>JAUBNY010000395.1:1600372-1631825 GCA_032275445.1 Crypturellus soui | reverse complement strand
CCCCGAAGAGGGCCAGTGCACGAGCAAGAGAGCAGCACTGGGAGGAGGCACTCAGCAGCAAACCAAGTCTCCACAGGCTGCCTCCTTAATAACCCTGATACAGATGTGCTCAGCCCGCATATGTGTTGTCCTCTGTTAACTCCATTCCTCATTCTTTTGAACCTCATTAGCTGGCTGTGTAAAAGAAGGCACTGATTATTATACAAAGTGATAATGTGATTTCTCGGGATCGTGGCATTCCCATGTCTTCAGAGTTCAGAAGCAACCATAGTGGGCTGGAAAAAGAGTGAAAAAAAGGCAAAAGCCCTCAGAAATTTCTTATTCCCCCTCACTGTCCATCTTCAGTTTCTAGTCAAACCTGTTATTCACAGACCCCCTTCTCAAACAGCACTGTTTGCTCCTCGCGTACCCATGCGGGCACACGCTCTGCCTGTGCGCTCCCTTCAGCGCCGTTTTGCCCTGGGTTGTCACACACGCTCTCTGAAGACCAATGGTGCCCTCAGTGTGCCGGTAAGACACCTGCTGGTACCTCGTTTGTGGAGTTCCAGAGAGGAATGGGCTCGTACTGCACGAAGCAAAGCTTGCTCCTCGCCCCCAGAGCGAGTTGCAGACTCATCCTGGGAGCAGGGAACAGGTCACCCAGACCTTGCTCTCCCTATGCTGATTTTCTCACATCTTGTGGCAACGATGTTGAGTGTTTTGTTCAGCTCAGCATTTTAACCCAAGATCACATTGGCTTTTGAAAAGAAAGAAATCTATGAGTGATCCTTTGTATTACCACAGAACTTTGCAACCGTGCTAAAAAAATCCTGATGCTGCTTGCATTGCAGTCACGGGAAACATCTGAAAGCAGAACCCCCTCAGACATCCTTACACTGTGTACCATATACCAACATAGAGAAATCTTCCTTTTTGGTTCCACCAGTTCAGTGCTTTACTCAAATGAACAAATGTTTGGCCAAAGCATTTCAGATTTTGTGGTTAGCCTCAGTGCAGAGTACCTTGCTGCAGCACAGCAGTCTGGGGAGATGCGATGCCTTGTGAGGATGGGGAGCTAAATGAGTCAGGGCAAGGAGCAGTCCAGGTTGCAGGAAGAGTTTCTCTCTAAAATGTCTTATTTTTTTCAGATACTCGATTTCGTCTTCCTCCCTCTTTTCTACCGACTGTCTGAGGATTTTGATTCCGACACTCCCCAAATAAAAATGCTTAAAGAATTCAGTCATCTCAGTTCCAAAAAAATATCTCTAAGCAAATAATGTATTTTTTAGCATTTTTAAGAAATATTCTTGAACAGGTCATGACTTGTGGGAATACATATTAAGGCCAAGCTTCTTCAGTGTCTTTCTTTTCCCTCCTCCACACACCAACCACAAACAATTGGCTGTTCCCCATATACAGACTCCAATGCACATTGTGGCTGAAAGCTGATGAAAGTTGATGAAAGGTCTAATGACTGGGTGTAGAGTTTAAATGGCATAAATGTGATTTATTCCTCAACTAGTACAAAAATAATTTAAGTTCAAAAGGATGAGGGAACCTCTTATGTAGCTAAAATCACTGCCTGCATTCCCAAACTTTGAGGATGCCCTTGGGGAAACCCTGTCTGTTTTTGTCAAAATAAGCAGTGGTCACTGCTGAACAAGACACTAAACCTTAAGCAGTATTTTCTGAAACAAACAAACAAAAAACAATGTTATTTGTCTCTGGAAAGGAAATCAAATGAGACTGGAAAAAAAAGGCAAAGTGAGATGATTTATAGTTTTCAAAACATCTTTGCAGAAATATTCCAGCAGTAAACAGTAAAAAAAAAAGGGGGGGAGGGCTCTATCAAGTGGTGGGATTTTCTGTTTAAATGAATCCACTTCATAAGAAACAGGAGTGGCATTTCTTCATTTTACATTCTACTTTCCTACTAGAAAAGAGAATTGCTGGACGGGGGTGATCTTGCTGGAAGCTGAGATTTAAAGAGTAATGGGCAGGCACAAAGGGTTCGTTGTCAGGCTAGCAATCTGTCATGATGGAGGGCTGTCTTAGGAACCCCAAGAGGGCACACGGTGAAACGCCGTGGTTACACTGTGGAAAGAGACATCCAGGAGCTCACCTTGGGGCTGGCCGGCTGCCAGGAGGGGGGCCAGTTTGACCCCCTCCCCATGCTAAATCGCTGCACAGGGGTAGAGCTTCCAGGGGCCCATGGGTCTGGTGGAGCAGGAGAGGAGATTAATAACTGCAAAATATTTCTCTCTTTTGAAAATTGACAGTAAGAGGGTCCATGGACAAGGCTGGACTCATGCAGGAGCAGTTCAGTGTGCTGAGCAGAGGAAGGGTGTAAGTATATCCATGGAGCTACCGCATGGGACGGGAAGAGTGCACCGTGAAGGGCCCTCTTGGCTTTTGCAGGTCTCCAAGGGTGGTTTTGTGCTTGGAAAGACAATGGAAGAACCGAGATTTTCCTCAGTACCCATGAAACCTTCATTTTCGTGGCTTTTGAGGATGCATTTGAAAATGATTTGGGAGAGCCCAGGGGGTTCAGATGTGCCCCGTCAAGACATGTGGCACCTTCCAGCACCTTCTGCCTGTCCTGAACCACCCTTTGCCAGTGTGATTTGGCTGAGGGCAATCCTGCTAGGGCCAGTTTCCATCAGCCGAGCACCCAGGCTTTGTCCTTAAAGACACAGTGGAAAAAAAAGTGTGTTGTGAATGAAGAAAGCTCTGACTAAAAAGTGCCAACAAGTTAGCTCTTTATTCTTTATCAGTGAAGTCTGCACACAATGAAAACAGGGACAAGGGAAATTTGCACAGCATTTAACTTAGGTCAAAAAAACAAGTAATTTGTTAAGTGGCAAGGGCACCAACACGTGCCATGTCACGCTGGATTTTCTTTAAAAATAAAAAAAAATAACAAAGTTAAACTTTCAGTCAACCTGAAAATATTTGCTTTTTATGGGGGCAGTGCGGAACGAATGGGACAGCAAATCTTTCTTCAGTTGTTCTCCTACAGAGACTGAAAAGCTCTATAGAGAGAGTGGGAAAAGAAGGGAAAGGAGGGGTTATGAAGAGGGAGAGAGAAAGAAAGAGAGAAAAAGAGAAATAGAAAGAAAGGTAGAAAAGACACAGAAGGAAAATCAGGTAATCACTAAGGTGCTTTGATAGCACAATATTGTCAAATATAGAAGTTATAAAAAAAACAGAGAATCATCAGAAAACATTGATCAGAGAAGCCACACTCCTTAGACTAGGTGGTGCATTTCTCCCTGATGAACAGAGAGGGATCTGCAGAACAGAACTGCAGAAACAGAAACTGCAGAAAAAGACTGATCAGAAATTCCAATAATAGAGAAACCATATGAAATATCCCTCAGAATGAATGCAGGAGCTGTCTGGACTTGAAAGGGAAACATTTATGCCAGTGTTGTGGACACACAATTAACAGGTATAAATTCAGGGTCTGAAAGGACAGATACATTCTGTCTATTATTTCCAGTTTAACTGTTTTGCTTGTGTTTGGAAAATACTGTGTGATCTTCAAATCAAAATGCAAAAAGTGTGCACGACCTAAAGAGTTCTTTGGCATTGATGATCATTCACTGCAAAATCATTGTTTTACCAAACTTTTCTGAACTAATGTAAAAGGAGAAATCAGCAAGATACATGTAGTCATGTTTTGCCTTCCTTCTCCCACCTATTTCCCAGTACTATTCCCCAGAACTAAAAGCTTTTCTTTCTCCTTTCAAACATGCATTTCCTGATCCTTGCCATTAATAATCTTGCTTCTGTGCTTACTCTGGATTTCTTCTCTCTTTGCTCAGAATTTCTCTGTTCCTGCCCCCACTTACTGGCAGCAGACTTGTGTTCAGTCGGGAGGCATTTTTATTCACTTACATTTTTAATCCCATTCTTCCCCTTCCCTTTCTAAATGTAAGTTTAGGAAGTTAGACATCTCTTTCTGTCTAGTAGAACAGGAAAGGGCATTTCATATGCACTTGTTTGTCTATGATCATTGTATTTTAGATTTAGCAAGGATAAGTCTGTATCTTTATCTCTGCCTCTATGTCTATCTGTATAGCTATTTCCATTTCCAGCTCAATCTCTATAGATTTATACACACGCACACACACACATATATATACTTTTTCCCCAGTGCTTTTGAAATGTTGTTTATCCTAATGATTGCTACCCAGAATGATGCAGTAAAGCAGTGCTGTAGCCATAACCTTGCGCTGTCTCCTTGCACCAGCTCCCTCTCTGCACACACACGTGCACAAACACACACACCCGCGCAGGGAAAGCGGCGAGTTTTGACCTCCGGTGTCCACACAATGAGGCGCGGACGATGCAGAAGGTTGGCTGCCTCCATACAGACCTGCTTTTGTGCTCTTGTCCAGGGCGTGATCTCGGAGCCCCGCGCGCTCAGTAGACGCCAGAGAGATAGATGTGATCTCTTAGCCTCATCCAGCGCCGGCAGCTGAGCCGTTTTCACACAGGCAGGCAGGTATGGCAGAGCCTGGGTAACAGATGAGAACCCATGGGGAGCTCTTGACTATGGAGAACGAAAAATCAAAAGAAACCATATTGGACACAGATACAAAAGGAGTCCCCCTGTCCCTTTTCTATCCCCACTTGCTTCTTTTCTCCTCTTCCTTACCAGGCTGTAATGAATGTGGAAAACTGCTTCCCCCTTCAAAGTATTTGTGGACACATAGATTCCAGATGCTATTCTATGCAAATACCTCCACCCCTTCCCTGCCCAGCAGCAGTGAGAGTTAACCCTTCTGCCTAGCTGTTTGCTGCCTTCTCTTTCATACCACGGAAAGGAAGAAACAAATACCTCAAGTATATCATCATTCTCAGAGGACAGTTTTACATTCTGTGTAGCGTATTTGGGATCTGCACAGCTGAAGGCATGAAGCAGCAGTTAACACAATTTTGGTGTCATAGTGAGTTAGCTGTTTTAATCACATAACACCCCAAAAGCAAGGGAAAAAAACTGATTCCTACAGTGTTGACACACTCCGAGCTCTTCCTGAAGTCAGCGTGTAGCGTGTCCAGAGTCCAAGATATTTATTCCAGTGAGAAGAGCCTTTGGAAGACTTTTAGCATAAATGCATGTGATTTAAAATGGATTAAAGGAGAGGCCATAATGCACAGCATATCCTTAAGGATATATTCCTCAGACAGGTTCAGGTCTCTCTCACTGGCAGTTTTGTGAAATTTGCTTCGCACAAGTCATAACCCAAAATGTTTTTGTTTGTAGCTAATGCAGGAGCGGTTGATCCGCTCCTAATGACTGTCACCTATAAAATATAACATTTAAAACTTCCAAAGATCATTGCAGTGTTCAAAAAGGAAAATAGAGATGTGGGGAGCAGAAGAAATAGCTGAATTTATTTATTTATTTCCAAAGGTAAAAAGAAGCATATCGCCTGAGAATTCATGATAGACTCTTCTAGCACCTAAAACTGCTTTCACCAGTTTCCTCTTTATAATCCCTTAGCTCATGAACTCATCTGTCTGGATAGCCCAGGATCACTGTAATGACAGCAGCAGTGTGACTTTATGATTTTGATCAGTATGAACTGTAATCTGATTTAATTCCTCCCTGAACTCAAAAATGGATCAGTTAGTTTTGTTATGACAGATTGATGGTAAAATTTGAGAGTACTGTAAGAGAGAGAGGGGGGGCATGTATGGAAGGTTTCAGGCGCAAGCCCAGAAGGCTCGAACATCCAGACATTTATTGTTGGAGAGGCAGATACATTCCTCTCAATCAAATAAATATTCTTTGATATTATTTCAGTCCTTTCTTTGGAGTTCGGAAGGGACTTGCTGTCTTTAAAGTTCTCCCAGACTTATATAATATAGAAATTGGCCCAGGTGACATCCTAGTTCTCAGCTCAGTTTAAAAGGGGATTTTTTGTAGCACCTTAGTGCTGCTGTTACAGGAGCAACCTTATGACAGCTGGACAGAACTCACTGGGTCTCCCTGCACTGGTACAATGAGAGAAAATGCAGTCCCTGCATTTGCTTTTTATATGACTGTCACACACTATATGATTCCCAGTAGCAGCTCAATCTGTGTCTAGTCACATGGGAATGGATTACTTATAAAGTTATTTTGTTAGTATTCATTAGGCTTTCCAGGTTTTGCTTAAGTTCCTAGTTATATTCCACTCCACTGAATATGTTTATCTATCTAATTCATATTTGAGATCCTATATAGGGATGACATAGTCTTCCATATTGATTTGCACTAGACATCAAGGACTTGTCAAGTTGTCAAGACTCGCAACCCTTCATGAGCCTTATGGTGATCACACAATTGAAAAGTATCTTAAAAGTTGGGGGCTTACTTTTGCAACTTTTGCTATCTTTCTCAAAGAAACTACTAAGTTAAGGAAATCTGCTAATCATCCAAATGAGTCTTGTCTTGTTTTAATTCTTCAGCTTCCAGAATGACTGCTGTAAGAGGGCTAGGCCTGCTTAGCATATTTTCCAAACAAGTTTGCTTCCTCCTGTTTCAAGCAATCAGCTAAGTGACAGTGAAAACAGTATTTTCATTTATTTATTTATTTATTTAGCCTGCACAGACAAAGATGAGTTTTTGATCCATTGTGGCTCTCGAGATCCTTAAAGTGGTGCTCTGATACTTACCTCACCTTTGTTAATAACCGTGTATGACTGTGACAGATGGTATCTACGTTATTTGTTCTAGATGGTGTTTTGCGTATTTTAAAAGTAACTGTTATGAGTCTCCTAGAGAACAGGAAAGATGTCCCCTTCCCTGGTTAGCTACTGAAGCTGTGGGCAACGCTTTCCTGAGTTCAAAGGGACAGGTTGCATGGCAGGGAGGAGGAGGGAGCAGCCTTCCAGCCCTCCAAGGAGCCAGGGGCAAAGATTTAGCATTTAGGAAGCAGACTCGCATCCCTACATCTGCAGAGGGCAGAGAGCAGGAAGAAGCTGAACCTTTCCTTATGGCAAGTTCTGATGGTGACAGCCCCTCACAGGGGTAGGTGGGAAGGGCTCATGTGTTGCACTGATCTGGAAATGTTTTTTTTTTTTTTTCTCCTGCATCACATTCTGTCCCTTTCCAGATGTGAAATATCCCTGCTCTTAGCTATCCCAAGGCCTGCTTGGAGATTGCTTTACAGAGGATGCATTTGCACCTGAGGTATCTTTAAAGGAACATGCAGTGCTGTAGGAACAGCCTCTGTGGGACTTACGGATTTCAGTTCCTGTTCACTGTCACTGTCTTCTGGTGCTCAACTCTTCATACATAACTCTAAAAATAGGAGTTAGGACCAAGCATTATTCTGCATTAGCTTTGCAGTACTGACAGCAGTAAAAACATAGTGCAGCCAGAAAGGCTGGATACAGATGCAATGCTGACAACAGCACCCTGCAGCACCCACTACATCCCAGAGCACGTCCCAGTGTGATGGTTTATTTCTACCAGTAAATCATATTTGTTTGACAGCAAAACAAACCTATTGCAAGTCTGGAAGCATATGGGAATTAGATATGGTAAATAAGAAGTATCATTCCTACCAAGCTGAACACCTTTTACTTGGTTTTAAAGTCCTTTACATTTTCTTGTATTTAACAGCTTTACTGCTATTTATTTATTATGACAGATGTCAGCCTGTAAATAGTAGTGGTATCATAACATGTGAAAGACAAGGGAGCTGTTCTGAGCTAAAATACTGCTAGAGTATTGGCTGGACAGACAAGCTGAGAAGAGGAGAGTTATGTTTTCTCTGTGCAAGGTTAGTTTATGAAGCTTCACGAACATCTGGAAGTAGCCTAAGCTCAAAAGCAGTGCAGTCCTTCCTGACTGCCTTAGCTACTGGTTGGAAAGTTTTTTTTCTAAGAGTTCTCACTGGCAAATTTTTCAGAAAAATGTCTTCCTCAGGTATGCTACCTTCTAATAAGAAAGGTGAGTAATCTCAGAGACTGGGACCTTAATAGATGTGATGGAGGAAGCTTGTCACTGAAATATACTAATCACCATACTCATCTGATAAATTCAGTGATTCCCAAACCTGGTGGCACGTGAACATGTAGATGTCCCTGTCACAATTCTTTCCAGAAGAAGAGCAGGTGAGTACATAAAGTTTGGGCCGCACCCAGGAAATCTGAAGGAATTTACAGAGGAAGAGTACATGAGTGTGGAAAAGACTGATGTAATTGGCCCTATATCTGGCAAGCTGTAGAAAAAATATGGAGGAATTTGACATTTATAAAAGCAGTTTAATGCTGATCAGAAATTTTCTATGGTCTTTGGAAAGTGGTACTTCATGGAAGGATATGAAACATTACAGCTTCCATAGAACTAAAGGGATGCAAGGCCTAGAGGTCCTCAGCTGGGGAGTCATCCATTGCATTGATATTTAATGCATCTAAAAGATAGACTTCCACTGAAATGGCCATAAGTACAACGTAATATACCTGAGAAGTTTTATTGAGAACCTCACTGCTTATGAAAGAAGTTTGTTTAAAACTTTTGCTTCTATTAATGTTTAAGTTTTTTTGATTTGGCAATTAATGAATGCAAAAAAAAAAAAAAAAAAAAAAAAAAGGTCCAATACACATCACAATTTGTATTTGTCAATATTTAAAAGATAATGGTAAATTTATTGACCTAATTTGTTCAGACTTTCCCTATGGTCTGGCATAAAATGTTATAAAAGTATATAGGAATCACCAAATATGACATCAGTAAACTGTGGAATTTATTGGGACAAAGCCAACTAAAGCTAAAAACTCTTTTTTAAAAAAAAAGAAGAACAATTCATCAATTTGTTATTTCTTTGGTAACAACATTACATAGACTTAAGCTTTTAGTTTTTAGAGGAATGCTTTTATGTTGCAATCTCATATTACTCAACTTCAGAGAACATGACAAGACTCAGTGTATGTGAGAAATTGTTACATATATACTTGCTGTGGGATGTCATCTCTTTCCTAATGCATTGCTCAGTGCTCAAGGTGGTCATAACAGACTAGAACACGGTATTTCCAGAGTGAGAAAGACTAAGGAAGTAGCTCTAGTGTACATGTGACTTAGAGAGTCAACATGACTTTGAACCATGTCAGGGATTTTTGAATTTGTGTTTTTGAAGACCCGGATTTTCTGCATGGTGCAGATCTGTTTGAAGGAGGAAATAGTTTATGAAGAGCTGAGGACAGATCCCCAGCAAAGAGCATTCAAATGAAGGACAAGGAAATTCCCGATTTCTTTGGCTGCTATGTAGGTGGGAGGGTGCTGTGCTGGAGCCTGATGCTGTTGCTGTAGATCTCGGTGGGTTTGATTATGAGAGCAGCATCACAGGAAAAGCTCATGTGTCAGTGCTGCTAATCTAGTGATTTTCATGCCTGATAAGTGCTCTCCAAAAAAACAAGGAGCACTATTAGATTTAAAATAGGAGATTGATTACTGTCATGTTTTATTCTTCACTACTCACTTCTTTCTTTCTCTCTCCTGGATATAATTTCTCTACAGGATTATTTGGTTTTGCACTGTCCTATCAACATCTACATATGAAGAAGGGAAAATATTCTTCTTCATGACCAAGTGACTAAAAGAGATGAAACTCCAGGTTAAATTCCCCTCCTGAGTAGATATCCTTTTTAAAACTGTAATATCCTTTTTAAAACTGCAACAAAAAAAAAGAATTCTTGGAGCTCAGCAGCACAGAGAGCTGTTTAATTAAAGGCTTGGGAGCAATTACAAGTGAGAAAAAAATATAAAATTCCATTTCTGAAGCATGAATTCTCCCTTTGGGATCCATAACAGTGTTTCAAGTGTTCAAAGTGTTTTGGAACAGTTTTGATTTAATGCCCAAACAGAAAGGTCTTTGTTTGTCTATATTTCACATGAAGGACCAGTTCCTTCATCATTCCAGGTATAGCCCAGACCTGATAAGCAACATAAGAGCATTTAGAACTGTATATAAGCTCTGCATGAAATAAATGAGATTTTTCTTACTTTTCTATATTTTCTATCTAGTTAAGAGCAAGTCAAGTCCCGTGGTACGAAGTCTGCTCATTATGTCTTGCTGAAACTGGAACTTAATGATTAGGTTTGCCAAGCAGAAGGATTTGGCGGCTAAAAGCCACTCTGCCCCAACATGAGAAAGCGTCTCTCTTTGGCAGCAGTGGATAGTGGTTACACCCACTTATTTTAAAGTTGAAGTTAGATCTGAAAAAGTCAGAGATAAACATTGTCCCTCATAATTCCCTGCCTTGCTCCATAGGCCTCCGTGTCCTGACAATGACTTTATCTTCTTGACGTGAGCCAAGACAAGCCAAAATTTTGAACTCTTCTCCCCTTGCTCGAAGGTGGCTTGACCAGATTCAGTACTGATCTGAGGTCATCTATCTATCTCCCATAAGACAGACGATGCTGGCCCTCACCGGAGGAACCTGCCTCCAGACTGTTTTTTTCTGAGCAATTCTCTAGGCTGAGTGCTGCCACAGGACTAATTTATCAGAAAGATCCACCAAGTGCATGCGGGTCTGTCTCTGCCACTGGGGAGAGAAAGAAGATGCTGTTGCTGGCTTTCCTAGTTTCCAAACAGAAACTTGTGTCCTGACCAGTGCAACAAGGAACAGTCTGCATGTTCTCATCTATGAGCTGAGCAAGGTCATTTAATTTCACTAAGGCCCCAGACATTGCTCTTATACACACACATTTGATCTGTGCTTCCCCACTGGTCTATCCACATTAAATAAATGGTTTCTCATCATTATGGTGCCTCAAGACAAGAAGGATGACTGACAGCACCTCTCCTTGCTCTGTAACACATGAGGTCATTTCCCCATCATATTCTTTCTTTTGGAAAAAAATAAAACTAGCAACTCCCTTTCTAGCCCATTTTGGGAGTCTTCTGTTATCCAGCTTGTATTCTAGGCATGAACTGGATAAACTCAGTCAATGCAAAAAAGGCTCATTGATGTCAAATAGATGGTTCCTAGTCCCAGATGTGTCATGCTCACTTAGCGAATAACAGAGTGTCAAATAAAGCAATAAATCTTCTTACTTGCTGACTGCTGTGCAGGGCTGCCATGCAAAGACACTCACGCTCACTAATTCTGTGTGATGAGTGAAGCTGGCTTCATCCCCAGCATTTCCAGAGGCCAACAGAGAGGAGTAAACATACTGGGTTGGGACAAGCGCTAGATCCACATCCCTTTCACAACACTTTGAGGCCATTATTGGAAATCTGACAACAATATGCCAGGAAGCACTGTCAATTTTAAGTCTGACTGCAGTGAATCTGTTCATGGTGCAAGGTGATGCGTAGAGTGGAAAGGAATGGTGTGGCTGGGCTGTGTGTTTCCTGAATAATTGACCTTGTTTTCAGTCCTGAGCAAGTGTTCATGCTGGGGAGCACATGGGGGTGCTCAAGGCAGAGAGCAGTTATGCATGGGGCTTGGGGAGGCTTTCCAGCAAGGAGCTGATAAAGACCCTCCATGCATGTCTCTCCCATGTCCTGGATGAATCATATTGAAAGAAAAAAAATAATAATTCAGGAGCCGGGTCAACCATGCTGTGAGGTCTTCTTTGAACCCCAACATCAGAAAACTAAGTCAGTCTCTAGGGCTTTGCCAGAACCACGGTGGAAGCCACTGATTCACTCCAGGCAAGATACTGACAAGAAAGGATGAGAACAAGGACTCTTCAAAACCTTAATATATTTCAGTGGAAAAGGAAAACCATGAGATTAAACCTCAAAGGTCTGCTAGGTAGTACCCAAGTCTTACAATATTTGGTACTGCTGCATGTAGTGATGACTCTCGGTTGATAATGGCCTACTTGGACTCACAGAGGTGTAAATGTCTGTTACCTGTAACTCCAAGGCCTATTGTGCTATGACTGTCAATGGAGACACTTCAAAAAAATTTATGTTGTGCGAGGATACTGGGCATCATACCCAGGAGCCACTAAGTGGCCCTTAGTCCTTTCTGATATAATATGTGGAGGAAGAAAAACCATCAACATTTTCCCATTATGACTCAGCATATTTGCAAAACATATTTGGATTTTGGTTTGTTTCCTTCTGTTTAAGGACAATTAGGACTGCTGAATATCTGCAATGTGTTCTGGATAAAAAGAGATGCCTTCTGTTAAACTGCTTAGCCTCTACCTTAACTTTGCTCTAAGATTAGTCTCGCTGTATATATAGTTCTTCAAGTCTCCAGAGTTGTATAAATAGGCTTCACAGTCTATGAGGTGAGCAAGTGGTTCACTGCTATTCAACTCTGATTCAAACAGCAGAGAAGTACAGCTCTTACTTAACCATATCACTAAGTCCACCATTTCCAGAAAGTTAGGTGTGTATAGAATCTGTATCTATCTCTGCCAATAAATCTAAAAAAGGGTAACCAAAGGGACTGGAAGTAAAGGCAAATGAGAATTAGAAAATCTCAGTTGTTCTTTCCAGAACCAGAGCTCAAAACACTTTGCTTCCTTTTTTAAATGTTTTGTTTCCTGTTAATGTGGTAAAAATCGCTTGACATGAAAAATCCGATACTATTTCACCTTTGCTGTTTTTTTGAATAAAGACATTTTGTAAATTCTATAGCAGTCTCTTTTCTTCCCTCATCCCCCACCTCGAATACCCCATCGCTTTAAAGAAGGTAAAAGGGAAAGCAGAGGGAAAAAAATGAAGAAGGTGCAGCAAACGCTTTGATTTGTCTATGGCATAAAACTGGATTATAATGTCATTTGCTAACTGACAGATCATTTAGTGTCCTGGAAGAGTCTGTTTTCACACTGCTGAAGCTCTCACAGGGGAATTCTGTGTGGGCTTCTTATTGTCAGAGCTATTTTTCACCCAATTTGTTTCCAAATGATGTCTAACCTGAGGTCTTCCCACTGAGAGGGCTTTAAGTGATGATTAATGAGAAGCATTTTGCCAGATCCACCTGGGGAATGGCCCATCTGCGAACTCAGGTAAGATGGAGCTGCCTACAAGGCATTGGCTTGTGAATGGCAGGCAGCTTCCCATGGCTGGAGGCACCGCTCACAGCGCAGGCAAGGTGTTCACTGTTTGCATCTCAGTGATTCATAAAAGGGCTGGAGATAAATGTCACTCACTCTATCACTAATGTCTAGTTTGAAGAAACAATCTCCCTCTCCGGGGACCGATCCCCTTCCTGTTCCATATTCAATTATATTATGCATTCAGCATATGTACAGCACCTACGCGGGGTGCAGCTGAAGTGGCCTAAGAGCTCAAGCCATGCTATGTCTATCTGAATGCAGCAAGTTAGGAGAGGCATTTTTTTTTTATGTCCACTGGTTTTTCAAGCACTTTATTGTCTGGGATGTGAGCTCTCACCCCTTGCTTTGAGCGGCAGCTCTGTAACACGCTGCATGTTCACCCCTAGAAATTGTGATTTGTATTCTATGGCATTTTTCCTCATATGAGCAATTAAACAGTTTTGTTCTGCCAGCAAAATCCAGTTATTCTTAGTGCCCAGAATGGAGACCTTTTCAGGTATGTGCCCCTCTGATGAGCGTGGACAAGATAGCCTTATCTTTTCCTTTGCTGAAAGAGGGCTCATATGCAAAACATTGCTAATAGCACATGTGAATTTCTCAGTAGCTGACTAAAATGATCATTAAAATGTTCACATAAAGTTAAGAAGCCCTGAAAATTTTGTTTCTTTCTGTATTTATGAGGCTGAAATCTGAACATATTTCTTATAGAATAATTTCCCTTCTCTGATTTATGTGGAAGCTTCAGGCTCAGTTATCATCTGGAAATACATTCCTGTACAGTCTCTGTCATTTAAATGCAGCATCCTACTGTCCCGTCTGTCAAAACCAAAACATAATGGGCCCAAATGTCTATGAATAAAACAGATTGTTTGTAGGCAATATTTATTGCCGATAAAGAGCAAGAGTTTATATTAGCAAAAGCCGTCCTTCTTGCAAATAGCTAGAGGCTCCCAACATCCCCTGAGCTTCAGCGGTGTTTATTCCACTGAACGCGGATCCAAAACATTTCTCACTCACTGCTTGGCAGGATGAGTTTGACAATGGTTTTCTAACCAACTGTTGTGACACCACCGGTGTGTTTTCCCTGGAATTTCACCTGCAAAACAATCTCCCACTTTCTTTAACTACTTCTCTTGCCAGCGACATGTTTACCATGATTTAGATGTCTATTATACGCATGAATGACTTGTCTACTTAATTTCATCAAAAAAATGAATCCTCATAAGTGGCACAGATGCTGGTATGATGGTAATCAAATTAGTTTTTGGACAGGTTTATGGCCACTTGCTGTCAGTTAAGCTCTCTTTGGCTATCTTCACTCCTAATACAGTTTTGATGGTGATTAATGGCTCCATTAATACACTATTTGTGCTATGATAGACACAACATTATGGACTTGTTTGCTGACCACAGATGATCATGTATTTTCGTAAAACTCCGTTGTGAAGAAAACACTCGTCATATTTGATATGTCAGCAGTACATATTGCCATGCAGAGGTCACATGGAGAGACCTTCTTCTTACATCCTCCTCACCACAGAGGAGCTTCTGTGCTGCTCAGAGAGGCAGAAGCCCCATAAAGAATGTGCTTGTATTCAATGTTCATCAAGTTTGCTCATGTTGGTAATATGCCAAGGACTTAGCCACACTGATTTTCCCTGGCTATTCTGTCATACCACTAGCCCTCCTTCTCTCTCTTATATGATTCCAGCCTAATTTATTTGTTTTCAGAGCCAAGAAATATGGTGTTTTTTTACTTCTTCACCCTTCTTGCTCTTTTTCTAATCTTTTTAGTATCCTTCTCTAAATTCCCTCTCCCTTAGACAACCTTTCTCTGAGCTGTCTGTAATCAACAGTAAGTCTAATCAAGTGCTTTAAACCATTTAAAACTTCCATTCATTCACTGCCACACTACTGCTAACTCTGGAAACAATCTAAAACTTTGCGCCTTGTCAGAACAGGAATGGCTCACAGTCAGTAATAATGCTGATATAGCCGGCGTTACTGCTTTGCTTCTTTGTGGCCTGCCATCAGTTCCCTGGATTTGCCTGTTGTCATTTGTTTCATTTCTGGATTAAGAATATTTAGGGGGAAAAACAGCTTTCCTGTCTGTATTTGTGCAGCACTGAGTGTAATAGAGACTTTGTGCTGCTCCAGGGTTCTGGATACTGCTGCTATTTCCTTCCAAGGAACTGGCTTAATAAGATGCTAGTGATGGACAAATTACAACTGGAAGGAGACCACAGGAGGTAAGAAGTGCTACTGCGATGCATCCTGAAATTCAGTCCTGGAGCGCTATCTGGCCAAACTTCTGATATTAAGAAAGTAATAATTTTTAAAATTTTTTACCTAAAGGTTGTTGTGAAGCAGGTTTCTTTGGGATTGGTGCTGCAGGTCTTGCCATTCTGTTCTCTATTACTTGCCATTCACCTCCCCTGCATACCCAGAGAAGGACACGTATACATTCTCAAATTATTAATTTGCAAATTAAATTCTGATATCACTGGAACAAGACTACTGATTCCTATTATTCAATGATAAACAGGAAGAAAATGATGACCACAGAAAGAAGCAAATGGACATATTAGATATATTTGCACTGATTTTTATAGTTAAATAAATAGTTGGGGCTTTTATTTGGTTTGGTTTTATGTTTCACCAGTAATTAAACCTAGCTTTTTTCTAACCATATTTGCTTTTTATGTTCATCTGTGCACTTGCCTAAACCCCGCCCAGTGGCTCCTCTGCAAATATTTATTATGCAAATGGTTTGTTTTGAATTGAGTGATCTGAGCAGATGCCCATTTCTGCCTAACTGTTCTTTAGAAAAAATTCAGAATAGCTGAGTAACATATTATCCAACTAGTTAAACAATTATGATTGGTATTGAATTGCTATAAACGCTCCTTGTAGAGTTTTGTTTTCCAATAGTGATGTTTAGACTCCTTCTACCCAAGCTATCTCTACATTCTCCTACTTACATATCTTTCTCTGGATATGGTAGCTCTCCCTACTTTCTTTAAATCCAATAATTCATTGTAATACACCTTCACACAGGAAATCAGGATCCCATCTGCCGATAAAATTACTTTTAATTTTTATTGACAATTTCATCTTCTGAGAGCAGTCAACTTTATTAAAATATATTACTAAACGTCCCTTCTGCTATAAATTCTAAATCCTGCCTGGCTCACCTTAAAACAAGCACTTCACTTTATGATCTGCTGGATGCTAGATGACCAGGAAAGAAAAATGGCTGTTTTGAAAACTTCTGTAGTAAGAGGAGGCAGGAGCAAGAGGTGCTAGGGAACAGCTTTAAAAAAACAGCCAGCTGAGTAGGGGACGGCAAAGGCTCAAGGTAAGGGAGTCAGGCAAGGGAAACGTGCTAAATCAAGTAGAGGTGACTCATTCAATCTATTTATGCTAGTGGTAGTCTAAAACATTATTGAATGAGGAGAAAATGACACATATTTCATAGGCATTCACATGTACATGAATGTGCACATTCATATCTACATGTAAACGTATACAGCGGTAAGTTCCACTAGACAACTACCATGTGGGCTTTCTTGGTCACTCTGTCACCTGACTCCTTCATTTATTCAGGACACTTTCAGTAAGGTAGCCTCATATTTCCTATTTTTAATTTTTCCTAAAATCATGCCAACACAAAATAAACAAATTCATGATATCTTTTGGTCTATTAAATACACAGTGTTATAAGACTGTGAAAAAAACACAAGCAGAAGTTACCTTACAGATTGTCTTGTGTCAAAGCCATCTTGATAAACTGATGGTTCTACTCATTTCTCACCTGAAATATCTACAAGTTTCACACTTACTGTGAAACCGTGGCGTTGCGAGCACTCTGCTGTCTGCCCAAGCAAGGTTTGCCTCAGCCTCAGGATCGCAGGGGCTGGGCCACAGCAGCCTGAGCCAAGTGAGCGCTAAGAAAGTGCTGAGAATCACTCATATGTGATGTGCATATAAGCAAATGTTCAGAGAGGAAAAGGAGGTGATTTACCAGGAGCTGAGTTTTTGAGATGTACTGTCCATATGCATGTTCCTTCCCCTGGCCCTGTAACAGATGTTACCAGCATGCTGTAAAACCATTTATTTTCCGTAAGAACAAAAATGTTCAATCTATTTGAATCTCGGTTGCAAAAATTAGTGTCACTTCAATTAAACCATATATATTGCTATACAGCTTGAGAGTTAAATCTAAGCAGAACTTATTAAATGCATATAATAGAAGAAAGCTTGCTTTCTTATCATTTTTAATGAGTGATCCAATGTAAGTAACAGTTAACCATTTCTGAGTAACTCCCTTTGTGCTACATGCTGAGTATGCATGCATATATAAAACCCAACAATTACAGTTCAGTTTTTTTTTTCTGTTTAGGAATATGCAAGTTAGCTTTCCCTACTTTACCCATATAAGATCTTTCTTTGCCATTATATTTCCTTCTTGTCTCAGCCTTCAGTAGATAAATTATGTTTTAGCTATAAATACATAATAAATACATATAAATACATATTATACAGCTATAAATACATATAATAATAATGTGGCTGTGCAGAGTTGTTTAAACATACATGTATTCGTATGATTGTGCACATAGATTCCTCTGTAAAAAAAAGTGAGTATACTCAGACTTGATGGTCACTCTGGTGCCTCATATAATAAGATTAGCTGATGGGAAGGGAGTATGCTAGTATAATCTGACATTTAAGAATTTTTGACATATACAATACTTCTAAAACTTCATATCAGCATGCTCATATCCTTAAAAATTCTGATTCATTCTTGCCACTCTCTGCTATATTATATTATATATATATTTTATATATAATAATATAATATTATAATGAAAAAAAGATGTGACCCAAAACTACCTTGAATAAGCAAAGGGAGAGTGTGAAGATTAACATTCTGATGCTGAGCTCTTTGCCCAAAGAGAGATTACTCCCCTGTGAGAATGTTTAAATGAAGCAGGCATCTTCCTGAGTCTGCCTAGTGTTTTCATAGCTCTCGGATTTATGCACGTGTACATGCACACACAGTAACTTTAGGCTCAGATCAAGACATGAGCATGATATGGCCAGGCAGCGAGGGCTTGATAGGAGTGTGAGAGCCTTCCTGGAGGGAAAAAAAATGGATTCCTCTCCCCAAGATGTACCTCCTCACCCTTCCACAGGCACCTGGTGGCCCAGGTCTTCCCAGTGCTGTAGCGAGTGCGCAGGAACTTTCTCTGGGGGTTACAGGACATGCCCTTCCGAAGTCCCTACTTGCCTAGGGCATTACAGCGACACAACCAGCCACTGCCTGGGCTGAAGCTGAGAGCTGACCCAGCACCTGTCTCTGGGCTCTCGCGGTCTGAGGTGAGAGGATCAACGCTACCAAATTGTGTCAGACTGGAAGCGACTCTGGATGTTTTGATCCTTGCAGAGAAAATGCTGCTTCTCACTGAAAGGCACCAAAAAATGGCCACAGCACCACTGGTAACTTGCACTTCAAAACCTTTTTGATCACATCCGAGAGTCAGACCATTCAGGAAAAAGCTCACAAGCTCTTTGAAGGAAGCATTCCAATACTGGAAGTATGAATGCACTGAAAGTGTGCATTTTGTGAACATGTCAACTGACATCACTTACAGACTTTTGTCACCCACTAAAGCATCTTTTCAAAAGAAAAAAACATTATTTTCAACTAAATATATTTTTAGAAAAAGCATTTTCTTTCCTTAGAGGATATCAAGTTTTTACCAAAAACTTGTCATAAACACAGACTAATAACTTGGGAACAAAAATATTGTTTCCTAAAAGAAAAGAAAAGAAATAGATTCTAGGAGATTCACTGAATAAATTATTTATAGTAAAGTTGTTTTATTAGCATTGGTCTTAACTGTGAATTATGGAACTACATTTTTATTATTTAAAAGCAGAATAATTCAGTAATCATTTTAGCATCTTAATGCATTTGCCATTATATTGCTAACACCATCTTATCACCTTCTCATAGAAAGGAAGGGACAGAAAGTGTAGTGATATAGGCCCCTTGCTCTCATTACAGCTCCAGTGTTTGCTGGAGATTGTTTGAATATCTTGATATTTTGGTCCCTAGGACACATTGCAGTACTGTGCTATCTCTTAGCTGTGCTAATCTCCACCAGATGGGAAACATTTGATCACTCTGAGGTTACAGTTCACAACATCAATATGAGATCAGCAGGTTTCACGAAACGTTGTGACTTGTAAGACTTCACCAAATGTCTGCTTACCACGCACCCTGCAATCACCAGGTAGGAGCCTGAGCCAGGGAAGGGTGCACCGTTTCTCCTGACTTTGGTGCAAACTGGGGATAGTACCCCTGAGACTGGGCACTGGTTCTGCTCGTGCTGGAGGACAAGACACAGTTAGTCCATCACTATGAATATTACAGAAAACTAAGTCCACGGTTCTCTCCATTTCCCCACATTCATGGGCAGTGACAGGTTGTGATTCTTTTCCGTAGAACTAACCAAGTTTTCTCATTCTGGCCGAGGAAAGAAATGTTATTATAAGTCTTCAGAAGTCAACAATAACCCCAGAAGAGTTAACGCGCTGACATTTTTACTGGGGGGAAAGAGGGTGATAACGTGTATGCGTCCATTTTTTCAGATTGTGTCAAAGTAAAATCATTTTCTATGATGAACCATGTTGCAAGTGGATCGTGTGTGTGTGTTGGGGTGGGGAGGTGGGAGAGCAGGGACTCAAATTACGTTTGGAAACAAAAGCTTTAACTTCTGGCACCTAGACAATTAGTTTTTGCTTCTTCTGTTGTTGGTCCTCGTGGTTTCATCTGTAATATGTATGGTGATTGTTTGCAGCCTGGCAACCGCGTGAAGTTGTGGGGGGGAGGGACAACTACAGCTCTTGTGAGCTGGGATCCAAACTTCAAAGGCTTTAGGGACATTGAGCAGACAGGTTTCAGCAGCCGCTAAGGCGGACATGCAAACAAAAGGGCTCCTTCCATTTCTGTGGAGCAGGGGTGACTTTTGGGCCCGTTTTTGTAGCTGCTTTTTAATTTTGCTGGCAGTGGGGAGAGCAAAGCTCCTGGCACCGGGGCCACCGCATTCTGCCCATGACTGCGTGCCCTCTCCTCGCCGCGTCAGAAGCAGATATGGGCATTTATGGCCCCATAAATCACGGGATAAACCATACATGAGCAGCTGGTACATGTGCTAATAACTATAATTATTAATCATGTCGATTTCACACCCTTCAAATTTCTGCTCTGCGCTTTCGGCAGGAAAGCCGTCGCTGGCGCCTTGAGCTGTTTATGGTATGAAAATATGATGAGCTGACAGTCTTTGATAATTGTCCTATGACAGTATTGATCTCCCTACAAATGGGTTTGTGGGGTATCGCTACCCAACAAAAGTGGCTCTCCTCGCCTCCTGGTATATATCATTGTCACACGTCCCCCATTGTTATGGACGGGAGTGAATTACTTTCAGTATTCGTCCTAGTCTTTAGCTAGTAGGTCACCATTATTCTAGCCTTATGTCAGTGTGGGGACATTTACTTTGATGTTTTCTTTTGTATTTCTCTTAGGGTGAAAGCATTTGCCTACATAGAGCTGTGTAAAAAAAAAAAAAAAAAGCCATCAGTTCAGGTTGGGGTGCCTGGTGCGAGGCAGAGAAATATTCGTCCTCACAGGCGGACACGTCCAGCCTCCCTTGTCCTTGGTGCTGGCTGCCTCCACCAGCAGCCTCAGAATTGCTGAATTGCTCCTGGCCCCAGCAAGTGCGGCTACTGGTGATTCTTCCATCACCAAGAAGGGGGAAAAAAAGAAAAAAATCTTCCCCTAGCCTCACTGCAACAGCATTTTTTTATCCATAGATGGACCTTTTCCTCATTAGTTTTGTTATATAGTACTTATTTAGAAGTTATTTAGCACAGCCAAAAAATCTGGCCACATATCAGAAAAATGGCTTTATAGATGACACTGCTCAGAGTGTAAAAACAGGAGCCATAACAGCGATTTCCCTTATAACAAAATAACCCTTTCAGGGCTGGGTAGCAGCACCTCGCAGCCTAATCTGCATGTTAACTTGACACTGTGGTGGCCAATCATCTCCCACTGGCCTGAACAAGGGCATGGGACTCTCCCCACTTGTTCCGAAATCTGCATGGCCCCCATTGGACAGCTTCTAAATTATTCCTGCTGTCTTTACAGCTGCTCCGTTCCAATGACCCCCAGAAGGGTCCAGGGATTGTTAGGAGAAATTTCTATTAATCAACCACAAACAGACTGTTACAATTTCACACTTTTTCTCCCATCATTTCACACATTTGACGTATTTCGGGGTCTGTTACTTTCAAAACTGTTACAATCAAGGCCACCAAAAAAAAAATAAAAGGAAAAGAAAGTAAAAAAAATACCAAACAAAACAAACAAACAAACAAACAAGCAATGACAGCAAGGAGGGAAATGTCAGATCCAAAGCATTCCTACAATGGACCCAGAGAGAGCCTGAATGGGAACAGAGGACAGTTTAAGCAGCAAATTTCTGGTTCCACTGTGCCTGATCTTGCTCTGATTTTTTTTACAAGAGGGTTTTGCATTTGACATCACCATGAACAAAACAGGCCCTGAGTCTGTTAGGGACAAAATCCTTAAACCCCATTTCCTTCAGGGCCTGAGCCCACTTGTAATTACCCAGGATTAAAAGGCAACCTACTATGTCAAAGGGCCACATGGTCCCTCAGCTGTTTACTGTAAGGTCATTTACTCTTTTCCTTGAGGGTATAAACACATTGTGGTTACTGGTGATTGGCAGTGTCAGGCACTGGATTGCCCGTTTCACCTTCTAGCTCCTCATCCTCATTCTGGTTTGGGGGACTAGGATTTGCCACCATCTTCTGAAACCTTTAAACATTCCTGGAACCATTTCTTACTCCTGAACTGAGACAATTCAGATTTCAACTGGGCAAGAGCCCAGCTTGCTTTCTGATGCTCCTTTACTCACGCTAACAGCAGGGGCTTCGGGCTGCCAGAAACGGGGCGGAAATGGAATTTTGTGTGAACAACACTCACCAAACTTATTCATAAAGAGGGTGCCAGGCAGTGAGTTGCCTCTTGCTTAGGTCGCTTCACGGGGGAGAAGGAAATAGCAGCTGGGGAAGGAGGAAAACCGTGGGACAGCATGGCAAACTTCATCAAGCAAAATACCTGGTTATTACTGACCTTGAAGTCACAGGCATAGCCACAGACATATGTTAGCTTCTGGTTGTGTTTTATGATCAGGGATCTACAAATCTACAAAAACGTAGACTTCTTTATAAGGGCTGTTGAGATGCCATGGAAATGAGCTGTGTGCTCATCCCCTTGGGCTGAGGACAGGAGAAGCACCTCTGCCTTGACATCCTCTCCAGCTACTTGAGGTGTAGCTCTCTTCAACTTGATACTGTTTCCTGCCCCCAACATTTCATCTTACACAGGTTTAAAGAGAGCGTGATAGTGAGACCACATTCAAAAGGTCAGTATTTGCTGATGCCGGTGACTATTTTTACTCCTTCTTTTTCCCTCTTTCCTCCTCCCTCGCTTCCCAAGCCATGATGCAGTGCAGCAAAGAAGCATCATGCTAGGGAACATCAGCAATTAACAGATGACATAAGTAGAGCCATCTATGATGGAGAGCAAGATAAACCACTTAACTCTCCTGAGAAGTGAGGTCATGTTGCCTCTTATTGGACATCCATTAACAAATGCAGCTCCCCAATATCATTAGTTCTCTGACCATGTCATCCCCTTCTTCCATCTCTGCTTGCTGCTCTCCCCATCTTTAGTTGGCAGTGCAGGAGACACATGCCGTGCATTTCAACCTGGGGATAAAAAGAGAAACAAGAAAATAGTTCTGAGTGGTCAAGCTGAGTGTAGGACACAAAATCCCTAAGCCATTGCTGATTGATAAAGATTATTTGAATCTCCTGTGTGAATGGATTTAACCACTAACTTTTAACTAGATTTTAATTGCAGCATAATCTCATCATGATGTATTTGGAAGGATATATACAGGTTGCAGGTCTCTGAGCCTGTCTGGACTCACCAGATCCAGCTGATCTGTGGCTGCATTGGTGAGGTGATATGCAGGAACATGGCTCAGGCCAGAGAGGCCACAGTTCAGCAAGGAGGGGAAACTCTTCCTAATCAAGTTCTATGGGGACTGACAAGCTTTTTGTTTTGTATTCTGTGGGTTTGGTGAATTTGACACATGTCTGTGAAGTGGTCAGACTTAGGTGCTTTAGACTCCAGAGAATAGCTCTGAACTCTTACAGATATGCTATGGATTAGAAACATAGGGATAATGGTTTTCCATTGTGGAAATGCACGCTTTTCAAGATCTCCCATACTTCTAGCAGCGCATCACTTCTGACTCTTGCCTAGAAAAAGAGGGAATCCCTCTCAAGCATCAACAGAGATCCCTGTGAGGACTGCAGTTAACAGAGACTTAAATTCCTACTCTGAATTAGTACCTATCTCACATTCCAGCCAAGTGGCCTCTTGTCTAGATCGTTGCCTGATTGATGCTCCAGCTCACCTGTGCATCTCATAAACTTCACAAAAGCAAATTTCATGATCATCATAATGACCATGACAAGTATGCAATGTGCTAAAACTGCATTTCCCACTATATCTATTCAAAGCAAGCAAGCAAACAAATAAACAATAAACCTCTACACACTCTCACTTCACCTTAGCTGGATGATTTGCTATCTCCTAAAGCTTGGTATATCAGCCAAACTTTCTTTGTAAGGTGTTTTTTTCAATGCAGCAGATTGTCTGTGGATCTAATACATTTTTTTTTATTATTTTGAAAAAAGATTTCTGTTGGTCATTCATCTAGAATTATCCCTTTGTGCCTCTTTGCAGCTGCACTATATTGCTCTTCTTTATGTGACAGTCATCTCTACCAGAGATGACAGAGAGATGTGGCCATGTGGTCAAGATGTGGCCATGTGGTCAAGATGTGTGCATATGGTCAAAGTGTGGGCTCAGGCACCATTGCATAGTCATGCATATTATTTTGTTGCTACCCTCCTTGGAAAGTGTCGGGCTTGTGACTCCTAGGTGCTTTCTTTGACAATGACCTGGTTTGAGGGATAGTACCCTCACCACTGTCATCAGGGGAACATGGATATGAGCTGCCCTATGCACTTGTACTTGGATCAGAAAACATGGCACAGGTCCATGTCATTTGTTCTGCCTGCAGCCTTCATATGAGGATATATGTCTGTCTGCTGTAGGGGAACAACCTAGGGTTCAATTTCAACCTCAGGACTCATGGAAATTTCCCAAATGTTCAATGTCTCATCTAAATTATTCTAGTAATTCAGAGATGAGGGAAGCTGAGATGATGAGCCAAGAGTAGAATCCAAAGGTCTGGGCAGCTAAAATTAGCCAAGATATAACTATCATGTCTTTTTTTCACCCTTAGGTTCTGCATTTTACCCCATGCTCGTTCAATTTTCATTTTTAAAAATATTCAATTTTCTAGAAAAGTCAGGATAATTTTTGCTGAAGCTCTTTGTGTTGGTTGCTAGTGATGCCGCAAGCTTTAGAAAGATGCTTCTGAAATGTGACTTTGAGGGATGGAAAAGGCTAACTAAATACAGGCCAGCCTGAAGTTAAGATAGCCAGCTTAGTCCTTCTCAGTTTCTCATATAGGCAATGGAGAAAGCCAGAGTTCTCTGGAGGGCTATATAACAGTTCTCGGAGTGCCTAAAAATAGACTTAGTACATTGAGACACTTATGAACATCTACCCAAGCTATCTACCCAAGCTCCACTGAATCCAGATTTGTTAAACACAAGTCTACTACCTGTGTCTATAGCAAAATTGTCCACAGTTTAATCTGCCTGTGTGAATAGAAAAGGCATTTATATGTTATTCTTGCATGGATGGCAGTGTTCCTGCAATGCATCGATGTTCTGTCTAATGCCCTTTGTCTCGTGGTCAGCCAGCGCCTGCACAGTCCCTCAAATCCCACAATAATTAGAGATACTGACTGGGTCTCTAGACCTACCACATATTGCAAATTTAAGGAAATCATCACTGGATTTCTCTTTGCAAAAAACTGTAAGCGCTGTGTTTGTGTGGGTCAGTACTCCCCTACTTCTTTGGCAGCTTCCTGTCCAAACTCAGGGATTAAAAAGAATTAATTTGTGATATTTCTGCCAAAATATTTTTCTGTGTGTTACGAAGCAGTGGCATGACTGTAAGATGGCAGTTTTTAATATGTGACATGGATGTAACTAGATTTTTGTTTCAGAATTCTTTTTGTCTTTCTCTGAGGAAAAAAAAAAAGGTGTTCATCTGCAACTGGAAATTAGTACCTACAATTTTTGTCTGCATATGAGAGGGAAGTTTCAAAGTTGCAACTATATCCTTGGCTGAGAATTTTCAGTTCTTGGTTCTCAGACTTTTCTATTGCCACTTCCCCAATTCACCTTCTGTGTCTGTTCTCTTCTCTGTCCTCCTCTTATTTCTTCTAATGTATGTGGTGCCACCAGGAGAGAAAAAAAAAAGGAGAGGAAAGTGGAAAAGAAAAAGCTGTTGAGAAAAGAGTTTTGAAGTGTGTTATTTTTCAGACTTCTGTCCTTAAAATTTATTGACTTTCAGAAACCAGCTTGCCTCTCCCCTCAGCTTTGGCAGTTTGGATCAAGGTGCACCGCTGTCCGCAGTTACATGACAGGGGTCCCTCTCTGCAGTGACTAACGACTTAGGACCTTTATTAACACTGGTCATTACATTACCTGAGCAATTGCAGTTACAGTTACAATAGAAATATCTCTCTGTTCTTACTTCTTATTTACTGCTTGTAAACCTGCTGCTTTACCCTCGCTGTACAAATAGACAGGGAGATTAGACTAGAGTTGTTCTCAGATTTGCCAGACTTGACACCCCAAATGAAAAAACACTGTTGGCTCCCCTTATCTTGAAACCCTGTTTCTGCAAGGCTTGCCAAAACTGCTGGAGCTCGCAAGTGAGGGATGCTGTTTTTATTTGCCTGACGTTCCCAAGGAGCAGGAAAACAAAACATCAGGAGGAGGAGGGCGGTTGGATGGCAGGGTTTCCCAGAGGCTGGCCCTCCAGCGTGCATGCAGTAGGTGTATATAATACCATGGAAGTGATTCAGGCAAAGTGGTGACGGGCAAGGCTGCTCCCTTTGAAGATGATTCCATCAGGCTGGAAATACAGGAAAAAAGCACAGCTTCTTTCAGCTGTCCCCTTTTGTGTGCTTTCCCATACGAAACTATGTCACCACCGCTGCTCTGCACTTTGTTATTATGACAGGAAAAAATGAATTTCTAATGAGCTATCTGTGCCAGCTGCAAGCACCTTGTGGATGTCCGTGGCCCAGGAGCTTTGTCAGCCGCTCCTGGCTAAATGCTATCCAGCCTGGGGCAGGACGACTGACTGTCAAAGCACATCCACTGTGAAAAGCCTTTTTCTCTACAAATGCAAACAAACAGGACTACCCCAGTTTCCCTAATAAGCTATGCTGCAGCATGTTCTCATTTCACAGTGATCGACTCCAGCGACAGAAGGGCTCAGGGAGTCTTTGACAATATGCAAGGAGTCTGATTTTTAAAAGCAAGAACTGGTACATTTAAAATTGATTAATATCCTCTGATTCCCAGAAAGCTTCTCATATGCAATGCAGGAAAAGTTGTGCTCAGCCCCTACAATGCAGCTGCATTTCCCAGGACCATGTCAGCTCTTAGGAAAACCACAGTAACACAACCGCTTTGGAAAGTCTTAGCTAGAGAGAACTGCATCCACCATCTGCTTCCAACTGCTGGCTAAGAGAAGGGAGCTCAGGAATATTCCCAAAGAGGATTTCAGCCACAGTGTTCATACTGCTACAGCCAGTTTAGAAGCTAACATTTTAAAAGTTGTTCATCTGTTAGTATGGAATTCGCCAAGAAGCACAGAATATTCTTACATGGATTAGCCGCCCCAGACAGCTACCTGGTAGCTGCACAAGATCATGTTTTTGCCAGTGCACTGCCACAGATCAGCTGAGCGCTTTCATTTCTAGCAAGGCTGTGTAGTAAGGAGCCAGTGGAGAAGTACTGGAGGTTGTTTTTACCAGGTGTCATACTCACCCCTCATGGCCACTGTCACCCGCAGAGCCTGCTGTTCAGGCTCTTCTGGCTAGTGAACCCATAAGTAGTGAACCCCTCCACTCCAGGGAGGGGAAACTGGAGATAGCTTGAAGGATAGCTTTAGAAGAGTTTGAGCTCAATTTTCAAAATAAATCTGGGTATCAGTGTGCTCAGCATCAGCTAAAGAAGCATAAAAAGGTGCTGAGAGCTTACTGTAACAACTGCATGGCTGTCCCCATGCCAAAGGCATTGCATTTTTGTATGGATTAACCACCAACAGCCCCGAGCATTTGCACGGTGAGTATCCACACCGTACCTGACCTCCTGATGTCTTTTTGTGATGAGAAACTAAGCTCAAAGGCAACTTCCTTAAGTGTTTGAATACCCTTCAGTAGCCTAACTGCCCTAAATATCCCTGAAAAGTCTTACCCTCTGATGATACTGACTGCTTATATCTTGTCCTTCTGCCCAGATTGACGGACAGGCCTGACTGACTGACGGGCTGACGTCTCTGCAGGTGGTGGTGACATTGATGGAGGATGATGGATGAGGGTGACACAGCTCCACCCCACCCACTTACCCATGTGCATGACAGAAGGGCCGGTAAGGCAGCCCCGCTCAGCTGACAATGCCTCCAAGTGGGTATCTGGAAGTGTAAAAACAATGGGGTTGGCTCCAGCAGAGATGGTGCTACAAATTTGGGGCCATTTAATGAGTTGCTAATGTGAAAATAATTTTCTTTTCTGACTTCAGAATTGAAGGAGTAAAGACAGATGGCCCCAAATGCAGGGAAATGCAGCCATAGAATTGGTAATCACTCTGCTAAGGCTTAGAAAGCAGTTCTTCAGGAAATGTAAGGAAACCCCTGCCACTGCCAAGAGTTGACAGAAACCCTCTGTTATTTTCCCTTCTCACCTCTCTGGCAGGGGCTTTCCTGCCAAAGCTCACCAAACTGTTCTGCTGATTTGTCTTGCAAAGGCTAAACTGCTGTTTCAAGTCGAAATGCATACTGTAGAGGGGAGGAGAAGAAGTTGCTGGCATATGCCTAAGAAAGGCAATTGATTGCTAATCCACATCTAGGGGGAAGTATTTGGTAATTGATCACTTGATCTCGAATATCAGAACAAAAATGTCAGAACTAAAACACTTAAGAGACTACAGAATTAGTGTTGATGACTTCAAGGAATGTCTGTGTCTTGTAGGGCTTTTTTGTGATAGATGTGAATTGAAGTTAAGAGGATACATTTGGCACTTTAAGTGGGAACTGTTAGTTCTTCTATATCCACTAATTCTACTTCTAATGACTGCCATAACAAATGTTATAACATCTAATTTCTGACTGAGATGTCATACCCTTGCCAACTATGCATTCATAGCAGAATTGCATGCCCAGTACTTTTTACCATGAGTGTTTCTTTCAGAAGGGTAGCTCTCTTGACTGCCATTCCTTTTAAAATCTAGTTGCTGGAATTTCAAAATGTAGCAAATACTTCCCAGTGCTTGTCTAAACATCACTTCCTTCATAAATAAACATTTAATTCACTTCCCTTTCAGAGAGTATTCTGAAACTCAAGTGCCTTATTGGTACCCGGAATGGATGTGTTCATAATAGGCAAAAGTCTGGCACAGTCTGACTAGGCCAGCAGCAATTGAATAAGTGTAGAAAGAAGCTGAAATCTCACGTGGAAGTCCCATGGCAGTTTTTGGCTACTGATTACCCTCCAAAACTGCTTACTAAGCTCCAGGCTTTACTCTGTCGTTCCTACTGGCTTGAAGCTCCTAGCAAGGAAGTGACCAGGTCCCTGCTCCAGGGATGGGGCAGAGGCACCAGTGACATACAAGTCACACACCCCTGTCTGGAAGCTCTCAAGTTAAATTGTCCCCAAGCACATAGAAGTAGCAATAAATTGGCTGTCCATAGAATTGCACATTTCTAAAGAAAATGCATAGAATTGATCATATGATTATATATTACTATATAATTCATGTACCAAATGTGTAAGTTTTGTCACACTGTGAAGAAATTTTAGGATCTCCCTCATCAGAGGGATGGCGAGATGTCTTCTCACCCAAACAGGATATAGATAAGCAGAGGCAAGACTGTCGGTGCTTCCCCTTTTAGATACGCTGGCCAGAGCTCGTAAGAGGCTTTGGCTGAAAAGAAGATTGTTAAACTGTGGGAAGCAGCTTCTGTTATTTACTCAGCATAGGTAGTGTAGCAGAAGGCTATCCATGTGGCATGCTCTGCAGAGATGTGCTTTAGACCAGGAAAAAGCCTGGAGAAACCTGTGTTGGGAGATGGACAGATCACACAGACTATATAGTGCCCATCCGTCATGCTGAAACCACAGTCAGTTACTGTCAGTCCTCCTCAGGGGAAAATGAAGAAAGAAAGAGCAAAGCTGTTTCTGCAATGCTGGAAGTGGGGAATGTGCTTTCTGTACCCTGTATGGATCAGCTGGCAGACCCAGCTAGAGATGGGGTTTGCTTCCTGAGAACAAATCTTGGCAAATGTGCCTCACAAATATATTCATCTTGTTTTAAGTAGCAGTCATATTTAACTCAGTGACTTACTTCTGTACCACCTCTTCCTTAGGCAAGACCACGTTCTTTTCTGCCCACCCACCAATTGGATCACTTAGGTTTTATTTCCTGTGCAAAATATAATCTATATGCATTCAGTCCCTCTGCTCTGTGGCATAGCACAATGTGAGGCAGCTGACAGAAGTGCTGGTGGCAGCTCTTTTAGCAGAGGCTTAGCTGCAAATCTCTGTCTTGTCAAGCAAGCTTAGAACAAATAATTAGAGAGGCGTAAGCTAATCCTATAAGGCTAGACTGTGGCCAGAGCTGGTACAGGAGCTGCACGTGAGCGTAAGCAAGGGGTATGCTTTGCTCCTGGAGGGATCTGGAGCCCAGGTCTCTGTGGAGCAGAGGATCTGCAAAGCTCCTGCGGAAGCCCCTTCCCACCTCTTTCCTCTCCACTCCCTGGGCCAGGAAAAACTTGCAATTGCACCATAGACACCCCTCCATACAGGGCTATTCAGCACTTTTCAGAAGCATCCCTATTAAGTCTGTCTGTGGAGGTAAGCACTAACGATTCGAACTATTACATGACTGGTTTTCATTCACTCATGAGAATCTCTCTTAGCAAAACAAACTACTGTGAAACTAAGGCATACAAGTCATGAAAACACTCCTTGTGAATGTCAATATCCCTTAAGATAGGGACAGGGTCTGTAGCATCTCCAGTTAGATACTATAGCATGGAATAGGTGCTGTCCGCCAGCTCCTGTCCTATAATAGATGGGAGTGCCATGTCCCCCTTCCCTGGGAGCTCGCCTCACAGAGAGTCTCCTGGGAGGCAACGTCTACAAAGCGCTAACATCTGGTGCCTATTATTTCACCAGCTCTGTTGTGATTAGTCCATATGATAAGTCTGGCCAATTGCTCCTGGTAAGGGATTGCTTTGCTCCCTCCACTGGCTTCCTTGAGCTGTCACTTCTGGTTTGTGGCCCCTGCTAATTTGCCATTGCAATTTCCAATATTTGCTCAAATCCCATAAGGAAATCTCCCTGCCTTTCAGACAGAAGGGTAGCACTGATAATAAAAAGGGAAGGTTTATCAATTAACTCAAACCGCTCTATTGAAGCAGGCGCAGGACTCCTCCTATTTCAATTATGTGACACTCATGAAATGCTCTGGTAAAAGTTTTGCTCAGGCAAGCGTTTCTTGAGGGAGCTGGTGGGATTTACCCAGACTTTAACAAGTTAGGGAAGAGGCTGAAAAAAGAAAACCTCCCACTTCCCCAAGGGTCTTTCAGTGGCGTGTCAGCCACTACGATAGCTGGATTGTGTCCAGCTGACAGAATGGCGTCTCCTCAGAGGTGTGTGAGAGAGATTTAGGACCTTCAGATAGAAGCTTCTTCATAATTTCTTTTTTAATCTTTTCTTTTTTATTTATTTGTTTAGTCTTTCATTTTTCTCTTTCGTTTTACAAAAATTGACTCTCCTGCTCAAACTTGTAGAACTATAGGAAGATTCTGTTATCCTCACTTTTTATTACTGGAAGTAGGCTAAAACTCACTAAGGACCGAAATAGAAGTTGTTATAAGGGCTATGTTTATACTTCTGGGTAACAAAACAATGTCCCAAACTGTGGATCTAGTCCATAAAAGATTCAGAAAATTTTGACATTATGTAGGTTCCTTGAGAAGACATGAAGGAAGGAAGGAAGGAAGGAAGGAAGGAAGGAAGGAAGGAAGGAAGGAAGGAAGGAAGGAAGGAAGGAAGGAAG
>JAUBNY010000395.1:1578878-1594157 GCA_032275445.1 Crypturellus soui | reverse complement strand
CTTCCTTCCTTCCTTCCTTCCTTCCTTCCTTCCTTCCTTCCTTCCTTCCTTCCTTCCTTCCTTCCTTCCTTCCATCCATCCTTCTTTTGTTTCTTTTTTTTTTTGTCAAATTTCAGGGATGGCTGGAAACATCAGGCCTGTTTCACTGCGAAGATCTTGAATGGCTCTCTTGCTTTTTACTATTTCCAAGAAATGGTGGCAACTCTGGGGGAATGCGCTCATGGTTACTTAGCACAGCTAGAGCCTTTCATCGGCATGTCGCTGTCTCCTAAGCTTTGCCAAAAGTCTGAAGGATCCAATGCAGATCACCAAGTGTCTGACAGGCCTTGGCAAGTTCACCTAATTAACTTGAGGACTCTTGCAGAGCTTCTAAGCCTCGTAACGAGTCCAGCCAACGTTTAAAGCCATGTTGTGAAGCAGATCTCCTCAGTCCCAAAAGGGGTTCCTGTTAATCTCCTTAGCCCTGCTGAGTTCGTTAGCCAGAGAGAGACCCTGACAGAGTACAAATGCTGTGAGGAATTTCTAATCCCCAAAGGGTCTCTTGTGGGGATCTGAGGCAGAGCTAGTCGGGTTAAAGTGTTTTGTGAAGGCCCCAGATGCATGTGCCTTGGGAAGACAAAAAAAAAAAAAAAGACAAACTTTGGGTGCACTTTTAGCAAGCGGGAGACCAAGATATGCTAATTAACACAGCTGCCATCAAGGATGTAACCTAATTTACATAGTTCGTAGTGAATAAATGCTTCCATATGGCAGAGTACCAGTATTTTTCCCTGACAACTTTATCAAAGAGATAATGAAATTCCCGTGCAAAAATCTTTCTCCAGCATGTTTAAAGGTAGCAAACCCAATAGAATAAGCAAAAGAAATTAAAAAGATTGGATATGTATATGAAAAATACATGCAAGAATGACAGAAGACTAGGTTTTAAATATTCATCTTACAGTATGATAGAAAAAATCACAAATGAAATATAATGTTCCCCAAGTAATTTGTTTCATCCTCTTCTCGTTCCAGTCAAATCTAGGGGACAGCCACACACTTGTTCATCCTGTGCATCCACCACTGCCAGTCTGAGACAGATGCTCGAATGCTCAGGTGCCCCATATGAGCCAGATGCTCAGATGCAGTGTAACCAGACTTCCTGATGCATGTAAGCCCACAGATCCATCCCTTCCTTCAGAGCCCTGGAGTAGCCCATTATTCATTTTGCATGACAGCAAAGCAAGAGCAAATTCTGCTCCCCATACTACATTAGCCTATCAAGGACAGGTTGAGCAGACATGTTAGCTTCCCAGTGCATGGTAGCTCTCCTAATTAAATGAGTAGCATCTCAAACACTGTATGCCTCTTGTTTAGTTAGAGAAGCCAACTCTGTTGCTGATGGCAAATGCTATTGAAAATGGCCTCAGTGATGGGCCATGAAATGGACCTCCATGTGGTGAAGTGACACCTTTCTTCAATCAGAAAGAAAAAAGAGCTCTATGGTGGAAATACTGGGCTGGCTGATTACAGACTTGACCCCGAAGTATACAGCAGTATGCCATCGCTGGACACCAAAGGTCTTAGCCGCATCACCAGAGGAAAATCAGACTGAAGGTACCAATTCAGTGGAGCACTTTTCTCTTAAGTGCCAATGCTATGCACACTGAGGCTGAAAGTGGCAGTTTAGGAAGATCTAAATATGTCTGGCCACTCTTGTTCTCTAACATTTTAGACACTTGTTTAATTTATCCTCCACCTGTCTTTCTATTACAGGAGAAAATTAGAGGTTAGTGGTATGTCCTGAAAACATCAGCAGAGCAAGGCCTGTGTCCACAGAGCTACCTCCAGTAGGGGACAGCCCCCACCAGGAAGATGTTGTACTCCGGATGTTGGGTTGCCCTTTCCTTGTGACTTTTTTTCCCAGAGCTGGGCTGTTTGAGAAACCACTGCTCTACGTGCTGTGCAATGCCTCCCACTTGCTTCTAAATAATGAAGCTGCAGGCACTGGGCAGATCAAGTCATTAAGCTATTGATAGCTTATCTCTAAGTGGTCAAGGGTTGTGAATATGACATTCATAGGACCAGTACATGCCCTGTTTTTCTCAGAGTTATCTTTATAAACAAAAGAAAAGAGCAGAAACCAGTTTATTTCTATACAAAAAAAAAAGTCAGTACTAAAACTCAGGGAGAATTGCTATGTAATTATAGATGAATCACAACAAGATTGTAATTAGAAACTTGATTACTTTGCTCATACATTCTAGCTTCAACAGTATTTAAAAATCCTCTTTATCCTCTTTTGTTCAAGTAGTTGAAGTGTTGTTACAATCCTGATTCCAGCAAAATTTCTGCATTATTATTGTTCTGTATAGACATGGCTGTCATAGTTGTTACAAAATTCTTGTATAGGTTTTATTTATATATATTCCAGAAAGTGAATCAAAATATTCTGACTAAAAAAAAAATCATTTATACTTGGAAAAAAAAGCTGATCTGCAGGGACATACCTACCTCATCAAAAAATTTTATTGCAACACTGGATTTGCAGGAGATTCAAAGGTTTCATTTCAGCAAAGTGTTTCACTTTGGTCCTATTTATTAACCTAATAACTTTGTATTTATTTAGTGTTTATATTTTTAAAGTGAATTCAACAACAAAAACGAAGAGGTCAAAAGCTGAGTGATTCAGCCTTTATTACAATACTTAATTTCAGGCTTTATTCTGTTACAGTTCTTTTTTTTTTTTTTTTTGGTTTTTGGGTTTTTTTTTCTCTCCAACTCTTTCTTTGCAGATATTAGATCTGTGATGAGAAGGAATGGTGCAATGTTAGAAAGGCTTGGTGAAGGTGGAATTCAGAAATGGATCAGGTCTCTCTTAGCCAGTCAGAGCAGGAGCAGCTCTGTCCTCCCCACGAGGTGTCTGACTTGAGCTGCCTCCACTGGAGACCCAGGTGCAGGGGACTGCCTGCAAGATCAGTGGAAATAGTCTGCCTTGAGGCCTAGGGAGGAAAGAGCTAGATGCCCTCTAGCACAGAGTCCCAAAGTGTGAGGAAGATACTGCGAGCATTTCCAGGGTCTATCTATCACAGCTGAAACCGTCATGAGACAGGGTATAAATGCAGAACTACCGTTTTTAACAACTGGCATAATCCACTCTATTTTTCTGATTGCTATAGGGTTTTTGCCACGTGGGAATCAGCTTCCCTCTGCATGCGGGTGATGAAGACCTGGGAAAGCTCACAGGATCCTGCCAATGCCGATGCCACCCGCCAGTGATGAGTAATGTGCTGGCTGGCCCCAGAGCAGAGCCCTGGACACATCCCTTCTGCCACCAGACGATGTAGCTGGAGGGCACCGCTGTGCCCACCTACGCCAGGTGCGACATGAGGCCAGCTGAGGTTACACCAGCACAGCACCCACTTCGTGGGTTCAATAGAAATTGCTCTACAAGCAGGAGGCTATGAAATGGCTGCTGTGGAGAGCTTTTGGCACTGTGGTGTGGACTCATTTTTAAGATTTCTGTAGAAATAAATCATCTGGGGTTGAAGCCGCGTGTGCTTGAAATACCAGCGTGCACCAGCAAGGTGATGGCTGCTGCCATGAGCTGCTAGGAAGCTCCCATAGCTGTCTGCCCTCTCTGGCGACGGGGACGGAGGCACCGTGTACTTGACCTCTGCTGCTTCCACCTCGCGCTTCCCCCTTCCCTCCTGCCCGCTGCTGCGAGGCCACGGCCGCAGCGCAGAGCCAAGCTGGCCGGCTGTCTCCTCGCTGCGCGCACGAAGCCCGCGGCAGCGCCGGCTGTGGCACTGAGACCTTGAGCTACCAAAAGGTGTTTCCTGCTGCAGACGATGTCACTAGAGGTCACCTCCTCCGGGCAGCTAGCAGGAACCTAAAGCGGGCTTGGGAAACCAGCAGCAGATATGCCCTGCAAAGTACCCGCTGTGGGAGGGGGCCGCGCTCACGTCCCTGTCTTTCGGCCGAGGTAAATGTTCGCTGCGGTTTCAGGACTACCCACATGGAAGCAGCCCACGAGAAACATCATCTGGGCTGGCACAGCCCTGATTTCTTTCATATTCCCCTTGTCAACAGTTTGAAAGTGAGATGGCTAATTTTGTGCCTGACAAGAAAGGACGGATCGTTTTCTGAGATGCTGCTACGAGCGGAGTCGGTGCTGGTACACTCTCCGAGGGAGTCCCCAAACTACAGGTTACTGGCAGGCAGACAAACACTCGCTGACAGCCATTTGTGACCAACTATGAAACACCATCTGCTGTAGTTGGAGGGAAGGAACATATCCAGCAAGTGATACCACTGTGAGAAATGATTTTGTGTGTTGACACGCAGCAGTTTTTAGCTAGCCCCAAAGAATAAGCCTACTTTGTTTTTCCAGATCTGTGTAAGGGAGAAAGAACTATTTTATCTTGATGTGGATCCACGGGGGAGACTCCCTGGCTCCACTTGTGTCGGAGCCAGATAAAAGGAGAGTTAGATGCATTAGTATTAACAAGTGTACTAAATACACCCATGAGCTCGACCAAGTGTGTCTTCAGCAATGTCCTCTTAAGGGGGTGCAGCATTATCTAATGATCAAAGCACCTGCTGGAGTGTGAATCTGCTGCTAAAGTGCTTGTGACATTGGGCAGGTCCCGTCACTGCTTTTCTGAGCTGGTTCTCAGTTTGGTGAAACAAGGATGACATTATTTTTTTCCTCATGAGAGTGTTGCAGTGACTAATAATTGTTTGTTCAGCATTTTCAGATCCTTGGAGAAAGGTGCTAAATATTTTTTATTAAAGTTCACAGGTTAGTGAAAGCTACTAAGTAGGCAACCACAACATCTTTTAATTTCACTATGCAGAAAAAAAGAGACATGTTCAGACTTACAAAGATTCAGACTTCTTAAAGACGTGTAAGTGAAGGAAGTGCAAAACAAATGAACTAACAAAACAAAACCCTTAAAATTTTGTCCTAAAAATATTCTTCTTTTTAATCAGTGCAGGCCCAGAGATCCAAAAAGTTTCAGGATGAAAGATGTTCACTCACTTATAGAGAGAAGGAATCTTACTTGCTCATTAACTTAAATAAGGCATGCAGCCAAAGACATATGCCAATTCTTCCCTCTCTGGTCAGAGAATGAGGTTTTCATTTTTAAGAGCCTTAATAGTCCTGTGTCTCATGATTAAATAATGAGAGCTGGCATCCAAAGTATCAGAAGTTCAGCTGATCTTGCATTATTCTTGTAGCCCCTGACAGACTATAATACACATTGGTTTTGAGAAAAATATGCAGACAGGAAATAAATAAATTATGCACTTTAAAACTGCAGTTTTATCTTAAAGCAGAGAAACATCAAATTATTATGACAGTTTATCATTTTTAAATTCAAGTGAAATTTTTAAACACACATACATATGCCTATATATTTGTATTTATATGTGCATTTTTGTATGTATATATTTTTATATATTTCACAACACTTTTCTTATCTGGTTTGTTGTTTTGTGAAATTGCAATGAAGCTTATCAATGGACTGTTGGAAAGATTAAGTATCATTTCATTATGGAAAGCTTTTCTGGGGACTAACTCTGGAAGTCTGAATTCAGTACCTTTATGTCAATACATATCATATAGCATCAGCTGTGGGAGGGCTTTGATCCATATCCTATTGAAGTTAGAGAGTCTAAGGTGAAGTTCTTCATTGCACCAAGCCCATTGTCACAGACAAGAAATAACTTTCAGAAAATGTTTGGCTCTGTGCAATGAAATCCTGCGAACTCCCATGAAATGAAGAGAGAGGGACCAGAAACACGGCTGAAATCAATGCAGTGAAGGAGAAGGTGGTGACAACACAGAGAGCCAACGATGGGGGAAGGAGTGACAGAAAAAGAGGAGAGGGATTAAAGGAAGCCTTATGATTTAAATATGCTTTCACTTATGCCTGTGTGATATGAAAAACAAATCTAAACATTTGTCTGCAGAATCAGGTGATGACTGGCCCTCTCCTGTCTCAAGGGGGGCAGGAAAATGGTCCATGCACCTGCCACCTAATTCAGTTTAAAACCTGACACATTTACCAAGAGTGGGCTGGCATAATGAAGTTCATTCATGCTGTCAGTGGAGTCAATAACTTATCCCCAACTGCTTTTGTCTCCGTGGCGGCAGTGCCTCTGATCGGGCTGAGGTACTTATTCAAGTAAAATTTATTTTCAATTGCAGGCCATAATACTACTGGCACAAGCCTTGCTTTGACAGAAGCTTTTGCTCAAGGCTAAACTATTGTTAAAGTTTGTGTCCATTGTCTGGGTTCTTTGATCTGTCAAAGCTGCTTAACAAGCTGGTTAAAAACTGTTTCAGATAACAGGTGTGTCCTTTGAGGACACAGGGCCATTTTTCAACTTCTTTAATAGACTAGTCCAGTAGCTGACTAAAATTTACATGCTAGTTGGTGGTGATATATGTAAAGCACTTTTAAAGCAAGAAATTAGATTTAGTGTTTTATTTCCCTGAACTTCCTTGCGGTTTGTTGTTGGTTTTGTTTTGTTTTTCCAGGGTGCAGAAAGATTTACGAGGTGTTTCTCCTGGGTCGTAGGACTGTTTATTGGGAAGACGAGTGAGATGTGAAGTTTACCTGTTGTTTTACAGCAGTTCCCTAGAGCACTGGAGAAAAAGGCCTTTCCTGGGGCCAGGAGAAAGATAACCTGTGGGAGGAGGGAAAGGAGGTCATCAGCGGAGAGCGCAGGGAGGTTCCCAGCGAGGTGTCCCACTGCTGCCGCCCCCATCGCCTCTGCTCCGCGCCTGCCCAGTGCTGGAGAAAGACCTGTCTTTTGGCAGCTCGAGGAATTTGTTCAACCTCATGGCCCGCTAGCCGTGCTCTCCTGCTCAAGGGGACAGCCCAGTTGTCCCTGCTCCGTGGGTCCCCCCATAGCCACAGCTGTGTCCTAGGTTAGTGCACACAGGCACATATCTGCTTGGCAGTACGATCCTGAAGGTTGCTCTTTGGTCACAGTCTGCAGTAAGACAAAGACAAGCCACAGCACTTGCTCTTGCTACCTGAGAAAATCGAATTGCTGGTAGAAGATCCCCATTTTAACTTGTATGCCCACTGCGTAAACTAGGCCATTCATGCGTGGCCAATGGCCTGAACAAAATTTCCTTTGAATGGTCCATATGTCAGCTATACTCTTTAGGATGTGTGAAAAATGGTTCCTCCCCTTCACATATGTTTTAAAACACTGCTAAGGTCCTGTGGGATTTAACCAGTTTTAATCTACCCAAGCACTTTGTTTTTCCTGCAACAACTCATCAAAACCAGCCAATTGCTGTCTATGATAACACTGAAATGCATGGGGTTGGCTCCATCACTTGGGGAAAAAGGTGAAAAGAAACTGTACATGCTTGTATAGGATGGATGAGTCAGAGAGGGGAAGTTGGTGAGCATATTCAGGTGTTTTTTTCACGTACAGCCCAGCAGGCTGCAGAGGTGCCGCAGTGTCAAGCACAGCGCACGGAGCGCGCAGGGTCCCGGGAGGGCTCACTGGCCGCTATGGCCGGGCTGCCCTGGTAACGTGGCTCTTCAAGCGCCTCTTCAAAGCAAGAACCACTCCGGTCCCCGCTGCTGGGGAGCTGCACCACCTCGGCAGGCTGATCTGACTGGGGGCTGGCCAGCCCTCTCGGCGACAGCTCCCCAGCTGGGGAGGTTTGGGGTGAAAGTCAGTGTTGAGGAAGCACCTGCCCAGCTTCAACCTGCAGGAATGAGCACCCTCACTGAGAGTGCACTAGGTCATCCCTAGCGGAACAGAGCTGGATGTTGCCTTTAGCAAACAGACAAACTCCAGCAAGCCTTTCCCCACTCAGGGTCTCTCTGAGCCCATCAGCTCCTCTTGCCGCAGGCGCTCACATGCCTTAAGAGATGGATAAACCAAAATAACTTTGCTTAAAAGGGGAGCCTGCTTGCTAGGCATATTTTCCTCAAACAATCCCATCTGTACAGGAAATCTGTCATCGGCTTGCTAGCTCAAAGCAGCTGGAGAATAAAACAAGCACTTTGTCAAATGCAGTAGTTTTGTGAACATCCCTGAACCAAATCAGAAATGAAAGTGAAAAACAAAGCTTTTCTAATACCACTCAGCTATGCTCAGCATTAGGGTCATTACAACTGTTCAAAGATTACTTTGGCATGTGCATGCTCCATTAATTAGCTCCAGAGCTGTGTTTGGAGCAATTCATTTTCATCATTCCTATGTAGCCAGAAAGAGGCAAGACAGAGGACTAACCTTGCTGCAAGGCTTCAGTCCTGCTATTGGCCTCTAAGCAAAGCTGACTTTACTGGGAGTTCCTTGATGAAACATTAGCCCACTGCATTAACTACAGAACATTATGTGCACCTTAGCAGTTCAATCCATGTCTAAGGGCAGGTTAAAAGTCTCAGCAGAGATAAAAGTGTATCATCGACTAGAGAATTAAGAATAATATTCACTTTCTCTATAACCAGGATTAAAACCCATTTGCTTTTCATTGAGCAAGCCAAAATATCCTCAGCTCAACTGAAAGTGGACGTAGAGGAATCTATTATTCTCACTTCTTATCCAGAGTTGTTGATTTCCATGTCTAAATAGTTACTGTGTGTGGTTGGTTCTAAAAGCCAACCGTTGTCTTATCATTAAACTGTGATGGAACAAAGAATAAAGGCCTGCTTCATGGTCTCTCTAAGCACAGAAGAGTATTGCAGCAGGGATCAAGGTACATTGAATCATACATTTTGGGGGAAAATATAAAAACGATATATAAAATAGCCCAAGGGTTTTAAACTCTTTTAATTATTATCATATAATTGTAATCTAAGGAATGAAACGAGAAGACGATATGAAGTGGAACATGTCCAGTAAGACCACCATATTATTTTAAGAGGGTATCCTTGGCTATTATTTGTCACTAGCTATTATTTATATTGCACATCATTCAACAGATGGTCCAGCAGATGCAATGGCAAGGTGAGACTACCACAGCAGTGAAGGCTGGAATAGAAGATGCTGCAGCTGGAAGAGGGCTGTGCATGGAGAGAGAGAGATGGAGCCAGGTGAGGGAATGAGCAGGAGACATTCAAGCAACTGAACTTGAAAATCATGAAGAAAGGGTCAGCTTCCTGACCAAGAGGCCCTGGAAGATGGCAGACAGGCTGAGATCTCCACAGGGGTAGGCCAAATATTGCCAGTCTCATGGCAATATTAGCAAGAGAGAAGGAGCTGAAATGCTGATGATGGATGTGCTGGAGGTCTGCCCGTCTGTTGTGTTATTGGAAACCGTTAAAAGAGGGTTTACCCCGGAGATTTCATGCACAATCCATGTGGGCAATAGCCAAAGAAGCAATCAGTGCTGGTGCTTATTGGAGGAAATAAGTCAGTACTGACTTTACCTCTGTTCAAGTTCAGCACTTTGGGTCCATAAACAGCAAAGGTGCTGTGGTTCAAAACCATGGAGTGCTGGCAAAGTAATGGAATGCACCAGAGAAGAAAAAAGCCACAGCAACTTTTTGAGGAAATGCAGGAAAAATGTTAAAAAGTGTGTGTTTGTGGATTTTCTCCAGAGGCCATTGCTATATGTTGATCATTTGATATATGCTGGAACAAGTGAAGGAAGAGCTGCCAAGTGAGGCTTGGCTGCTGTCAGCAGATGAGAGGAAGAGGGGACAAGTGTCAAAGAAAAAGTGCTAAGAGTCCCACTCAATCCATGGGGCTGGACCCTTTTCCCACCAACAATATAACACTTACTATAGAGGGCAACCCTCATATTGTCCCAACTCCTCATAAATCTGGGGACAGAAAAAGTGTGAGTAAAAGCATCATTTTCCTTGGTGGAGGTGTGATGATTGCTGAGGGAGTTTTGCCTTTGAATAAACTGAGAACTATTTATATCTGTGCAATATGTCTATGAACTAAAAAGTCCATGTGGGAAATAAGAATCTTCTGCCTTAGATAACTTTTGCTCCATGTTGACAAGAAACCTACAGAAGATGGAAGAAGGATTTATTGTGCATTGCACAGGCCTAGAAACAGATATTCTTAACAGTTTCATAGTTATGGTTGGATAGATCAATCCTGTACAAGAGGCCAGTCTGCTAGGCAAACCTAAGGCAGATCTAAAGGCAGGGAAGATTACTAGAAAAAACATCACCTAATGGGCAACTTTGATCTGTTAATAATGCTGATAAAGGTCTCACTTCAAAAGGAAATATATCTTCTTAGTAATCTAGAGAGAGACAGAAGTACAGAGATGACACCAAGGACCAAAGCAGAAAGCTTGATACAAGAGTGATAAAGACTTCAGGACTACATCTATATAGAACCTGCCTATGACAGTTCTCTAGTTCTGAAGCCAATTGGCATGAAATGGCTTGTGTCCACATTATTAAATTCTCGCTTTCCAGACAGTGTGGCTGCATGCAGATTGCCTGCTGGGATTGGTCTTTGGCCTATGCTATCCTGAAACCATGCTGGGGAAATTTTTAGGAGAGAGCTAGCCTGCTGGAGCCAAATCATGCCAGGAACCGTTGTAACAATTTGACTCTATAAATAATTGAGTTCCAGTGCCTGGGAACATTATGCAGCACTGTTTAATTTACCAGTAGGGATGAAGTCTATAATCCTAGCCAGGAGTGGAAATCTTGGACATGCTGGAACACCCTGAGAATTGGAAAACCTTTGTGCACCCAACAAACACAAAGAGTGCTGAGGAAATAAAGGCAGGCATGATTTTGCCTAGAGCTGCACATTGGTGCACCTGTTCTCAGAAACCAGAGCCTCTGGTTCCTGAAACGTTTACAAAATCAGTGTCCTTGCTTTAACTAACATATCTGCTTAAGAAGGTGAACCTGGAAAGCCCGTAAAGTTGGAGATCAGGGAAAGGTGCAGCCAAGCTACCAAGGAGTCAGCACTGATTCCCAGGTGTAGGAGACCATGGGCATAGCCTTATGGTCCTATTTCAGTGAAGGTAATTATGTCCAAGAGTGTTGTTGAAGGGATCAAGGCTGAAAAGGATTTGCAACAAGGACTCAAATCCAGCAGAATTCTGGAGAAGGTGTTGGGTCATCACATCTCATAGAACAGCACACAAGGGCCCATACCAGAACTAAATGATTCCTGATAAATAAAACTTAATTAAAGTATTGCCGATAGGCTCGTTCATTTAGCTGTAAGAAAACAACGTGTGACCCTCTAGCGCCAGCCGTGTATGACATTGAGTCTAGTCCAAGATGCATCAGTCTTCAGCACAGTTCAGCTCAGAAAGATGCATTACAATTTTGGGTGAATGGCAAGATGTTTCCACCCCACTTTATGAATGAACAAGAACATGCAGAAATAGGATAAGTATAGGCATATGGTTCTTACATCCATCAACCACAAAATCTCACTAATGTATCCTGAAGCAGTAGATGCCACAAGCCACCTGTATGCCAAATTCAAGTCTTCTACTGCAACCTGCAGATCCTGAGAAGTGAGTAAGATTTGGTGATCACATTATTTCATACATCTGAGATTATCTCCGTCATATAAAAAAGACATATCCTAGCAGAAGCTGTGCTGTTCCCCTTCACAATAGACAGACTTCTGAAAGTGGTAAGACTTCATGATACAACTAACCACCCCAGTCTTGTCAGTGGTGCCATTTCCTACGTAGTACTGTGGAGAAACTTTAATAGATAGGCTGCCCATGGCTACCACATGGCTCTTGACTCCTTTAGACCAAAAGTAAAGTTATGTAAAAAATAATTTCTTGCAGATTCTGAAATATTTCTTCACTTTTTAAAAATACAGAAGAAAGCATACTTTTTTTAGACAGCTGTCTAGTAGTGGGAGACTGAAACACAGCAAAATAGAAATAGCACCTTGTGCACAATGTCCAGAAGCGCTGGATATAAACTGATTAAAGTAAGAGGAATACCTAAAATGAAAGGAAAAAAAAAAGTCATTTGTTTTTGTGGAAAACAATCCATTTTTTATAACACAAGCATCAACTTTTCTTCAGTAAATAATTTGTAAAATGTTTCAATGTGAGTTACACATTCTTCCAGTGGTATGACAGAAGAATCACCATGTCCTTATTTCTATCATTGCCATAGGACAATGTCCTCTGCAAATGGGATATGCAGCCAGAAACACCAGTTCTAGCCCTGTCCTTTTCTGTGGTTATAGCTAAAGCTGCCTTGGAAAACATTGCACATGACATGTTAGAAATAAGGGGAAGCTCCTTTTGAGGAGCTGCCTGTTCTTCATTACAATTCAATGTCTGTGCAATGATCATGAAGCCATATGCACTAATATTTACACACTAATAAATTTCCCTCTCATCTAGCTGATCTCAGTAGCAATGTAGGGGTATACAACATTGCTGATGCTGCTCCTGTTCCTGCTTATTGTTTTTTGGTTGTTTGGTTTTTTTTTTTTTTTTTTTTTTTTTGTATCCTGAAGACTCACAAGAAGTCTAGGAGAATCGGGGAACCGGCCACAGATTTTGGTCATGCAGTCTCAAGCATTGATCCTAGCTTTGTCCTTAAGCCTGAGGTTACTTCAATGGCCACACAGAGATGCTTACATATGGTATCAAGCAGAATGATTTTTTTTTCAACCTTAAGAGGAAGGAATGGAGGGGAAGAGAGCACAAACTCATTGGGATAAGCAGACCACAGTCTCTTCCCTTCACTCTTCTGGTGTCGTCAGTTCAGTGGTTTCTATCTGGTAACTATTGGATGTGCCAGAGGGAGTGCACCTATAGCTAGCGCTCTATTAAAAACTGCACCATCCCTTTGGCATGGTATAAGTTTAGCAACTCCTGACAATTTTATTCCTGTAATCCACAAGCCTTTCTCAATTCTAATGAGCTTCATTACTTTAAATAACAAAGGATGTAAAATGATAAACAATTAGGGTTAAAATCAGCTGCCTAAGTATAGGTATTTATCACTACTGGGTGCCCTCAGATATCCCACCCAGACTCTGGTTCTGGTCCAGAAGAACATGAGTGTCCTGGATCATTTTTGCCAGCACAGTGTGGATGGCTCCACACTATGCTGTGGGTGTCTTAGGGCACCTCCAGAGGCACCAAATGCAAAGCATCTTCAGCCCTTAGGTTTAATACAAGTCCTGTGAAAGATGACCACTTACGTTTTAGTATTTGGCTTTCACTTAGCTTGCTGTTTCCATTTCAGAGCTGCAAACAGGCTTGTGTGCCCCCAGAGAGTTCATCTTCCCCAAGTATTTCACTGCATCTAATAAAAGATTATAGACCCCTCTCAGCCTTGACCTTTCTTTCCCCCGGCAGCAGAGCAATGTTGTCCTGTGACAAAGCTTCACCCTGTGTTATCCTGTGGCAAACCTTTCCAGCTCAAATCTCTGTGTACCTGCTTCTGCAGGGAGGAAAGGGGGGCTGCAAAGAGTAGACAAGTTTTCCTGGGGAGATATTATAAAGTCAGTGGGAAGGCAGAGCAGGATATATACATCCTGTATATATGCATATATACAGAGACAGGGGTCCGTGATAAACTCGTTATTAGTTTGATTGGTGAGTGGGTGCCTGGCCAGAGCAGCTGGGCCACAGCCCCCGTGCCAGAGCGGGCAGGCAGCAGCTGAGTCAGAACCAGGGCGGGTGGCACACTATTAGAAAAGACAGTTCCTTTTTTTTTTTTTTTTCCTCTGCCGATTTCAAGAAAAACGATTTGCTCATTTGGTAATAAATGATGGAGACTGTGAATTACTGAGCTCGCCTGCGGACTAATGTTTATCTCTTCGCCAATAAATCTCTAAACTGAAGCAATGAAGCTAAGTACTGCTGCTATTTCTGCGTTTTATTTCCATATTAATCAAAACACAAGCCGACCTCGCCGCCTCCCCCACCGGCCCCCGTTAAGCAGCAGGGGGAAAGGCGCCCCTTAAGGGGACAGGGCGGCCCTGGCTTCTCAGACAGAGGGGATCGGTGGGAAGAGGGACGAAAAGAAACCAAACAACTGAGGGAGTTAAATCAAACGCCTAGGGCCGGGGGGGATCGGTGTCAAGTTTGCAGTGAACCCGTGGAGGGGCTGGGGGGGGGGGGGCGGTCAGCGGCCCTCCCCTTCCCCATGGGAACTGGGAGGCACTGGGAAGGGAAACTGCTTCCCAGTGGGACTGAGCGAGCAGCAACCTCCATCCCCCGCTCCGACGCGGGACCTGGTGGAAAATAAAATCCGTGGATGTTCAAATGAAAAGGAACCAGAATTTATCCACCTTGCAAGTATATATGTAATATATGTATATATAATATGTATTATACTTATATACATATATATGTATATATAAGCAAATGAAGGCCCCGTTGGCAACGACTCCCGGTTCCCTCCTCCTCCGCTATTTAAAGAACCGAAGTGGGGCGGGAGGGGAACCAGGGCCCCCCGGAGCCCCCGACCCAGCGCTCGGCAGCCCCCGAGCTCTGGGGCGCGGAGCAAAACGGGGCAGGCGGGGGGAAGAGGTCGGTGACAGAGGCTGAATGCCCGAGCGGGGACCGGGGGCGAGGGACGGGCAGGAGCTGCTCGAATTTCTGCCGAGGTTTCCTCACCCGTAAGCAGCAGGCGGGAAAACCTCTCCTGGGGGCTCCGCAAGGTCTCACGTCGGAAGAGAGAAGGAAGCGGCATCTCGGCGGATGCGCTTTCCTTCTCCCCCTCTCCAAGGGCCGGGAAGACCCGCTGAGGTGGCAGGGAGCCCCGTGTTGGTGCCCTGGGGTGCCAGGACCCGCGGAGAGGGCGCAGCCCCGGGCTCGGGGGCACTGCGGGGACACTCGTATCTCACTCCGTCCTCGGCGACTCGGAATCTCGACGGCTCCTGCTCGGGGAAGCGGAGAGCGGCCCAGTGCGCGCCCGCCGCCCCCGCTCCGGGAACAGCGCCCTGAGCCGGGGGCCGAAGTGAGGGGAACACGGCGGGAGGCAGAGCCCCTGCGGCTGCTCCGCTCGTTTTCCTGCTGTCCTCCAGCACCGGCAGCGGGAGGAGATGGGTCTGCGTGCAGTGCCTGGCTGGAAGAGCTGAAAACCTGCCCGCCGAATCTGCCTCTGGCTCAGGCACGGCTCCCTCCTGTCTCCAGGTCTCGGGCACCCGACTCCGAGCTCCCCCGGCGTCTTCTCTCTCCCGGGACGCAGGGGCAGCTTCTCGGGGCCCCGGGCTCAGCGCCTCGCACCTTTCCCGCAGCCCTGTCCGGTCTCAGGACAGAGGAAAGGAAAGGAAAGGAAAGGAAAGGAAAGGAAAGGAAAGGAAAGGAAAGGAAAGGAAAGGAAAGGAAAGGAA
>JAUBNY010000395.1:1559789-1572258 GCA_032275445.1 Crypturellus soui | reverse complement strand
GAGAAGAGAAGAGAAGAGAAGAGAAGAGAAGAGAAGAGAAGAGAAGAGAAGAGAAGAGAAGAGAAGAGAAGAAGAGAGAAGAGAGAAGCGGAGCTGTCAGAGCAGCAGCAGAGCCCCTAGCAGTGCCGGGCACCCCAGTACCCGCAGCAAAGCGGTTCCTGCCGCAGGCTGCCCCGAGCCGGGGCTCTGGGCCCGATGCTCCCGCAGCGGCCGGCGCCGCTCAGGATTTGCAGGTGGCAGCGACCCCGCGGGCCGTCTCAGGCTACTTCGGACGGGGCGGCTCGGGAGGTGACGACGCACCGCTCTCCCGCTGCGGTCAGGAGGAAAACGCAACGAAATTAAGCTCTAGGATGCCGAAAATCAGGTGTTTTAATAACATAGCAGAAGGGGGGAAATAGTAGCTAAATTGTGCTAAGTGATTTTACCCCTCCCCTTTAATTTCTGCTTTCATAAAGACGGAGAGATTTGTTGAGGGAGGAAACGGTGTTTTTCGTGGAAAAGGCGAACACTCTGAGACCGCAGAGTCCCAGGGCAAGGCAATCCGCGCGGAGCTGCGGGTTCAGCTGCAACGCGCGACACCGGCGGACAATTCGTGGGGCAGTTCTGCTTTTTTGATCTGTCTCACAAGTGGAAATGATGAGCTTTTAAATAAAGGTTATCGGACTTACATTATTGAATGTACTTTAAGGCAGAGGCTAATTTTGGTTTCTCAGGGTGTGTTGCAGAAATGCGATGAACTTTTCACATATGCAGTATAAGTATGAGAGAATTTACCAGAGACTTAGGATCTGTTTTGTAATGTGAAGACCAATTAAATCAATACTATGTATTTTTCTTGCACGTTAGAAGGCAAGAAGATGTTTTGTATTTGCTATCTCAGTTTGGTTTTAAGTTAATTCGAGCATTTGAAAACTGTGCTTTAGTATAAAAATTCGTTATACATTTTAGTATTGTAATAATGTAGTTATGGATACTAAGAATGAAACACAGGTCGCTGCTTAAGAGGAAAGGCAGATCTCAGACAGCGCGTTCTGAGTTAAATGTCGCTAGGAATTAATTGTAATATATCGCATTTATGCTAAGGCTTAAATTTGTCTGTGTTTCATTTTATTTAAGAGAGGACAGTCAAGATTTCTTAAATGCATGTGTTTTTTTGTTGTTGTTGTTCAAAATGTATTACGGAATCGCATTTAGAGTGACAGTATAATTCAGATTGATAGCATCTCATTATTTGACGCTTCTAATAAAACCGAATAGACTGAAAGTCTATTTTAATTCTCGTTGTTATCACAACTTTGTTTTCTAGAAATAGGTATGACCATACTGTGAGGGCAGTATCAAATCGCCCTATGTCTGCGAAGGAGTTAGAAGACTGTCCTAAATACTGCCAGTCTCCAGTCAGATAAATCTGGAGATACTATCTCACTGCCTGGATACATGAATTTTTCTTTACTGCTTATATATTTTCGAGTCCGTTGACATCGATGATTCAGAACAAAAACTGTCCCTGTTATTTCAGTATGATCCTGGATTTAGGTCGGATGACTGCAGGATCGGTCCCGTACTGGATAGAGCTTCCTAGGAGAGTATAACCTTACATAAAATAACTGAAGGGTAATTAATGGCCATTTCGGTGAAGTTAATGAAGGATGTCGCTTTGTTTTCTGTATTTAAACACCGATTTGCAAAGCTTTCTGAAAAAAAAAAGTATAAAAACTAAGTAATAAAATGCAAAATGTCAAAGACTAATTAGACTAATTAGAGGTGTGTAAATTGTTAATCCTCTGATATGTGACATTTGCTATGGAAAACCTGAAATCTGTTTCTGCTAACAATAAAACCTCTTAATCAACAGTTTGCACTTCGTTCCCTTATTTTGACTTTATCAAGTGCATGAAGCCTACATTTTATTTGATAAAAAGATTGGAGCAAATCAGTTTGAATATTTCCAGAATAATCAGATGTGCCACAGTATTAGCCAACTGTGAAATATTTTGCTGTCTTGGAACATGAGAAGAAAAAAACTACCAGTGTTGCTGAATACGCATAAACTATATAGTTTATTTTTAGATGCCTGCTAAAATGTGTTATACTTCCAAAATATTGAAAGCGTCCATCAGTCATGAAGCTGTGATGCACACTTCACATATGTAGAAAGGGCTAAATCTGGCATTCTTTTCTTAAGGAAACTAGTCAATTAATTTGGAATCAAGACTAGCTTGTAATGTGTCCAAGGATGGTAATACTGTCCATAGGCCTGTATTTATTTTCTCCTTTGTCTTTTAAGTTCTATGTCCCCAGACAATATTCATATCTCAAACGTTAGTGCTTCCAAGGAGGGGAGTTTTCTTTGTCTTTCTTCCTTGTCTCTCACATCACTTACAGTTGCTTGCACCTACATCTCTATGAACTTTCTCCAGTTGCTAGGCTTTATATGGAACATGTCCACTGACTTTTAAGAATGCTTTCCCTCTTTGCCTTAGTAGATCACTGGTGGTTACTGAGTTAGTCTTTAAGCCACACAGGCTGTTTAAATATCAGCTATAAACAAAATAAGAGAGAGAGAGATTACATGAGACTCCCCGCGAATCCTCTTCACCAGCCACCCTGGATGTGCTCCTTTTTCATATGCTTCTCAACTGTGCAAAGTTATCTTTGGGCCACAGTGAAAATATTAAGTTTATAAAGACTAAAAATTCGAATATTTGCTGTCTAAGAAGAAATAAGTTCAGTTCGTTTTCTTTTTAATAGCTATAGTGAAAACAAATAAAGCCATAGAAACTACTGAATAATTCTTCCACTAGATATTAAAAAGCATGGAGGGGTCATTAAAGAGAAGGAAAATAACCCTTGTCTCATTTTGTATCTCAATTTTAAACAACGCGTGTCTTAAGTGAATATTTACAGGTTGTTAATAGGCTAGTACATATTCTAGAAGACACAACAAAAAATTATCTGCAGTCTATTCACAAACCTTTGCCGTGTCTCTGTGTTTGGGGATGGGCGTAAGGGCTGCCTTCGCCAGCCCTGAATAGAACCCTATTGTGTGGGCTTGTTCCATTGGAATCAATGGGGCGACATGTGCAGTGAGATGCTAATGAACACCAGCAACGGCAGAGTCTGGCCCCGCCAACATGCGAGACCGTTTTTACAGATTAATCCCCTTCTTACAGTACTTTTAGTGAAGCTGCTGAAACTCTGAAGGTGCAGGGAGGTTTTACTATATGAAACAACTTGCTTTAAAATTTTATTTTGTGTTATTTAAATCATGCTTTCCCTCCCTTATGAATTGAATCGTTCTCCATTCCCATCTTGTTTAAAGCTGTAACTCAAGTCAGGCAGTCAATTTTAGTGGCAGTTGTAACATTAAGGTAGTTGCATTTAACAAATGTAAAATAAAGTACATTGGTGTAAACAACATCAAGCACAATTCCAAATAGAGAAAAGATTGCCATAAAACAGGCACATGGGAAAGTAGAGACTCTGGCAGTAGAGTGTAGCTCTGGGTTCACTGAGTCATTGCCCTACTACACTTGCAGGAAAAGAAGAAAAAAATGTTTGTCTTCTTAGGAAATACACAGAGACAACAGTCCCTGGGGACACCTGCTCTTAAAACCAAGCACATAGTCCTTGTTTCATGGGAGGCTAGAGAAGTGCAGGGTCCGTCAGCATTTTTTCTTGGGCTGGAGGTTTATCAGCCTAGGTCAAGACGAATGATCAGAATGAGTCACTTGACTGGGAAGTATAAAGCCCTACCAACGTACTACTGGGAGACCATGTTTCCTGAGGCCTTGTAGCAGGCTTGGAAGTGCTCAGGTACTCAATAATGAGGATCATAAAAGGTCTCTTAAGAGACAGAGGGGAGGAAAGAAAAACACGTCTACTGACACCATGTTTTCTCATCAGCTTATGGCAAAGTTTAATTATTAACCACTGAAACACTGATAAACTGTAGTGTTTGTTTGCTTATTATGAGGCCTGTCAGGGCCAAAACCAAACCTTACAGAAGCTGACTGATGCCTCTCTGTTTCAATAGACTCAGAGGTCAGGCCCCTAAAATTCAAATTAACAGCGCAGTTCCTTGCAGTAAAGAACCATTGAGTAATGTAAGGAGGAGCTTAATTACTGCAATGAGATCATTTGGTTTTTAAACAAAAATGTTTTAATTGGGGGCAGGCCCTTTCGTATTTGTTTCTCAAGAAGGAAATTGATCAGTGAAATGTTAATAATAAGATCTTAAGAGAGCCAATGCCAGCCATAGACACAAAGCTCAGCTAGAGGGGATCACAAATTCGTTTCAGCCATTGATGCAAAGTAAAACTGTTTTCATAGAAGAGTATGTGAGTGAAAGGTGAGCCATCTTCTCCGGATTGCTAATACTTTTTCTGTAAACATTTCTCGTTATTCTCCTGCACCTTCAGCCAAAGCTGAGGGTCTAGTAAGAGTAGCTTCATGCATCCAGGTCTAGCCTGAAGCCATTATCTCTTTCCTTTCATCAATAAAACACGTCCTTACAGGAGTGCTTAACAGGTCCCTGATGAACCACTACCTTCATCTGGTTTCAGTGGCTCGAGATACTGTCAGCAAATCTAATTTTGAGAGGAAAATCAGGGGAAATGAATGATTCCTTGGTGAAGGTTAGCAATGCAGTAGGAAATCCATGTAATCATGCTGCTATCTAGGAGCTTGGGAAAGAACGGGACTTTGGGGGCTACAGTCCTTCATCAACCATCCTGTGCACAGGGGAACACGCAGTCTGCCCTGCCACTCCCTCTTCTCTTTCAGATATTTTGTGTGTGTGCCCAGGGGAGAGCTCCGAGGCTCTTCGAGTACAAAGAAGGTCATTTTGGAGAGGGATGACACATGCACAAAACAAGGACAGTCCTTTGCCTCTTAACTGTCAGAACACCAATTCTTACCATGGTAAGTAAACATTTTATCTCACCCACTCACTGGTAGTGCAATTTCCTTGTGGTATTATCAGTGTCTGTTATTTTCCCTAACAATTTATTTTTATACTTCAGTGAGACCAATGGGCTGAGCAAAGATATGAGGAGCCTTCACTTGCCTGTAGAGAGGTAAAGCAGATAGGAAAGGGCAGCAGTAAAGAGAATGATAAAAAGTAAAGTAATACTCTATGTATTTTTATTTTTAAAGCTCTACAGGACTGCTGTTCACAGCTTCAGTAGAAAATAAATATTTCTGTTGCTCCTAAAAACAATGAAGTTCACAGGTATATATATTCCTTGATTTGTCTTCTCTTTTTCACACTGGCTTTGATGCCAAGTGAAGCTCTTCTCTACAGCTGGCAAGTATTTGAAATGGATGATGAATGTGTAGCTGCTCTGGATTTTGCCAATTTTGCCACCTCCTTGCCAAACTTCAGAGGACCAGTTGTGTATTATTTATGCATGTGAACTGCTCTGAACTTCCTAGAGATTTGGGGCACACAAACAGACTTCATACACTCCCCTCTTTTAATGGTTTCTGACATCTGAAATTCCATGCTGTCCTCAGGGCACTGCAAATTTTGCAGTTTAACAAAATCAGCAGAATTTAAACACTTAGCTCATTTAATGTGGACATTCAGGGAACCCTTTCCCCATATATTTTTATCTAAAGTCAGACTTAGATAAACTTTGGAGTTACAAAGATATCAAATTAACAAAATATTAGTTCAAATTTGGCCTATCTTACTCAGGAGAATAAAGATCTGCTGAGACATACTGACTTACTGGTGGTATTAGTAGATTAGTATCAAACATATTGTCTGCATATAATACTACCATAGAACTCAATGTCTTTTAAACATAAAATTAAATAGAAATAATTAAGAAAGATTTTTTTAATATCTTAACTGAAAATTAGTCTTTTAGACTCCTTCACATATTTTGAATTTTCATTCCTGGGTTAAAACTGCAAAATGAATAAACTCTTACCTCAAAAGAAAAAAAAATCCTTAAAGGATATTCCGCAGGGCATGAAAAAATCATTTTCTTTCATGTGCGTATATATATTCCTGGATCCTGGCTCTATCTAAAACAATATAGTATTGCACAAGAACTTTTATCCTAGTGAGCAGAAACTGTCCGAACAAAAGACTGAATTAATCAATTATTTAGTGAATGTATTAAAAAACTCCACCTGCTCAGTTCAAAAAATTTCTCATTCCACTATACAGGGATTTGTTACTTTGACTAATATTTAAGCCTTCTCCTCATTTTTAAACAGTATGTTTTGTTTACAGTTGGAGTATCTGCCAAAACGCAAACTATGTGACAAAGACTGTGCCTTTCCTGATATATCTGACATAAGGAGTTAACCACTGTCACTGTCCTAAAGGTGATGAAGAAGATAGTCTGTTAAGACAGAAGAGAAAATAGTAGATCTTTCTACTTATTTTTAAAGAAATGCCCCAAACACTCGATCTTGATGCTTAATCTTGAGGCTTTGTTTTACCCACATAAGTGATTTACTTACAGACATGAGGAGTTTAACTTAGAAAGCTGTGCAGAGGGATTCTTGTGAAAATCTTGCAGTGTCATACTTTATGTTCCAAAACATAAAGTGACACTTTATTTTCTGCAAACAAGAGAAAATAAATAGTTGAAAACAAAACAAAACAAACAAAGAAATAAAATGTCCAAAAGCACAGAAATGGGTCTTTATTTGTTTACTGGACCCAAGCAGAGGTTGCTAGAAGTTCATAAATGTAAAATTCTAAAATGAAACCCAGGAAAGTTATGATACTTATGTCTTCTTGTCAGCGCATGATTGAGCAGGTTATACTAGAGCCCTATCAGATTACTGAAGCAAAACAGTTTGTGACGAGGGGTTTTTGGTGCTGCATCATGCTGGATTCAGCAGAGGAAAGAATTTGCTTATCCCTAGAAACTACAGCTTTAAGCACTGATAAAAAAATAAAAAAATAAAAGAATTTTAAAAAGCACTGTCCTCTTCAGGAAGGTGCTGAAATGCAAAGCCAGCGCTCAGCTCCTTTTCTCTCTCTTGGTGGCATTTGAAAGTGTAAAGCTTTGAATACCAATTGCTTGAACTGGACATATGTGAATCTCTTCTAATCCTACTAATCCTGTCCCCAAGTGCTTCTTTGTATGTGGAGGCAACACACATAGATCTAAGTGAAAGTGGCCGTAATCCTGGAAATGTGGAAAAATGTCCCAGTGTGGGAGTTGGGAGAGGGAAAAGCTCCCTGGCAGAGGGGACCTGCTGGAGAAAGCATTGTCTCGGTGGGGTGAGCAGGGGGCGGCAGGGGGGCAGGGGACTCTCAAGGAGATCTCTCACCTTTTCTGAGCTGCGAGGAGGAAAGCAAACCCACCCAGCGGGAAAGCTCCCTTGCAAACAGCCATCGCACACTTGAGCAAACCCACAGAAGTGAGACAAAGTTTCCAAACGCTGGGAAATTCACCCACTGGCAGCTTTCAGCAGTGTGAGCGCAGCAGGTCAGGCACTAATGTGCTGACTTCATTATTTTCCTACCTTGCCGCGCTGAATGGCAGATTTGCTTATGGAATCGTGGGCTATCGCTCCTGCTCGGGCAAAAAGATACGGAGGGGAATTGTCTTCTCAGCTCCAGTCAAAGGTCTGACTCTCAGTCTTCATGAGGACCCTTTTACTCTGAGCAGAAGTGAGAATCAGGCCATGTAAGCAGATGTCTTTGCCAAACACTAACAGGGCAACAGAGAAGTCAGTATACAACTGATTGGTTGTATTCACTCCGCTTTCTGGAAACTGCAGACTTCAAATCCTCTAAATATACATAAGTAACAGAAAAGACAGAGACAAGAGAAATTTTCATGTCTTTTGCAAGGAGAGTGGGCTCAGCACTGAAGCCTCAGAGCTCAGTGTTGTATATGGGATACTAACCGACCCTACAGGTTTTCCAAATACAGAAGTTGTATAATTCAGATATGTGCATTATGTGCATTTCTCACATTTCTCAAAGATCAGAGAACTAATTTTCCTTTCCTTGGCTGGCCACTGAGTGAAGTGTATTTATTACACAGGGAAATTAATCTTTTTTTTTTAATGCTTTCAAAAGATTTTAAATTATGGAGAAATTGATAATGTTATTTTCCAGCCAAATCTTTATTTTGTTCAATAAATCTCTAGATAAAACCATGTTAGGTAGGGAAATATAAGGCTATATATTCTCTAGGAGTTGGCTTTTTTATTACCTCACCAGACTTTGCGCTTTCATAAATAAGTGTCAGCTGAAATTAACCTGCTGTTTAGAGATAGTATAAAACATCCCCCAATCAGCCTGGGGGCTAGATCCTTACTTTGCCTGAACAGAGCAATAAGATTCCCTCCTGGAAAGATGTTAAGCAAAACCCCACAATGGCTAAAGTAACTTCAGTAAAAGAGGAAGAGGAATGTCTCTTTGGTGTGTATCAGAAAACACACGGCACAAAATGGGCTGGGATTAAAGCACTAGTTAAAGCGCTGGTTAAGTTTAATGATGGCAGAGCTGTGTGAACTTGGCATCAGCCTGCTTGCTAGGGAAACGCTGCTCACATGAGGAAACGTTCTTGGTCTCAGACTTTAAGGGGTGCGTTTGGTATTTCACACGTGCTTTCACTTGATTTCGGCAGCACTGTCCTTCCTATAACTCCAGCCCAGCACTGCCTCTGCCCTGGCTTCCCCAGCATGTCATCTTCCAGGTGGGCACAGAAGGAGCCTTAGCAAAGCCCAGCTATTCAGAACAAAGAAAATACTCACTGTACATTGACCTGCTTGTGCATTTACTTTAGCCTTGTATCCTATGTGCCCCAGCTGAGGGAGGGAAGGATAAGGAATTTCCCTGTGAGTTAGTTAATTTCATTTATATTAAATAATTCCCATGCAACATATGCATAACTTTTGGAACATGTTCCCCATAGGATTTTGTGCTTACCGAAAACCTGCATGAGTTAAAAAATGATTAGAGAAACCCACGGAGGAAGCCCTCCCGTGGGAAGGGCTGGGAAACGTGCAGGAATACGCGCGTCTGCCCCAGGAGTCTCCCGAGGCGCAGCTGCCACCCGGCGCTGGAGCTCACTTGTCCCCACGGGCCTGGGACTGGTGGCTGCTGAGGGGACTCAGTGCGTGAGCCCTCAACCGCTACCTGGGGGCACCGCAGCTCCCTGGCCCCGATGAGTGACCCACAGCTGCTCATCACTGCCCTTGGCTGTGGCAGCCAGTCAGCATGGCTGATTCCCCCCTTCTTTCCCTTAGCTGGCACCATTATGTCTCTCTCTGCAGGCAAGTGCTATGGGTCACAGGCTGCTTCGGGGCCCTGAGACCTGGGGCATCAAGCAGCCCGTGTTCGTAACACGAGACTTCTTGACTCTCCAGAGGAGGGCTGGCTCCTGTAATGGCTTACAGGATAGAAGCCACAGCCTACCTTAGTTCCTCTACCAACCTAAAGGTAGCCGGCCATTTTGGGGCACCACTGGCGACTGGTGGAGCCCTTGGTCTGCGCTTGTGCCCTGGCACCGGCAGTCTGCGTGTTACAGACTGTGTGTTACAGACTGTGTGTTACACGGGTGTCCTCAGCCTCTTTCTGTTGTCTCTCCCACCAGTTTCAGACTGGGCACAGTGCTCATTCGTTCATGAGGTAGCTGCTCAGTAGTTCTCCCACCTTCCTAATCAGCCCAGATGCCTGGACAGTGTGCAGTCCACACCGGGAGGCCAGATGGTAGGACACGTAGGATGCATCTTCCTCAGATTAGGTCTTAATGCCTGTGAGAAGCAAGTGCCACTGGCTTATGAACACAGTTACTTTTCAGAGGAGCCAATATGGAGAAGGTTTTTACAACTTTGCCTGTGTTTTGTGTATCCTTTTTTTTTTTTTTTTAATCCCAGGGCCTTGAAGTCTACACTTGGCTTTCCTTTAGGCGACCACTTTCAGCACAGCCTGGGGTGACCCTGGAGGGAGACAGCTCCCTGCCTGTTTTGGCAGGTTTACAGATGCCCAAAGCTAATGTAGTGTTGCTGTACAAGGGAGCAGGATGCTGCCACTAGATTAATCCTCATTTACAGTCAGTTCTATAATAGACTCACCCTAATGTGCTGAGATGAGGAAAATAAAACTCAGATGTTGTTACCCTTGTTTGTGTACGGGCATCTTGACCCATTACTGTTCATGGGGAGGTATTTTTTTTTTCAGATACAGTCATAAAACATGGGTGTTATATCTACGTGAGATAAACTAGGCTCCTCCTCATTTTATTTTCTTTAATAGATTCACACCAGCAAGGGATCTGACCCTATTTCTATAATCTGCCCCAAATGCCAACAACTGGAGTCTGTTTCAGTTTAAATCAATGAAGAATATTAATGTCTTTAAAATAAATTAGTTTCAAATGGTCGCAAAAACAATGAAAAGATGTAACACCCTGTAGGCTAAAAGAAACATTGAAATCAACTGGGTGAATTTGGAACTCAATATGTACTGTTGGGATCTACAGAAATTCAAGAGCCAAAGGCAAGATTAGCTGGATTAGTGCTTCAGTGGTCCTTCATTATCCATTTCTCCCTCAGTGACATGATTTGTGTCTTCAGTTAACTGTGCTTATTAAATGAAAACGATGAAAGACTGAGGCAAAAGGACATATGTAGAAGGAGGATGGTGAATCTTGCTAATCTTGTTTAGAATATTACTGCATTTCATTACATGGGGAATTTCATTGTGGATTCCTACATATTCTTCCATTGTTAGGACTTAGAACCTCACTTTGTCTTAGAGAAGTGGAGATGCAGAAATGTTTCTCAGTTTCAGTAACTTGTCAAACAGAGGTCAGAGAGAGGGCAGAATTGAGTCCACTTGAATCTAGGATTTCTGAGCACACACCTCCCTTTGCTTGTTCTAGTTTACGTTGCTTTCAAGGCTGGAATAACAACCGGAGGGCCACTTCTGTATAAAAGCATCCCAGCAGGCCTCTTTCTTAAGAGAAAGCAGGAGGAAGGAGCCCCATAATGATTTGAGTTCAGGTGTCACTGTTCTGCAGACACTCTCAGCACCAAGCTGTTCTTTCAGTTGTCTTACACAAAGTGAAAGGAGGGATGGGGATTTGTATATGTCCCAGGCAGTACTGGGAGCATGAGCCTATTGTCCTCACAAGCAGCATGTTGTCTGCAGCTGAATCTGAAAATCACACCACACAAATTCTCATAGTGCAGGTAGAAAGTATGTTCCAGAGCATATTTCAAATAGCCGTTTAAACCGCCTGTTTATCCAAAATAAATATGACAACATTACTTTTTAATTTCTCGTGGTTTCAAACAAAATTTAATTAGGCACAGTGCAACCTTGGAAAAAAACTAAGAAACAGGGAAGGGATATTGATTCTTTATTATCACTTTAATTGTCCATTCTGATGTGTTAAAACTGAAACAATCTTCCAGCTGCAATGTCTAATGAACTCCAAGATCAAACAAGATCTTGCTAATTACGAAGTTAATGAGGACAAGTTCACAGGCAGAGTTAAGTTAGTAATTACATGTTTCAAAGTATCTTGAAGCTCAATAAGATCTTCATTTGGTGCTATAATGGTATATATTTTGCATTTCTGCTTTCTGAATATGTTACAGAAGGGCACCCTATGTATGGTATATGCTGCTAATCATGTGCAAACAGGGCACAAGGCAGACTTCAATAAATTAAGAGACTGGCTGTTTATAAATCAACTCAACATTGAAATCTCATTTACATTTCTGTTATCCTATGTAATGTGTTTACACACAAATAATGTCAACATTAGCATGGGAGGGAGTGAATTTAAATTCCACAGCATGTTTCTCAAACCAAACAGTCAAGGAAAGACAAACATTTTAAATTAGGATACAAGCAGCTAGATTTTTTTTTAAGCACTACTAAATCACTTAGTATTTGTGAACTCACAATGGTAGGATGAACCTTACATATATATCCATTTCAAGGGGATCCTTATATGGGGCACAAATGGGATAGGGAAACCAAAGCAGTGCCATGTTTAAAGCAAATTACTCAATCATGACATTACACAATTGCATATTACTATTATTTTTGCTAGGATTTTGTCATCAAAGCTTATTCTCTGTTAATCTCCTGCTCTTCTGACCTTCCTTTTTTAAAAGAGAGGGTAACATTGGACTGATAGTTCTGCCTCCTATCCTTCCACATTAGGCACTCCTAAAGGGCCTGCTAGAACTGTAATTGCAACTGAAAACAAAACAAAACAAAACAAAACAAACAAGCAAAAAAATTGAATTGCTAAATTGCTATAGTTATTGCTATGCAATATTGCAATTGCAAAAGTTAATACAACTTGTAGAAGTGATGCAAGGAAGGAAGGAAGGAAGGAAGGAAGGAAGGAAGGAAGGAAGGAAGGAAGGAAGAAAGAAAGAGAGAAAGAAAGAGAGAAAGAGAGAAAGAGAGAAAGAAAGAGAGAAAGAAAGAGAGAAAGAAAGAGAGAAAGAAAGAGAGAAA
>JAUBNY010000395.1:1536472-1559689 GCA_032275445.1 Crypturellus soui | reverse complement strand
AAAGAAAAAAAGAGGCGGGTCATTGGGCAGCATGTTGTGGTTGCTTTAGAGCTCATATTCTCAGAATGAAAAAGAGAGCCCAGGAGGTGACAGGCACAATGGATCAGAAGTTCCCAAGGCTCCAGAAGTTCGAGATAAGAGGTGGAACCTGACAGCTCTGAGCAACATGGCTCTCATGTCTGTATATACATACATTATTTCATATTTCTTTTAACAATTCCTTGGGTCTCTATGGGCAAAGGCACTGAAATGTAGTTTTCTCTTGTTCTTGCACAAATCTGATTTTACAAAATGTAGTTCTTCAGGTCATGGTTACATGAGCCACTTTTTGTTATTAGTCTTGATTTACTCTATCCTTACCCCTACTTCACTTCCTCCACTGTGCTGGCCCAGCTGTTCACATGACCCCAACAGCAAACCATGTCAAGAAACTGATCTGGGTAAGAAATAAAAGGTTGTTTTCTTTTCTTGCTGAGTTATTTTTCAACCAGATTAGTTAATGTTCTCATTTCCTACAGTGCCACACAAACCACTGTGCTGACACAAGAGGGGACAGACTGGCGTGGAATTGGAGAAATAAAGGAAATTTGAAGAGAAGACAATTAGAGGTGGTTTAAACAGCATTGCCATGGTGTGTGCAATGACAGTCTCAGTTTCTTGATTCAAAGTCTATTTCTCTATCCCAACTTGAAGAAGTAAATACAAAATTTTGTTTCTTAGTGTCTTTTTCTTAGCGACTTGTGAATGTATTTTTCAACAGCTCTGCTTTTTTGTTGTTGTTGCTCCTTTTTTTCTTTTTTTCCCAGAGTGACATCAGCTGTATTCTCATCCTGAGATCTGGTGAGCTATTTGCTATTTAGTCTGCAACCTAGGTTGCAATTAGATCCATATTTATACTGTCTCTTTAGAAAATATATATTTTTTTCAGAAAATCATAGGTTAGATAGCAATGTTAACATATTATTTGTAGTTAACAGGCATGGAATAGCAGCTTTTACCCGTTTAACTAAATTTCATTTAGAGGTTTACAGTCAGAAACTCAGATTAAAAAATCAGAAAGTTTTGCTAAAGTCTCCCTAGCTGTATCCATAGCCCACATACACTTAAATCAGGCCGCAGCGAATTATCCTCTCATACAATGGACTTATGGCCTCCTGTCAGACTGCACTGCACTGCATCCTTTCTCTGCTAGAGCTGGCAAAGGGAGCTGAGCTTCTTTCTCACTTGCTGCTTCTCCCATATGCTGCCTTGTAGCTCACTATCATTCCTGCTAAAGGGGCTGCTAATGTTTCTCTTGGCCATCCTCATTTCCTCAGGCAAACTGGTTTCTCTTTGATGGCCCCATGTGGGAAACTGTCGGCATCTGAAGTACATATGCCCTCAGCCCCTTCTGATGATGGAGGACGTGCAAGATGCTACCTCCACCTTTCTTCTCAGCATTGCTATGAGCTGTTGCTGTTTTAGGCAATTTACTGTTCAGCGTGTTGGCTTTTGTTCCTCCTATTCGGTGGCGCAAAACTCATCCCTAGGTATGAAAAATATTGGCTCCATGTTTAGAGTTGTCAATGTCATGGAGAAGGAAATACGGAGCTGACAGCATAGCAATCTCATTCCCTGTATGGATCTATCTGGTTTTCTGTCAGATACACCGATAAATCAAAATTGGCTTTTATAACTGGAAATACAAAAGTCTCTTGGAGAAGTTTTTAAGTGAGGAAAAGGACATAGGAAAGAGGCTAGATGGAGAGGAAAAAAAGGCCTGGAGATCATACTGAGTAGAAACTCTTAATTTGGTGTTGTGCTCGAATAATGTGAATGGGCAAAAAACTGGTATAGCATGACACCAGGATTTCCTAAAGATGAGGACACAGGCTGCCCACTAGTAGGTGGGGATTTTCCTACTTCCTTATTGAATAGAAAAACCTCTAAAATATTTTTGATTTTTTTTTCACTTAAAGCACACATTCTAAACTTCTGTTTTGTTAGCCTTGCACACAGTTGTGCAACAGGTTCTTAAAGTAGCCCCCAATAGCACCCAAAGTTTTCTTATACTAATGAAAAATGGAGAATGTTTTCTATTCTGTGTTGTCATTTGGTTTCCATCCCTTTCAATGTGATTTTTGCTTTGTTCCCTTTCTATGCTGGGAGAAGATAATGAGGTTCACACACCTTCTGCTGTGATTCTTGGAAATCTTCCCTGGGTTTAGCTCAGCTGCAGAAAGCCGAGAGGTTTCCCCTTGCATGCCGCCAATTTTCAGTGTGCTCATGTAGCCGACGCAGTAGGAGGCTAATCCCAACAGCAAACATTATATTCTTTCCATACTCACTTACACTTTGGAATCAAGGGTAAAAAATTCTCTTTGAAGCCCCTTTTCTCTGAATGGTCTGGCAAGCTGACTTGGACTTCCCAGTCTCCGTCCAGAATTAAAATAAATTACAGTGCATCTTAGTGACTGTAGCAACTGTTCCAGGCCCTCCCAGACTACTAGCCTTCGTGTGGCACAGGATCAGGAGGACATGCTTCTTTTTTTTAAGAAGTCAGAAGCTGTTCATTTAAGCATCGCTGCAGCCAGCACTCTTGAGCAAAGTTTACCCACCCTATTTTGCCTATTTTTAGCAATCTGTTATATCCAAATACTTACAACTTGCATGTGAAAATAATTATTTTAGTGAAATTATTTCTGATCACTGCATTTAGGTTCAGCTGGCAAGTCTGACCAGTAGAATAATATTCAAAAGCTCATACCTTTTTATATCTCAGTAACAATACAGACACATTCTGTGCTCAATCTGGAGAAAAATGTTGTCCATATTTGGACCTCAGTGGGAGATGTGTTTGTGGAATTTGGTCCAAAGAATTGTGTTGCAGGACAATATTTCATTTTGCTGTTGTCTAAATCTTGATTCCTATTATTTGTAGACAAATGCAGCTGACTGCAATGGAGGTAATGTCAAAGTATTGTCAAAGTATCTACCTGAAAACAGAAATTTGCTGCAGATGTGCACGTGGTTGGAAATATGGAACCATTCTACTCATCTCTTTGGACTTACCTTGAGAACTGGACTCAGACAAGTAAGAACATAATCGGATCTGTTCTGTTTCATGATGCATCAGCTTCTCTACCTGCACTGGTGCCCACAGAGCAGTTCTGCCTGGAAATCCCCTTCCAGGGAAATGCTGCATCAGCAGGAGAGAGAGTGCCAGCCTATCCTGACAGAGATGGAGTTGGGTGGTTAGGGCCTGGCCCTATAAATTGTGAAGAGGAAGAATCATCTCAAAAAAAGTAAGAATTTGAATTTATGGCTTCCATCTTCTCTGTGTGGGCAGGATCCTGGGACAGGAGGCAATGACCCTTTGCAAGAGGATGGAGGGCAGAGAGAGAGCTCTGATTTAGTTCTGAACTTTTTCTTCCAAGGAAATCTGAATTTGACCTGAATTTTTAATGTGTCATGATGCTAACTTCATTTGGGGTGACTTCATATTGATGTCTGCTGAAAGGTCATTAGATATGAACAATGCAGAAGTACATTTATATACTAAAATAAATAAGTAAAATAATTTAAGCACCACAGAATCAGTAGGAACAGATGAGGGTATGGCTCTGCCAAGTTGCCACATGTTTTGTTGTTTGACATCTTTTAGAAAATATTGGGTATTCAGCAAAGTTTATGTAAATAAATATGTTTGCAGAACATTCATCAGGCACTGTGCAGTATGTGGCTTTAGCCTTGATGTCATTCAAAGCATTAATGTCAGAGCTCTCAAGCACAGCCTCTGCTAGCAGCCTCCCAAACCATGCCAATGGAAGGGCAGGTGAAGGGGCTACCCTTGTGCAAGAGGACATAGCCTTCTTCTGCTGCATCTTGTTTTAGATTTCAGATACCTTGCACTAATGACAGCAAGCACTTCCCTGGTCCTGAAGGCCTTCACATATAGGGTTTAGAAATCCTTCCTGTGTAACTGCCTTTTCAGCTTGCCTGACTACTTACCAAGGTCTTTATTATTTCTTTTTTTTTTTCAGGGAAAGGAGGGAGGTGGAGACTCTTTCCTTAGACCCCTTCTCTCTGTCTTGCTTTGAATGTTGCCGTGTATTTGGTTCCCCTTCCAAATGTGCTCGGATAACCCAAAAGAAAGAGAATTTTTGGTTTCCTTTTTTTTTTTTTTATCCTTTTTCCTTGAAGAGAGAGCGAGACAGAGAGAGAGAGAGAGGGAAAAAAAAAGAAAGATTAAGATGTAAGCTGCCTAGATAAGCCTGGAACTGGGTTTATTACTACTTCTGAATGAGAGTACAAGGATATAAAAGCCAACCTGCTTTACTGGAGCTGGAGCGAGGTTGGTGGGAGACCTATGCTGATTGTGTGCCACTCTGAGGAGGGATGTTTCATTAATTACACATTAACTATGTGCACTGAGGAGGAGGCAGAGGATAAAAAATGCAGATGTTTCTGCTGCCCAACAGAATGAAAACCACTCTTGATCCTGTCAAAAGAACATTTTGAATCAAAGGGCTTCACAGAAGTGGAAGAATGAGTTTTGTGGCTGAGTGCAATGGTGCGGCCTTTTAATCATTAAACCCTTTTATAGCGGTAAAATGAACATCCATTGTCATGGCCACTCCAATGGGGCCATCGGAGCTGCTGAAAAGGGAATGCTTTACGAAGGGCACTAAAACAGGACACAACCAGTCCCACTGCTGGAATTATAAAGGTAACAACAGCGGTGCATGACAAAGAATGAAAAGACAGGCCAGGTTGGTTTGCTTAAATTACTTTCCTCCCCAAGCTCTTCTTACAAGCCAAACATGCACCAACAATAATGAGCATTAGGACTTCACAGGCTGACAGTTCTCCTGCTTTGTTTCCTTGGAGTTTTACTGTCTTGGTTTAATTTTTTTTTCTGTTCTTTAAGTGAAGATTCCTTAGGAAAATGGATTGAAATGTTGTTTTATTCTTAATCACTCTCTACAGTTGTAGTAAAACCATTAGCATTGTGAGAGGAATGATCCTCTCTTCTTGCATCCATTCCACCCCCACCTCCCTGTGTATGCAAGAATAGCAACACTACAAGAATATTTTTTCAAGTAAAACTTCTCCAACCCATTTTTAGAAAGCAGACTTAATTTTAATTTGCCACACCATGGCCCTGGAGTTTTAGTTAGATTTCTTCCTTTCCTCTTTCTTCTCATTCTCTTTAATTTCTCAGTAGAAATGACTTGGTAAACTATGTCTCATATCAGTCTAGGAAGAATAGAAGATTTATTTCCCAGAGTTCAGATAAGCTTTGAAAAACCATATTGTCAGGTTTTTGGAGCAGAACTTGTCAGAGAAAAGTAACCTCATTTCATACCTAGGTTCTGCTCCAATAGAAAACAAAAGGGAATCGAATACATGCTCCAAGGTATTTCATCAAATGAAATACCTGGTACTATGACTTTAGAAATTCTGGATTGTGAAAGAAAAACCAGAAGATGAAAGCTAAAGATACCCCTTTTTTCTGGTTGAGCAAGTAATCCCAATGAAAAGTTGAGGATCTGAGCACTTCAGGAGCACCAGTTTTTGAGATCAGTTAATCATAGACACTCAGCCATTTTATGAAATTGAGTGTTGAACTCTGAACAAACTGGAAAACTGGAAAAAAAAAGCAATGCAGGTGAATCAGCAGGTTAGGATAAAAAATTGTGGAGTATTAGATCAACTTTTTGCTAATAATTTCCAGGGCAGAATTGATACTGAGAGTTTTATAGTTTCTATGACACCTATATTTCAAACAGAAAATATATGCATATTTATATCAAATAAAAATAATAAAAAGAATAAGACTTCTGAGGAGCCTTCAAGGTTGCTTGTATGTCTGTCTGTCCTGTTTAGTGAGGAATGCCAGTTTACTTCTGGTTAAAGAAAGAGAAAACACTATGAGAACATTTTTTATGATGCTTGATCCCTATGAGTGATATAAGCTGAGCCCATCCTTCTTCAAGGGCAGAACCCTGGAGAAAACCATCACTAATGCCCATAGGAAGAACCTTATGATCTTTGTCTCTGAGGAGGATTGATGGGATTGTTCCTTGGAAATATTGCTGAGGAATTGTCAGCTTTTCAAAGAAGAAAAATCCTTCCTTTCAGGCTTGTCTTGTTCTATCGACTTTAAAATTTTCCAAAGCCATCTTTTGATTTTTTGGGAGACACAAATGGTGGTCCTTAGATATTTATCTAACTCTGGGAAAGGCTGTATGAGTGACTCGATACTTTGCTATAGTGAAAACACAAATTGGCGAATAAGGAAGCAACCGTGTAATAAAGAAATCAATACAGAAGCAACAGAGAAAACAAGTGCTATCAAAATTCTTCCCTGCCACAATCAAAAGGGATTGGCAGATAATCCTGGGTGCAGTTCTGCAGGGTAGTGAGAATATGTTTGAAAATTGGCCACTATGGCCAGGATGGCAGGGTGGTAACAGATCTGCTGCGAGGAGTGACGTGCAGGCATTAAAAAGAGAACCGAAGAATGTATTTTACATTATAGATAACTCAAATGTGCAGAAGGACTCTCTGAGTCCTGGTGTGTTTGCTAAATACATAATTCAGGGAAGAGGTTGGGCAGGCAAAGTCACTGGTAAAACTGGTTCAGAACTGAACATGGCTGACAATGACAAATCACAAAATGGTGCCCAGACCAGTTCATACTCAAAATCCTAGAGTCACTTCTGGTCAAATTCTACGCCTGCACTGGCTACAAAGGTAAGGAGGCTGTAGAGGGCCACACATATCCAGTTTTACCCCCTGAAATGGGCTTCATGAAGACAGAGCATTCAGTAGCAACAGCTCAGTCGATGCTGAAATTCTGCACAGATGCTGGTCTAGAATCATGCTAGGAAAAGCCATCACGGTTTGAAATATCTTTGATTTTCTGGTGCAGTATTACACAGTAAAATCAAAAGATCATGGTGGTTACCTTACTGCTTTGCCTTGTCTGTGTTATCTGTAAGCTTTTAGTTGCATACTTGGAAAAATACATACAAGTAAAATGACATATTTCAGCATGAGCAGGTCCGTGCTTCAGAAACTTCTGGAATGTATCAAGATGGAAATAAAGGAGGACATGGTCCAAATTAAATTAATTAAGAGTCATTCGCCTGTGACCTACAAGGAGAAAGAATTATTTTATTATCATACTAAGCTAATCTTCTTCTAACTCTGCTGAAGCTGGTCTTTTGTAGGAACTACTCCACAGTAATGTACCGATCCTGTGCTTTTGCTGTGGTCCAAGGTGTAATCCCCTAAACTGACTAGTGCTTTCAGTCTTCTTGATGCGGACATCTCCTTGGTCAGATGGTAATATATCCACTACCTGTGGTTGGCGCAAGTGGATTTATTTAGCTGGGCTGAGCTTAAAAACAAATGATGAGTCTCTTTAAAAATGCTACTGGCACTGAAAGAAGAGGTTTCTCACAGCAAGTCCTATCTATCTGTGATCCTTCTCCTTTCTCTTACCAACAAAACTCTAACAGTATCGACACTTCTGTCCTCACGTGTAAGCATCAGAGTTGGGTGTAGCCGTTCCCACCTCCCATGGTGCTTCCATGGTGCCTGAACAGCACAGGTCCCCGCAGAGCCGCAACATCCCCGGTGACAAGTGAGCATCAGGAATTGCAGCAGACTCTGCAGTGATGCCCTGTGTCCCCATTCAGCCCAAGCTCTGCAAAGGAGCAGAAAACATGTTTTCTTTTAACTGACAGCGAGAAGGGGCAGAGACAGCAATCCACAAAAGAATAAAACATATTATACAGACACTATAGCAAAATAATTGCTGGAACATAAAGATATTTATCCAGTTGTTGCTGGAACATAAAGATATTTATTTGTTAATTTTCTTTTGGGGTTTGCAAATGCTCCATACTAATATATAGTAGCCTGAAAAAAAAGAAAATTTGTGTTGTGCCTGGCTGAGTTTGTGAGGAATAAATCATCTCTAATTCTGCTGGTTTATATAAAGGCTGGGAGTCCCTAGCACCCTGTGTACTCTGGACCATATGGAATGAGACTGCACAGAAGACATGCTCACAGAACTAAAACTGTTCTACGAATTTAAACTAAATATTTCAAATAAAGTAAAACAGTAACAAAGTAAATAAGGCAAAGAAATAATTAACAAATGATTTCTAGTTTAGCTTAGTTTCAAAATTCTACAAGAATTCATATGAAGATATTTTTGATGCTCTGCACACGTCCAGCTAGGGCAATTGGATTTTCAGAAATGTTATCCTTTGAAATTCAGGTTTGGTCACCTAACAAACAGAAGGCACCCCCAGCTCCTGCTGGCTTTGAAAAAGGGAGTCCCAGAGCTTTGTCAGAGCTGCAACAAGTGAGGGTGTTGAAGAAGTCACTTGTTTGTAAACAAAGCATTTTACAATTCCTTCAAGACATTTTAAGTGAGACTCTGTCACATAAAGCTCCTCTGAGATCTGCAACAGCAGCAGCAGCACACAAAACAAAGTCACTTCTGCTGCTGCACTTTATTCTGTTGTCATGTTAAAAGCGATGAATTTATTTCCCCCTCTCAGCCCTCCCTCAACTACTGCAGCCCTGCAGTAAATCAAAAAAGTAAACTCTCTTTCTCATTGTGCAGGGCTTACTTCCAGGCCTCTACAGTTTCCACAGTAACTAATTAGAAATTTGCATCTCTAAGAGAGAATTATTTAATACTGATGTAAGTCCTTTTATTCTTTGGAGCTTGGCCTTTTGCTACTCAACTTTTGGTAGATGTTGGGCCTTAAGGTCATACTGTACAAACTCTGAATGTAGGTGGCCCTAGTCTTGCTTTTTTTATTTCGGATGATTCATATCCTGTGAAGAAAATGTCTTGCCAGGTTTTTGTTGAATGGCATAGATTTGAAAGGCAGGCCCCAATTCATTTAGTAGCCATTTGTTTTAAACTGTAACATCTTCCCCATTCCTCATTAGCTAACTCTTGTGTAATTGAGTCATGCATTTTTAGCCGTGTTAAACCAATGGAGTTAGGTCACACTGACGCACCTTTCCCATTAGTTCCATTTACTTTTGCCTTGCCTTCCGAGGGTAAGCAAGCCTTTCATTTTGCATGGCAGAAAAGAAAGCCTCAGATACTCCAAGTGCTTTTGCTTTGTAGCTTGGTCGCAGGTACTATAAATCCAACACACTGTTCCATAATCTTAGAGAGGATATAAATACTGAGAGAAGTGGAGGCTGCGGATTGAACAAAAACCTTGCTTCATGCTCCTGTTAAAAATTGTTTGAACATTATTGTCCCAAACCAGCAAGGCCCCCTTGCACAGAACTACTTGTTAGCAAATGGCTTTGGACCAGCAAGTTTACCAGCTTAGATTCAGCAGTTTTTTGGCTGTTGCACTTTCCTACTCATGATCTGTGAAGAAAGAAGCACAGCCATTACCATCCCTTTCTACCATTACATGAATATTGCCTGTCTCTTCCAGTGTCTGATCTTTATACTGCTGTACCTAAATGGACTTCAGTGAGGCCCATCTTACAGTTATCAGTGGTAAGGGAACAGAGATGCTGATTTCTTCTTACTTGCAACTGTTTCCAAAGAAAATATCATAACTGAAGTGAAATGACTGTCACCCACAACATCCTGTAGCAAGAAGTTTAATTCTGCATTGAAGAAGTATTCTTTGAAGATGTTTTACTATGTAAAGCAGGAGAAAGGATTTAGCTGACATTTACTGCAATCCATTTCGTGACTGCGTGTTTAATATTAATAGCTTAAAAGCAGAATATCTGCCCTAATTCTCATGATCTCATGACTCTTGCTCTGACTAAGCAATGCAATGCAGTTACCTGCCCATAAGCATCTAAGCCATTTAAGAGGCTTTAGGGCATCCTGCCTGGCTGCCAGCTGCTTGTTCAGAAGGGCACCTGCCTCCTGTAGGCCTGTGTCTAATCTGCCACCCACCTTGTCCGTTGACGTGCACCTTCAAGGCAGCCTCTGTCTGTGAATATGATAAGAGATTATCAAGATATCATATTTCTTATGGCATCTGAGGAGTCTTTGTCTGTTGCAGGGAGAGGACGAGTCTAGGATTCTGCTCTGTCTTCTACCTTTTGCTGTTGGATGGGACCCACAGCCCTCATACACACACAAATAAGCAAATGTGAGAGAAGAATGCTACCCACTGCCTAATAACTCTTTCCTCTGAGTCAGCCTGTGACAAAAGCAAACAACGCAGTGTAGATGCCTCATGCTGTTATGCTAACAAGGTACATCTGAAGATATGTTCTTAGTAAGCTGAGTTAGGTTAGTGTAAGCTAACTCAGTAAAAAAATCAGCATCGACCATGCAGGCAGTGTTATAGAAAAGGTTAAACAAGAGCTCTATAAAATGGAAAGCCTCTTAGTAAAATTTGTGATACTTTAAACTACTTATGGGTCAAAAACTCTTGTCTTGGATAAGTGGCTGATTTCCTTTTTTAGTGCTAGTGCTTAAATTGGTTCTATATATTTTACTAAGAACTTCTGTTATTTAAAATGTAATTCCTTAGAAAGCCAGAATATTTCAATGCTTTCTAACTCTGATGTAAACATAAATTCCTATTTTAATTGAAAAAAAAAAGTTATAGATATTTAAATGTCTACATAAGAAGACAGATATGTACAAACACAGACACATTCATGTTCACATATTTCCTACTGACTTGACTTGATGATTGTTCCGTATATTTTCCTGACTTTTTCAAACTCAAATGAAAAGACACATTTCAGATGAAGAAAAACAAACAGTTGAGTTGGCATGAAAAGAACTTTTTAGGAAAGATTATGGTTCCAGCTGGACAAATAATGAGAACAATTACCTATAGCCAAGTGGATGCTGAACAGCTTTTGATTCTGCCCTGGTCACTTCTCTTTTTTCTTGCTTTTCTAAGAGCATTTACTGAAACAGATGTTTCCACATCTGCACATGAACAAGTGCTTGCTACATCAAAAACCATCCAAACAAACAAAAAAACCTACAAGACTTTCTTTTGGGAGGAGGGACTTTCTGACAATCCTCCTTTCTTTTTGAAAAGCCTTTAAGCAGTATAGTCTTTGTACAAATACATCATACCCCTAAAACTGGCAAATCCCATCAGATGGACTATTCACCCCACATCTTTCAGTGAGTGAAAACAGGAAGAATCGTGAAATTTAAGTTGTGACTGCATCCAGAAGACAGCCACCCATGCTAAAGCTGAAGTGCAACAGAACCACTGCAGAGGCCTCCTGAGCTGAGAAAATCGTCTTGCTGCTTCTGTTGTCAATTGCTCAGCTGCAATTACTTAGGCATAGGCAAGGTAGTAAAATGGGAATTTCCCATTAGGATCAACCTACCTTCACTGCATTCCACAGTGCTCTCCCTGGAGGCATCTCAATTTAAGCCACTTCATTAACACCTACTTGTTGAGAGCTATTAGTTGGTCAGGTAAATGATCTGGTGTCAGAAAGGAAAGAGCAGATAGCTTTATGTGGCTGGGTTTACTAATTAGGGTCATTAGAATGAAGCTAGATAGTTCAGGCACCTGCACACCAAAGCTAGAAATGGGCTTTGCACTGAAATGGCAAGGAGATGCATATCTAAGTGCATCTAATTAGATTAGTAGGTTTCTGTGTTCTGGTCTATCTCGTAAGTCAGTCAATTAAATTGCACTTTAATGGTGGGGTCTTTCATGGTATGTATCCCAAGACACCACACAAACTAATAAAATTAACAGCTCATGTAATTATTATGGAGAGACAGTTATTTCTTTCTAGGTAAGATTTCATGCTTTCCTCTGTGAGTCTGGTATAAACCTTCCTCTCACCAATCCTGTCAGGAAAACTTCTGCTGTTTCCAAATCTACCTGCCTGGCTCGGGACATGGTAAGTTCCTATCGCCTCTCTGTGCAATCCCAGTTATCTTTGTCCAATATTGATTTTTTTTTAAGTGTGTGTGAGTGTGCAAAATTCAGAACCTGTAGAAGCATTGCATAGATGCTTGGGGAATAAATATGTTTGCTTTAAGATACTGCAAGACAATTTGGTAGTCAGAAAGGGATTTATCACCTCAGAAGTTAGTCAGTTAGTCAGCCTGATGCAGCTCATCTTTGCACTTGGCAGCATCTCATCTCATCCTAAACCAGCACATCCAACTCAAAGCTCTCAAGTAAATTGTACTGGACTAACATCCCAGAGGATATTATCAGTACTAGTTCTATAGTATAGTCTTAATAAAAAGACACATTTCACAATTATGCTTCATTTTTTATTGTCATCTTGGCATAAAATGTCCACAAATAAGTATCTGAGATATATATATATCTCAGATATGTATATTATATATGTAATGGTTATAGGAGATCTAATCTAAATATAAAAAAGCCCTTGTATGCAGGTGAGGTATAAAAAACAGATAGAGAAAACCATATTCAATTTCTCTAACCTAAAGAGCCAGAAGTGAATACTATAGTAAGCAAGGTTGTTATGCTGTTTCCTTTTTTTTGTCCTCCTAAAAAGGAGTATAGCTTTAATCCATGACCATCCAGATAAATTTAAGTTTGCAACACACCAGATATGGGCTACAAAAGTTTCACCATGTTGCTTTCCAGTTCTGACCCAAAGGGACAATCATATAGAAATGCACATTGAACATGCATTTACCACTACTGCCATGTCTGTTAAAGCAACGGAAAGGCACGTGGCACATGACTCCTGTCGGTTAATGCTTAGGCCAGTTAGGCCAGTTAATGCCTAATGCTTAGGTCAGTTAATGCTTAATGTCAGTTTTAGTCATAACCGTACTGGGCAGGTTTATAGACTGGACACTTAATTTACACAATAATTCACCGAATTGGAGCTATGTGTAACAAACCAGCTCACTGTCAGTGACCTGACAGCTGACACTCTCCAGGGCATTTTCTCGCTGGGATGCTACAGGATGGGATCCAGAGTAGATTTAACCTGGGGAAAAATACTCTAATGTAAGTGAATAAAGCCAAAGGCCCTATGAGTGTTTACACGTGCCAAGGATGCAACTCAATGTACCTCTAAATATTTCACAAGGCACCATATGACATTAGGAGACTGTTATGTAGATTTTTGTTACCACATTACAATTCTGTATTTCAGGCAGTTCAGACTGTTATTCTTATTTAAATTTCTAGTGTGGTTTATCCCCGTTGCCACGAATAACTGTCTGAATGAAAAAAAGCTCAGAAAGTTTAAAAACAATACCCTCTGAGACCTGTTTCATTTTACCTCTTGATGAGAAACCTAACTGCTTTTCTTTAAAGCCACCGTGCCATGTTCCTTTGCTGAAATCTAATGTGCCAAATGATCTTCCCCAATCCCCTGTTTTCAGCTGAGTCACGAGCCCTTTTAACTCAGTTTAGGGATATGAACAGCTGCTCCACCTTTACATCCTTGGTGGTGTTGTCACAGGCAGCCAAAACGTGCCATACTAAAAGGCTTGGAACAATTCTCTCTAGTTCAGAGCCTGGTGTTCCTGAATCTGGTATTAGGCAACTTGATTTATTTCCTATGGAAAGGATCTGTGCACTTCCTACTGTCATAGTTGAGACAGGCCTTCATGAGCCCGCTGTACGTGAGCTCTCTAAGGTCCACAGCAGTGTTTCTATAAAGTTCAAGATTAAAATAATAACGAAGCAAACAAACATTATAATCAGGAAGAAAAAGCCCGATCACCTCCTTCTCACCACTGTGTACTGAAGAAATTATGCTGTTCCTCCTTATAAATAATAGGGGTGTGCAACGTGTCATTCCTATTCAGTGTTTGTGGGTTTTTTGGTGCTTATTGATGCTGCATCTGTTTTGTCAGTGCGTCAGCTAATGGAGAAAGTTAATTGTGTTGGTTGTAAGGCCACCTGTCACACACATGCCTCATTTCCATACTAATAGCCCAACAGTGGCAGGCAGTGTACTCCTCTGCAGTAACAGATACGGCCTCTTCGGAAACGTGGGCCAAATGTGCCTATGCAGCAACTGCAGGCCTCTTCTGTGAATGCCTCTAGTGCTGTGGCAACCCAGGCTTGCATTAACCCCCTGCTGACGCCCTCAGCGGGGATTTTTAAAAAATGTTTGGAAACATGCTCCATGTTGGGCTTAGGCAAAGCCTGCAGACCGCGCGCGAGCATCCGAGCAGGCGGCTCGCTGGCCTTGGTCTCTCCCGCAGGTCTGGCACCCTCACGTGCATGGGTGAGACCCACTTGTCCTCTCTTGCAGGCTGTGTCCAGAGAGAGGAACCAAGGTGGCCATCTCCCCACAAAGACAAGACTAGGCTGTGCTGACTGTGCTCCATCTGACCATTTTACTCCTTCTGAGGTTTCAAATTGGTCACCTGGGAGATGCTTTAGGTGCTCTGAGTCACTATGTCCACAAAGATGGCAAGGGCCAGTTTAAAGGCCATCTCTTTTGCTAACATTTCAGAGGAGGTAGATGATGCAGAGCGCAGCTAAGGAGAGAAAACAGGCCCACTGCTGAGAAAATCATGGCTGCTTTGGACTGCAGTGGCTCTCAGAGAAACTTTTAAACAGTTTTCCACTTTGATGTCAGAGACAGTGCCAGAAAAGCTATAATTAATGAATATTTTATTATAACATATGGGAGACCATTCTATTCAGCTAAAATGGTGGGATGTTTTCCTTCCTCCTCCTGTTTTCCCCCTCTTTTAATACAGATTACGCAAGTAAAGAGATTTATTTTGAACTATCAAACCTGTTTTTAATCAAAATCCAGAATTGATTTTCCATAATATTCTCTGTCCTGTAGGAATCTCTCATAAACCTCTGATAAAGTTTGCAGAGAAGACATGCCTCATCAAGTAATATCTGGCATCCTGAGGACTTAAAGGGAAACAGCCATTCAGGTTTTCTAAGTCACTGTAGCTGAACTGCTATTAAGTACCAGGCTTTTAAAGGAATACCCCATAGACTTAGAGACCAGCAGTGAGTGATCTGCTACTCCTTTACACCTGTTTGCTAGCATGTTAGATAAATAAAATATTCCATATATAAAGGATTGCCTAATAGTATGAGCCCATGATGCGGAGAATCAGACTGAACCTATCAGGAAAGCAAATGTTTGTATCTATTATGAATAAGGGAACTGGCCAGAATATTTGCTGTTTAGTCAGTATTAGCTACAAAGGTTAATAATAGAAAAGGGAAGTGGCAATGGCATGGCAAGATCTGTGACCAGGTTCTTGCCAGCCTGAGAGTAACCAGATTTCATCTTCAAAGCTGCACAGCTGCAGGAATTTCCAGTTTCTTTACCGAGTCTCTCAACAGGTCTCTATAAACATCTGTTTGGCAGCTGCTGTAGTTACCCAGATCATCCCTTCAGACCGATGGGTGCAAGGGCATCCCTAGCCAGCCTCCTTGCAAGGGCTCTGCAGGAGCACTCTGATAAGTACTCAGCCAGCTGAGTAGTCTCATCCGCACTGTCCCATGAGGAAAATCTCTGATACGGCAGGACTCAGGGTACCCCATCTAGATAGGAACCAAAGAGCTCATCTCAGCTCCTAGGTCAGACAGGCATCATGAATTACAAATATTGTCTAAAGAATTAGAGATGAAAGAGGATCCATTGCAAGTTACCCCAAGTATTGACACATCATCAGCAAAATCTGTGCAGACATATGATTTGTCTGCATCATAGATTATTTTTAAGCTATACATAGGCGATTTTCACTTTCCTTTAGTCTTTGAGCCCAGTGGTTCCCATTTTCTCCTATTTTTTTGCAACCACATAGACTAGAAACCTTATCTTATTGGAAGCGGGGAGCTCCACAGATGCTGATGTTTTTAGATGGAGCTTAAACTAAACAGTGATGGAAGGAGTGACTAAATTGCCTTACTCCCCCAGAGTTCTTCTATTAAATCAAAATTGTGATTACTTTTAGAAATTCCCTAGAATAAACAAATCATGCAGAAAAACATGATCTGAAACCCGTGTGTGTGTGTGTGTGTGTATATATATATATATATACACGCATATTTTCTCTCTGGTTTCTCCTACAGATTATGTCATGAGATCACTCTGCTTGGTAAGTAGTCTTGCATCTCTTGAAAGAAGACATGCTGGTTAGTTTGAGAGAGGATGTTCTGGTTCATAAACAGCTTTCAGTCTTTCAAGCTGATGCATCTATTCTTACTATGGCTGTTTTTACGGAGAATCATACTTTGAAATATTTTGGTGTTGAGGTTTGTTTGCTTGTTTTATGTGGATGGCTGCGTTAAAACACTAATCAAACATTTACAAATGCTAGAGCTTTATAACCTGCAGGACAAAGGCTGCCTCTTCAGACTGTTTACAAATTACTAGTTTGCATTTGGATGAAGCAAGAAATTGACACTTCTGCACAGGCTGGGTTGTGACAAATGCGTGACCGCTCAGTTCACTTCCTCACACACAGAGCTGCTTGTAGTGGTGCTGCCAAGAAGATGAGCCTCCTGCCCCGCTTTCCCCATCTGAGCAGACCTCTAGCCCTTGAGCTAGGGGACTGTCCCCAGTGTCCCAGTGGGTGCCTCTAAGGCTCAGCAACTGCAGTGGCAAATGTGAGCACCCAAGTGTGCAAGTGAGATGTTTCTCGTCTGTTACCATGGGATTCAGAAAGGAAATACCAGTACTATGTGTCAAAGAGAAACGACATAGTTAACTCCTCTGAATTTTCATGCTGTGCAGAAACGCTAGATTGGAGGTTTCAGCCCTGTAGCACCACTGCTACAGCTGTAGTACTGTTAGTTTGCTTTGCATTAGCACAAAAGGAAGCTGGAGGCACTGCCAGTGAATCCCACTAGCATTTTCTGATGACCAAGGAGCAAAATGACACCAGAATGCTGGGACCCTGTTTGGCCTCTGAAATCTATTGCTCCATCTGGCTAAGCCTGGCAGCTTTTGTGGCATATCTCCTAACCTCTGTCCATCTGACTTGCATCTTTTCTATTTCCTTGATCTTGAATTCAAGCCATATTCTCCTCCCTTAGCAACTCTCCATTACTGCGTATTCCTTCCCCTTCCGCCCTTGCTCACTGTTTCCACTGGCTGCAGTGTCAGTCTGCCTCCCCATGTCTCTCATTCAAGAACTACCTCCCCTATAGCTCTGGACACAGGTGGCACGGTTGAGAGCAGCTTAATGCCTAGCTGCAGCCTGCATCTGCTTGGGGCTTCAGCTGCAAGAAAATTCCTACCCAGCTGTGCCCCGATGGGTGTCTAACATCTGCAGAAGGTCTGAGGAACTTGGGTCTTAAATCTGAGTCTCTTCTAACTTTTCCCAGAGTGATTGTTATTCTTTCCCCCGTGAGAAGGGCATACAATTAGCTACAAAAATCCTGTGCAGACTCTTGTTAGGGTAAGGGAATGCTAAGTTCCTGGATTGGGGCACACATCTACCATGTTTCAGCTGCACATTTAGCTAAAGACCTTATGCACACTATAACACCTCCTTCTGTGTGTCTGTTTCCAAGGGAAGAAAGCCATAGAGTACAAGACAGAAGAGATTTGCAGATATTCCAGCAGGTCCCCAGCCTGGACAGTGATCTGCCTCAGATCCTGCATGCTCTTGACATAGCCGCAAAGGTTATCAGAGCTTCAAAACATGACAATAAAAGATTTCTAGAAAATTAAAATATTTTAACACTAATGCAATTCATTTGGTTTTTCATTGCCTCTAGCAGACTGATTTTTTGAGAGAAAAAACTTCCAAGACAGGATAGCTTTAGGCATGGAAATTCTCAGTTTCTTACATGAAGTTAAAAAAATAAAAGAGAGAGACTGCTTTTACTGACAGCTTTTCTGTAAGACTGGCACATTAATTATCACGTTAAAACTTTGACTCTTGATATCACTTTAACTGACCATAGGATGTGTTTTCCCTCTCTGCTTAACTCCATTGTTCTTCTGCCTGTCTCTTTTCAGGATACATGCATTGCCCTGATAGATAGCCTCATTTAATATACACATATGTTTATATACACATAGGTCTAAAATTCATTTATATGTGTCTCATACATGTCATTATATAGTTACTGAACATATAGTACATTCATAAATGTTGAAATGAAAACAAGTATGATTTCTAGAAATTGTAAGAAAGTTGATTTTTTACCAAAAAAAAAGTGACCCAAAAAACCCACCCAAATTTTCTCTGTCTCTTAATTTTTCTATTTAATTTTTAAGAACAAAACCAAGCATGAAAATTGAGTTCTAAAAGAAAAGGTCCCCCTCCCACTGAAAATGTATATTTTAAATTTTTCATTTTTTTTCCCACAGAAATATTTGCAGTTTCTGAGCCAACACAGTAGCTGACAGTGTGTCACTCCACCATACTACATGCTGTGTTTTCCTCCTGGAGTTCCTGAGATTGTGTGTTAGTGTCTATAATGTTCCTCCACACAGTGTCAGTATTGTTCCAGTTCCCTTTTACCCCAACATGAGTTTTTATGTTTGGCATATCTTCGCATTGTGAACTCAAGGCTTTCTAAAGACGGGCTCAATTTACCCCTGATTTACCCCTATAAATCAGCTAATAAACCATTGTCAGCGCTGATGTAGTTACACTCCATGGTGACAATGGGGATAAAATACGCTAGTGTAGGCAGAGGAGTTGAAATGTGGAGGAATAAAATGAGCAAGATCTCCTTATTTTAAAGATATATGGGAGATAGTCTAAAGCAGGTCTATAGGATAACTTCTGTGTGTGTGATTTCCACCACTGCTTTACTTCAGCACCTGCTACAAATGAGTGGCTTATTTGTTGTAACATGGGATCTCTATCTCCTTTTATTATCTTTCTTCAAATAGACTTCCTTCTTTTCTGTTTGTTCACTTCTCTGTGTCCCTCTTTCTACAAGTCAATGTATTCAGTCAGACGTCACTTAAAGGCACCATCTTGGCTCACCTGGCTGGACCAGGGTAAAAAAAAAATCCCTTTATTTTCTGGTATGAAATATCTGCAACAGAGATTAGATCAACAGTGATTTAATGATGTTGCTATTTTCCCTCCATACCATGGCAGCAAGGGAGTGGAGCCCTTCTACCTGACCATGTCCTGCTCCCCTGGGTAATACTTACATAAAGAGAGAAGTAGGCCCTGCTCCTAGAAAACAGTAAGGATTTCTCCCATGAGGACAAGCCCAAGCCTTCAGGAGGTTCGGAGATGCAATTAGGATTTTCTCCATCTCGGACACTGCTGTGCGTGTGGGGCATTCCAGTTGGGCACGGTCCTTTATTCAGAGCTCATAGTAATGATACAATTGGGTCCTTAAAGATGATGAAGGGCCCCTTTCAGCTTTTTTTAATGATGAAAGGAAGTCCAAACTATTCAGCCAGTGACTGAGGCCCACAGTTATGTTCTGTCCCTCCTCTCCTCTTTCCAAATAAAAATTTCCTAGGAGCATAAAAATCAAGTGAAATCAAAGAAAAGCATGCAGTAAAAAATTGAGGTAGTTACTTTTTTTCCCCCTGGGGAATTTCTATCCAGAAATGCTACAATTGCTTGAGATAAACCCAGCAATAAAGCAACTATCTAATTGCCTGGCCAGCTGTATCAGTAAGAGCCTGCTAGGTGGTCTGTAGAGCTGTGTTATTAAGAACGAAACAAGAGGAAACAGCCTGGTGTTTCCTCTTCTTTAAGCTGAGCAGCGAAGCCTCAGTCGGGAAAGATGTCGCAGCCAAAGAAAGTGTCAGCCTCTTTTAACACTACATAATGCAGCTCGGGCTCCTGCCAAATCGTAATGCGCTGGAACAGACGGAGACAGAGTGCTGGGGGAAGTGCCACGCAAACCGCTAAGAGATGTAGCACCGAGATGCAAAACTTCCCCGCACGGTCAGGAAATCCTCCTTTTCCCATGTTTTGCAGAACGTTTTGCTTGTCTTCTCTGATTTATTTATTTATTTATTTATTTATTTAATACTTTTCAGGCCCTCAACTCTTGGCATGCAGCCCACCCAATGAAACATCACAGGGTCCTGGTGTTACAGTACCATGCGTGCTCAGCGAATAGCTGAAAGAAAATAAGTGCAGTCCTGTTTGTGTAACTAAGGTTATAGAGCATTTACAGAGAAATTAATAATCAATGCCAACAGCAGATTGTTTGGGGTATTAAGTCTCATATTTCAAAGCTTAAGGAAACTTCTGATTTCTAAATGTCTTGCTCTGAAGGTAGCACATGTCTCTGCCGCTTACCACTGCTTATCACTATTTATTTATTTATTTATTTATTTATTTATTTATTTATTTATTTATTTTCTGAAGTACTCTGGGCCAGCCTGACACAGAAAGGAGAGGAGGTGAGATGGACTTTAGATCTCCTCGAGCAAGAAATGACTGTCTTCTGACACCAGTGCTTTAATATGCACAGTACCATATGCTCTTTGTCCACAGCCACTTTTTAGGCTGAGGCAATGTATTAAAATATTAATGTTGCACCTCACTAAGGTGTAAGTATAAAAATCAGCTTTTGGAATTAATTGTTGGGAAAGTTCATAGAATAGTTCATAGCAGTTCATTCAGACAAGGCTTCATGCTCTGAAGCTGCTTATATGATATTTGTCCAATGCCCAAGTATTCCATCTTCAGTCTCTAAAGACAGATGGAATTTCATAATAAAAGACATTTGTCACTGGGCTGTGATTTTGTCACAGTTGCAATTGCACGGTAATAGTAAAAGACCTTGCACTGATAAGCAAATAGTATTCACTAGAATTTGGCACAGAATACATGCTGACTGTGTCCACTTTCAGAGCAGTAATTTCTTCCTGGTGAGTATATAGTATTGCATAATATCATTACATGCCAGTCTTACTTCTCATGAGCAAAAGAATTTGCATTTCTCACCTTGGCAAAAATATCTACCTTCCTCACACTTGTAGCTTATTCTGCTCCTTTCTGTTGGATTAATTTTATTTCTTCATATTATCTCGTCCTAAATCACTTTCAAACCACAGTGGAGAAAACTAGAAAGACAGAAAAATAAAGACAGAGACAGGGACAGAGACTTCCTCTTGAGCAAAAGTCTTTTCTGTCAGTCTTAGCAATCAATCAGAAACAGGAGCCCTACTCCTGACAAACCCTATGATATCAGGGAGTAAAATAAGAGGTATAACATCCCTCCTGTATTACATAGTGCTATAGTTAGCTAGTCGCTTGTCTAACACAGGGTTGCATTTCACTGGTGTGGGACACAGATATTTATGATTGACAGAGTTAAACACAAAACCTTGCTCCAACCTGTAGCTGGAACCAGGGTTTGCTTCAAGTTAACAATATCTCTAACTGGACATAAGTCATCATATTTCAGTTTCGTCCATCTCACTCTGTCATGACTCTTCTGAACAGGCTGCAGTCCAGGTTTGCCTGCTCATGGCAGAGATCTATCACTCAAGAACCACCTCCCCACCGAAGACACTGAGCGAGGGTCAATTTTCCACCTCCTGTATAACCATACACCTGAAATAGTGTTGATGAACATTGAGAGTTGCTCTAAACCAATAAAACTGATAAGGTGACATTTGGCTCTGAGCCTTCCTTTTGGACATCATGTCAGCACCCAGAAGCCTTGGTGTGTCTTTGCTCCAAAATGTGGTTACATTGCCCAAACTCCCAGCTCAGAAGCGAGATGCTAAATATGGTGTTTTGTCTTGCATAATCTTTAAGAAGGAACATCTAGGGAACCCCCTGCTTTCCTTTCCCCCTTCCCACAGTGATTTCCCAGGCCTCTAACTGCATCCATTTCCCCAATTATGAAAGAACAAGGAGTTGAATTGCTGTTCATCCTTCAGCGTCCAATATGTACATATTTGGGGGCACCCCTGAAGGCAAAATGACATCTGCATTCTCAACACTATAGAATGAAAACACAATGCTTTAAAGCCTCTCAGAAAATCTACAGGACAGTTAATATGATTTAAGCCTATATTTAAATTTTATGAGACTCATTTTCAAGGCTAATAACCCAGTTTACTGTGCACAATATCAAATGCAAATTTTATTACTGACTTGGTAAAAACCAAGACGATATTCATTAGCATATCTCAGCGCATCACCCTTTTTAGCCAAAAGGTGCACCAAGAGTAACAGTGGGAGTTTTTATATGTGCTGTAAATTACAGTTACTATCTCATTAGATAAACACATTTAAAATCAGGTTATCATTCACTTATATATCAGGAAGTTGTTTGTTCAATTGCAGCTAGTCTCATATTACAACATATGGTGCATGAAATTCTTAGACTAATAAAATTTCAAGGTACAGGGAGCTGGTGTCTTGGAAAAAACTGTTTCTGCTCAACGAATGGCTCGATATAATCTGTAATTGCTTTGAAACAATTATGCAGCAGGCTGTTTTATACTTAATAGTATTTACATCCTTGGGTTTATTAGCAACAAAATCTAAGTGGAACTTGTGAAAGAGAAATTAATTTTTCGGCTAAAAGATGTAAACTTTTAAGTTAAAGATCCAGCAGATTGTGGGAATCTAGAATATATGCAATAGTCTCTAATTTAACTTGCTTCCTATTGAAATGTTTCATCATTCTTCTTGACACCTGTGCAAGGTAGATCATTTTGTCCACACCCAAGTAAATCCATACAAATTCCACTGACATTAGTTGAATTCCTCCAGATTTTTACTACTTTGGACAAATATAGTTTTTGCTTGATGCATGTACTTTAACTTTGTCATCTTCTGGAAACACTATGCAGGTAATAACAAATGATCATGTATGTTACTTGAAGTCATATTGAAAATTCACAGTTATCAAGTTCCACACACTCAGATTAAATATGTTAAATTTGTTGCAACCAATATCTTTTTTTTCCTTTTGTAGTAATTGTAGTATGTGAATGTGTTCAATCAGTATTTTGTACAAATTTATATGCTAGCAATCCCTTCCAGCTAAATGTGAACACAAGTGGCAGCAACACTAAAGTCTGTTATAAGGAAGGCCCTGCTGTTTTCATGACTGTTCTTTCTCCTCTGTACTGCTGCCCTCAGGACAATTGCAGCCACACAGCATTACTATTTGATTTATTAATTTTTGCTTGCACTGACCTATTCTTAAACATTATAATTAAAAATGCCTATCTTTGAGTTCACCTTTACTTATTTGTGCTTTACGATGTGACTTCATAATTTTCCATTTGCAATGAAACCTGCAGTGAATGGCACTGAATTCATTGCCCAAACTCTTCCCA
>JAUBNY010000395.1:1509010-1530119 GCA_032275445.1 Crypturellus soui | reverse complement strand
TCTTTCTTTCCTTCCTTCCTTCCTTCCTTCTTTCCTTCTTTCCTTCTTTCCTTCCTTCTTCTTTTTCCTTCTTTCCTTCTTTCTTTCCTTCTTTCTTTCCTTCTTTCTTTCTTTCCTTCTTTCTTCTGGACAGAAGCTGGACAGCACTCTTTCCTTACGTGCTTCACTTTTTTCTATTTGCAATATTTCACAACAAGGGGTATCAAAGTTGCACCTTCATTTTTCTGCAGTCTTCAAAGATATCTCAAAGGTAGCACTGTGCTGATGTTTACTGGTAAGTACTGCAATGCACTGCCACCATCGTAATGGAGCACCAACTGTCCTCTCTGGTCCTTGGCTCTACAATTGACAGAGCACTGACAACGCTGTTCAGCAACACAGATGCCTACAATTAGCTGTTTTCCAACCGACAAATACTTGTACCAGCACATGAGTGGAAGGCAGGGGAAGGGTTTTCTGTCAGTACTGGTGACACTCAGTATTCAGCCCCATACTGAACACTGAACATTACCACGTTCTTCTGACTCCACTTGGGATCAAAAGCTGGACAGGTAACTGCTACCAGGCTTCACGACTTCACGCAAGCCATCATGGTGATACTTGATTGATGGTGCCTAGTGCCGAGGATCAGTCATCAAGAGCTCCTCCCTAAGATGCAGCACCTGAAAAGGAGGGGAGAACATGGTCCTGATCCAGCTGAAGACACCCATGTTTACAAACAGGACCAATTATGGCATTTGTAAAGTCAAAACTTACTCAGGTGGGCAGCCAGAAGAAGGCAGTATAACCAAGAACTCCCAAAGACGAGGACAAAGTGTTTCAACTACTTAGAATCCTTTGCCCTGATCACCTTTTGCCTCTCACCTGTTTTGTTGAGGGCTGCATTTCTGTATGTCCTGTCATATTTAAAACATAAAGATTACAAGGCTTTTATCATTTCGTTCATGTGACTTCTTCAAAGCCTAATAGACTCACTGCTGGGAAGCTCTTCCCTTCCTTTGATCATTTCAGGAAGAAATGGACATTTTCAGGCAACATATTTGTCACCTTTCAGAGAAAGATAATTAGAACAACTCCAGAAAAAAATATTTTGAGGGCTTACTATTTATACCAGACAAACTGTTGTTCTCAAATTACTAGCAACTAATGTGGAATTTTTGTCTTGGCGCATACATAATAAACTGCATGACAGTAAGTTTTGTTTCACAAAACCAAGATTAGCCGTCCATCCTGGGTCTAGAAGACATGTTCTAGTTTCATTTGGAAGGGTCTAGGGTTTGAAGCAGGAGGGCGATCTTTGACTTCTCTTCTTATTTTTGTCTAATGTTTAAAAGTCCATGCCCTTAAACATATATACACGTGTATATGTACCTATATATATATTGTATGTATCACTGTATCTACCCATCCATCCATGCATCTCTTCATTTCCCTGTTCATATATCTATTTATCCAGTTATTTCAGCTGTCATCCTCTATATTCCTTTTCATTAACAAAAGGGAGCGGGTAGTAGAAGCAGTGGGAAAAGCTAGCATTAAATGATATGATAAATCTCCTAATGTATGAGACCGTAAAGAAACAAGGCTGCAGCGTAAGATGTGCTCAGTGCCTCTCTCAATCTAATGTGAGGTGTGATGGGAGTCTTCTCCTCTGTGTGAGGAAGCTTGGTGATATATTGCTGTTGAAAAAACAGCCTTAAGGAAAGCTTATGGCAAATCAGACCTAGTGCCGAAACAGTTTCCTCTACACAGATTGATCTCTTGTCTGTAGTCCCTAGGGGTATAGTGCTTTTGGTGGTCGGTGCTTCCCCTGACCCTGCTAAAGCCTTTACAGTTGGAACACCAGTAGGGAATTCACAAACTATTTTTATTTCCCCAGTCCCCCTGTCTAGAAGGGATAATCTTTGAATCAAAGATTATCTCTAATCAAAGTTATAAAAGAACAGAAAAAAATGTTTTTTAAAAACCTTTTTTTGCTCTCTACAACGAGCAAATTTTAAGCGAATACATTCACATTCAATTATTTTTATACAGTAAGGAACAATCAGGGATTGTTTTTCATTTCATTTTACAATATGCTTTTAAAAAACAGAGTCGAAACCCCCCAGGTTGTCTTGGTGCCACCTTGAAGGCACACACCTTATTTCTCTGGAATCAGCCTCTCCTCCAGCTCTCATGCCACCTTGAAATCATGCAGATCTGGCGTATAAAACACACACGTGCAAACAACGCGCAGTAACACTGCCGTAATCCCTGCTGCAGGCTCAATAGCTGTAAGCAGCTAGGAGAGCGATGGCGAGTCCCTGGCGCGGGGAGGAGGTGTAATCTGCCCTTTGTAGCGCCTTGCGGGTGGTGAGGAAAAGGGACCGCTGCTTCTGGAGAGAAGTGGCAAGAAGGGGTGTCCCAGTGCACATCCCCACGAATGCTCCTCGCACAGGCGTATGCGCCGCCGTGCATGCACAGAAATTTTTCAAAGGTGCCTAATTAGGGCCCCCCTCCTGGGAAAGCTGTTGCTGGATAAACAAAACTGTTCCAAACATGTTGGGCATTAAAGTGTCCCCCCGACAGAAGGAGGCGGCGGCAGACTCCGCGACAGCAGGGCGAAGAAGAGAGGCATATGGCCCCCAGGTCTGTCCCCTGCTGACAAGCTGCCGAGCCGCAAGCCCCTTTTCACGGCCTTGGTCGCGCGCGGCAGATTGCGGTGGCCCCGCGTGCCCATCTGCGCCCGGGGCTCGTGCCCCCAGCGACGCGTTGGCCACGCGGCTTGCGGCTCCGGACGAGAGCAGGGGGAAGGGGAAGGTGCCCAGGGTGGGGGGGAAGAGGGGTGGGGAGGAGTGGAGAGATATTAACAACCAATAATCACAATGCGATCCATAATGCATTGTCTCCGCGAGATTACATGGTATATTTCCAGTGGGGATTAGCCCATCCATCACTGGCTTTTATTGGCCCCCTTTTTTTTGTTGTAGAAAGCCCAAACGCCGTCGTAAAATTCTAAACTGCTTAATTGCTGCGCTGTAAAAATTTGCATATCAGAGATATGTCATTCCATCGTTAAATGGCACTAGGCATTTGTTACAAGGTCCTAGCAATCGCCTGAGAGCACCTCTGGAAAAAGGTCACCTCTTGGCATTATGCAAAGTTCTCTGCTGAATTCTAATCTGCGGCAATTATGCCTTTAAATATATTGCAACCTAATGGATTGGGATTTTGTGTGATTCAAACTCCCTGGGCACACGGACTCCCTTCTCCGTGTGGTCAGGCAGTGTAAGAAGGGGTGGGATCATGGTGGCACAATCTCTGTTTCCATGAGGCTTGCAAACTCGACTCCCAGAAGATACCATCATAGGATTGTGAACTTTGGTGCATATTTTCCATGAGGGCCATACAGACAGGGTAATGTCTTCATTTCTAGATTAACAGCAAGATCTACAGCTATTGGATCACCACTTCAAGTATTCATCATTAAAAGCAATCAGAAGTTACATGTTTATGTATGTCTACTAACAGAAAAAGACCATTATAATAATGAGCAGCTTTTATTTTGCACTTTTAAGCCATAGATCTAAAAGAGGTGGGCATAAAAACAGGAAAATATCGTTGCTTTGCTTTTGCACAGGTTCAGGAGAGGTGGGTCAGAAGCAGGCAGCGTTCAGGGCTCCCCATCTGCAAGTTTTATCTCCTTGTGAGGAAGAACTTCTTGCCTGTTAGAGTGACAGAGCCTTGGAACAGGCTGCCTGGAGAGGTTGTGGATATGGAGATCTTCCAAATCTGCCTGGATGCCACCCTGTGCCACGTGCTCCAGGTGTCCCTGCTGGAGCAGGGGGGTTGGACTAGATGATCTCTAGAGGTCCCTTCCAACCTCAGCCATTCTGTGATTCTGTGAAGTGCTATTTAAGGAGTCCTAGCAGGCACCCCCGTGCTTCCTCCCACCTGTTTACCAGGGACTGAAGGTATGAGGAAGTTTTTACCAGGTCAGATCCTGCTTCTGTATCTTCACCACTAAGGGACAGACAGATCAATTATTTTTCTTCTAAAACAGCCTGGAAGCTGGGTCTTTTCTCCAGCACAACACCAGGGAACACAGTTTCTCATCTTTCCAAGAACTTATAAACAAGCCTGTGACTGCAGCAGCCTAATGGGATTTTAGAAGTCTTATATCATCTTGGGAATCAAAGTGTCCTTTGCAGGACCTGTAGGAGAGCACCAGTGTAAAAGAAGAGCCCCTTTATAAACCCTAGTATAAATGCAGGAGAGAGCAAGGAGAAACTCTGGGCTGCACAACTGCACATACGTAGGCAGTGTTGCTTGGACTGGCGTGTGCTGAAACAGCTTAAGTTATTCTGAAGACTTAGCAACTGATGCTGCCCATCATAGCAAGGATCCTAAGTAAGTGCTTTAATCCTCCTTTAGTTACCACCTTGTTCCTCTTTCACTCTGACTGCCCCCACCCCTAGGTCCTCCATGCTTCTACATGGGACGCAGAATTGCTTTCCTCTAAAAATGCTGTGTTTTCAATCTTTGTCCGCCTGGTAAGTGTGGTCAGAGCCTGTCTATGTCTGTGCTCCTGGATGAGGTCAAGTGAACTATTGCCTCTCCCAAGGGGCTGCCACACATCTTCTGCAGTGACTGAAAACATTCTCCATGAAGTGCCATGGCGGTGTTAGCACTGATGCTTCTAATATCTAAGGGACAAGCAGATGCCTGTAGACACATTCCAACCATCCCAGTCGGTAAGGTAGGATAGACCTTTAGGCTTTTCAGAGTTGAACAATACCGTATAGAATTTTAACTCCTGTCTCCTTTTTTGAAGTGAGAAAGTTTTACAGGCAGTGGCATATCTCCTCACCACGGAGATATTTGCGGGGAGAAGAGAAGGTTAATAGGACTTCCTGGCTTCATGTTAGAGTGCAAGAGCAAAATATAAGAATCTGCTTAACTCATATCAGCCTTCTGACTCTTCCTCAATGCAGGCAGTTAGCCCTGTCATCTGAGCTGAAATGAATAGGTTATGAAAATTATTCCCCTACGAGGAAGTGGATGAATAAGGGTGGGTCATAAAACCTGAAATTATTACAGCAGCTCACGTGCATAAACTCAGCAGAACGCGAGAGTCAGAGCTAACATACTTCTGCTGCCGGAATCAAAGTGACCATTCTCCTTCAAGGCACCATATCTCTTGTTTATCTTTTTAACCCAGCTGGATCTCCAAGGAATCTGGTAACATACTCTGTCACTTAAAGAAAAACTTCTTCTAGACCTCTTCTTTCAGTAAGCTATTTATGGTTTATGGTATCTATTTTAAATGTTCATTTCCCAAACATTTTTTTCTATACTGAATAGTACATTTTTCAGGTTTGCACCCCTTACTAGTATCATAAATGTTCATATTTAAATCTGCCTTACATCTCACTTAATCTTTATACTATGGCAGTGTTATTATTATTACTTTTTAATCAGGCAGGTGGTTGATTAAGCAAAAAGTATTCTAACAAGTAATCCAAATGGTGCTAGCATAATACAAACACTCTATCTTTGTTTTCCTTTTTAATTAACAGCTAACATCAATGCAAACTTTCAGCTGCAGTCAATTCACTTTTATCTGAGCTCTTGATTAAGAAGGCCTCCTACAACGCAGCACTGTGGATCTTTTCAGAAAGAGACCCCAAGTCCTGCCCTTGCGGCAATGAAACCCTCTCTCTCTGTGGCATCAAAGCAACTGTTTGTGTAGCTGTGGGTCTACAAAATGATCCCCAGTGGAAGTCCTCCAAGAGATGGGGCAGGGAGAAAGAAACACATTTCACAAGTGCAGTTCAAGTGGTTGCCTAGAGTCTCCTTAGGCCAACTTACTTTCCATCCATGGGCCAGCATCGCCTTCTTACCATGACCTTTATTTTACAGAGAAGCAGGTCTGACTTGTTCAACGTTTTGCTGGATTTCCTGAAAGTGCTGCACAGTGCGTGGCCATGGGAGCCATTTCCTTCCTTCCTCCTCACTTGGGAACGGCTCCTGCCACAGGTGAACATACCCCGAACTCCAGGGGTAGTCTGAGGCACTCAGCGAGTCTCGCATGGGGCCTCCAAGGCACCGAACTGCAGATCAGTTCCCAGACTTACCTTGCAAAGCACTAGTTCCTCACACTAGTTATCTGCTGGTAAACACATTTGTAGCCATGGCCCATCTACCGGCCCATCTTTTGTTTCTTTCGCCGGTTTACCTCCTGACCATATCAGGCAGCATTCCCGCTACCTTCAGTGAGGCTTGAGTTAGGCCTAAATAATATGTAAGCACAATTTATTTCATGCTTATTGAGCATTATTAATGCTTCTATTAGGACTTAACAAATTATGTAATAATGCCTGCTCTGCTCTGCTTGATTCATTATTCAAAATTACCCAGACAATAATTTATGGGAATTATTCTGCAATTAATTTACCAGGAGTTTATTGCAAATATTCTCTGAACAGTATCTGAACTCTATGGATTGGTTACACAGGTCTGCTGTATGAGTGGCAGTGGGTTCTGTCATGATACCAACAAAGCGTAAATTTTAGAGACTGTCTGCTTGAAACAGTCTGTTCCTTTAGCATTTCCATTAAATTAGGATACAATTCCATGTGGGATCTTTGACTTCTTTTCAGATTTTTTTTTGGTCTAGCATAAACCTGTTTCTAATGAATTAAGTTAAACCAACCCAATCTGGGTGCCTTTTGCACTATTTTAACCAAATCAGTTGAAAGCTACTTTAGATAAGTTCATTCAAATTTGCGCATAAATAAGCCCTCAAAACCATTTTTTTTGGTGCAATAGTCCCATTTTGCAACATCAGCATTAGCATCCTATATCCTTTGACCATTATCTGCTTTAAAATGCAGTGTTAGAAGGTCTGTTTTTTGAAGTCAAAGGAAAAGTTCTCTCAATATTCGTGAAATATTTGGAAGAAATCCAGAATGAACGAGTCCTAATAAATTTAAATTCAAGACTAATCATCAAGAAAGGAAACCAAACAGAGAAAAAGCAATATTTTAAAAGGTACAAACTATTTTTGCAATAATGAGCTGGTGTCTACTTAACCTGCAGTAAGTGTCCTAGAACAGAAGCACAGATGCGTAGCTCATAAAAATTAGCACCACTTTACTGACTGCAGGCATGGGCCTGATTGCAATGTTTGAGCCACTGGCTCAGGGGCCCAGGCTGAGCAACGTGGCTGAGAACTGCTTGAGAGTCACTTAGTGGTACAATATGTTCATATGAAGGCCTTGTATTAATTTGTGCTTTTTATTTGCTACATTTTCTTTAGTTCTTAGTAAATGTGTCTTTAAAAGCTCTTTTTTTTGAGAAAGTCTCAAATACATATGTGGCAGGGGAAATTGATTCCTCCTTAGTTTCCTGTCTCATAAACACACTGGTGTTTGTGAACAAGATGCACTAAAAGCCTTGGAGATTACTAATTCCTCACACATAAGCATATTCCTATTATTATTAGTTTGTCAATTAAAAAGCTTTTAACAACATTAATTGCTGACATAATTTTGACCTTTTTAAAGCTACTTGCTTGTTGTGACTGTTAGAGGTGCTGGAGAGTGAGTGGGTCAGACAATCTGGATTGTCTGGTATGAATAAAATTCAGTGATTTAAGAGGAAGAGAGAAGCACAAGAAATAAAACCTTGAACACACAACAGAAGGTTAAGAAAGTTATGAGCACTGGAAAAAAAAAAAGGGATCCTGTGCTGCATTCCCGTGCAGGGCCCATTAGTGCCTCACGCTGCACTGCCCATCTTCTCTGCTTCCTCCCACGGGCCATTCAGCTAAAAGGTCTCACTGCACCAACCCAGGGTGCTTTCACCAATAATTAACTGAAACTGAGTTCATTAGGTAAAACCAGGGGAAAACAAGCATGCAAGTGTCACTGCGGCCTCTGATATGGAAAAGAAAGTAAAGACAAGCCATAATCCATCAAAGCCCGGGGTGGGGTAAAGGCTTATGTATTACAACAGTCACAAAGGTGTAAAAATATAATAATAAAGTTCCACAACTGTCCTATTAACATACCAGATTTGATTTGGCTCCATTATATTTCATCAAATAGTTTACAAAGCACCCAGCGTAAAACATCCTCATAATTGTAATCATATATTTGGCGATTTAACGTGTACACCATAATGTACCATTAGTTACACAAATAACTAATAATTTGCTAATGACAATATTATGTTAAGTCAGTTTAGGGGCAATTAAAGTGAGTGATATTTACATATGCCTAATGAATCACAGTCGATGGCAGATTAAGAGATTCTAATGAATATTCATCCAGACATTCGCAACCAGCTTCACAGTTTATAAACTGAATTATGGTTGATTTGCCCTTTTAAAAATGAATATGTGAGTATCTTCTGCATGGGAAGAATGAACAATTGGGGCAGATTGTAAAATTTTTTTTTAAGCAATGTACTGGTCAGGACACAAAACATTTTTATGCACTCTCATACCCTTGGCTTTTCAGCTCTTTTTATATCACATATCAGCATTGATGAACTATCTCCATTTTCATTCCTACCCATGACATGAAATATAGAAATTGTTTTCTGTTGAATTAAATGCAAAGGAAGTTTTATGCAGCCTCACTAAGGAAATAATTACACAGGTAGCCTGCTTTCCCTAGGCAGTGAGGAAACTCTCTCCGCTGTACAGAAAGACTCTGCTTATCAAGGTAGTCATGCATGTTCATTTGGGTCAATAAAAAATATCATTTCTTTAAAAGGAAGCTGTAGATGGACCTTGCAGGATGAAATTAAAATTACTGTCACACCCCGGGCCAGAAATTTCTATTAATAACAACAGTATTGATAGCAGCTATCAGATTTCAAAGTAAGCTCAGAGAAATGTGGGGCATTTACGGTGCATGCATAGATTTTTTTTCCTTGGAAATATTGGTCATGTCTTGTTGTCAATCTGAAGCAGTCCATGAAGATCAATGCTTACTTAAATGATGTTGCCTTTACATTTTGTGTATTTTTGCATGATTTAAAGCTTGGAAAGTAAAAACAAAACAAAACACATTTTTTTTACACTCTTCCACAAGTTTGGAAGTAAACTACTAAGCAGCATTACCACAGATGGGGAATTTATTCAGTTCCTCTGAAATCAAACACAAGTATTCTGCAAGGCTCCTCTAGAAAGAGACAACCTCCAGTTACTAAAAATCATCTTCAAAAGTACTGTGTTTCACTTTGCTGAATTTAGGGATTTTAGACCGATAAACACAAGCATCAAAAGTGGTTGAAGAGTTCCATGGAATAAAGATGCTTCTATCAATGCATTGTGCAGAGACCTGTGAGCTAGTATTCAGCATACGGGTAGATCTACAGCGTGGTGCTGTAGTCCATGGAAATCTTGCTTGCAACCTGAAAGCAGCATAACCATACTAAGTTTCATTCACGTTGCATAGTCAGGAAAACTACAATTATAGCTGGGAAAAATGCTGCTGGAATTCCAATGCAGAGTTAAAGAATATGTTGCTTTAATAAGTGGCTTCCCCATTCCATTTGTTCTGGTCAGACTGGGTTATTAGAGTTTGCCAGAGGTTTTGTTTTTCATAAAACTCCCAGAAGTTTTCTGGCTATTTTGCTAGCAACATTTGCTAGCAACATTTCTTGCTTAAAAATCTGTTTAGTTTTTGATGAAAAGAGAAAATGCAACATAAAATACAACATAGAGCTTTTAAAAATCATTTTCCTTAAAAATTAGTCCATTTTGGGAATAATATTTTGTTTTCTAAATTTGTGGAAACCCTACTGAATTATTTTATTTTTGTCATTTTATGGAAAGTGGTAACTTACACTATTCGTTGTTGACAATTCGTTAATGACAATTACTTTCCCATATTAGGAACAAAAGTGTTCAGTTCTTTCTTTAGTGCTTTAAACAACAGAGATTCTACATCTTCTTCAGCCACCTGGTTCCTTTGCATCTGCATTTCCTTAATGCAATATTTATAAGATGACCAGCTACTACTGCATGAGAAGAACATTATGAGGCTTGTATTGACTTTCAGAAGTACTTAACCTTCTCACTACTGCATGCCTTTGGCCTTTCCCTAGGCTTTTCTTCTCTCCTAAACCATGTCTGCTTCTGAGATGGTAAAATGACAGATTCAGCAATACTACTTTCAAAATTTCTGTATGTTCACCCTAGTAAGTTATTTCATAATTTTTCTTCAAGTTTATTGACCTTCCACGTGCTAGGTGTTCTGTAGTCTACAACCAACAAGACTATAGATTCTTTTAACCTGCCCTCCATATTTTGAGGAAAATGTAAGTTGGTAATAACTTCAAAACTCTACACATGTGGGTTGCACCACCATCTCTTTGCACTGTGATCATTTTCCTCACTTTGTTGTCTCAGCTGCAGTGCAGCTGCTTGCTTTACTTCTGCAAGGTTGCTTCCTGATCTTGAGTACTGATATGATGCGTACCACTCTTACTGCTGACAGCTGAAATATTTCAGAAACTTTCATCCCCTACAGCTAGCAACGCAGATGCTCTTACGTACTGCAGCAATTCACAGAAGGCCCATGCATACCTCAATTTTCCAGTGCTGATCTCCTTTGAGCTTAAGTAGGCTCTACATTTGTTCTCAAAATCATTTTACCTTATTTGTAGTCTATTACAGAGAATAACCATCTTTCTCATGCTCCCCCCTAGAAGCTTGGGCCCACTTTTAAGATCATTAATCTCACAAACCTACTCAAGAAACCAGGGTGCAAGATTGTTTCCCCTTCTAGGATTTCTTGATATTAGTGTATATAGTATATATATTTGCTTAGTGAATTAGAGTGTTTTTAGTGCATATTGTGAAACAGTTCTTTCTCTGAAGATTAAAAAGCATGAGAAGACAGCTCTTTACTTCCTTGAGTTACTTAGTTACAATTTTGACAGAATTATCCTTCCACCACAATTACAGGGTCCTATAATTCCAATGCATACTTAGAAATAACATGTTGCTTTTATAAGTGGCTTCCCCATTCCATTTGTTTTGACCCTAGCAGGTTATTAGAGTTTGCTGTTCTAGCCATATTAGATGATTGGAGTTTGCCAAAGATCAGTTTTTTCATAAAATTCACCAAAGTTTTCAGGTTACTTTGCTTATTTTCAGCAGCATGTTTTGTTTAAAAATCTGTGGATAACTAATCTAAAATTAAGGGGGGAAAATGATTTGGAGAAATCTGTGGGTTAAATAGACATTTCTTGATTGAATATGCTTCCAAAATATGCAAATCCCAACTTTTTACATTAAGTACCGCTGTGATTCTTCTTTTGTCACACAAGATGTCGATGTGCCTCCTTTCTCCAGTCATAATCTATGCTGATGTTCGCAAGATCTCTTATCTCTGTACATGAGGAGAAAACTCTTAGTTCATAAAAGGTGTAGCTTGTAATAAGGACTAACACTTGTTTACTTCAACCAGATCAGAATTTCACTAATAAGTCCTAAGAGTCCCAGATCCTTTGCTATTGCCTGTATCGCTGGAGTGTAGGGAAAGAAGATGACTCTTCCCTCAATATATTTACTACTTTAAAAACTTCCTTTTTTTTTCCTGATTTCTCAAACTTTCAGTGATCCAGAAAGCTGTAAGTCTTCTATTTAAAAAGGAAATTGTAATAATTATGAGCCAGACCATAAAAGAAGTAGAGTAGCCTAGAAAATGAGTGCTAATATATAATCTGGAGACCAAAATGCAAGGACTGTTTCTTATTTTACACACAAAAACTTTTTGAAAACCATCAGAATAACTTGATCAAACTAATACAGGAAACAGTTCTTGTTTAAAATAAGGCAGCTATGGGCTTCACAACCAATTCTTTCTTAACTTAGAGTCTGCAGGGGAGCTGTGGAGAATCACTTAGATACAACAGCAAAAACTGCAGTTTATTGTAGCCCATGATGGGATGGGATCAGAGCTGAGTTTAGAAAACCAGGCTCACAGCTGGAGGAAAAGAATATATGTTGCACACTGTTTTCCAGAGCAATATTTCAAAGATCTAAGATTGCTCCACCAGATATGTAGGTATGAAAGATGCAGATTTCTTTCTTTCAATGAATTCTGTCATTTCTCAATTAATTTCAAAAAGGACCTGCAGACTGCCCTGGCAGGCAAAGCAGATTTTTTGTAATGCTCAATTATCAGTAGCAAACCCCTTAAAAATCGAAGGACTCCTTTCAGTCCTTTAACGAAAATGTAGGTTTCAGTTACATTACCCCTGTTCCCAGCTGCCAGTCATTCAGAAAAGTAGTCTAAAAAATGAATTTCTGTCCTGTCAGATACTTTCAGGTTTAAATAAAGACATTTGTAACTATTACGAAACACTGGAATCTGAGGCCGGTCGCGCACGTGCCTCGTCCGGGTCCTCCGGTCGCCGCGGCTTGACCGCGCTGGGACGCTGGCTCTACGGGCCCGGATGCCGTGTCGCCGGGGGAGGCGACAGTAGTGGCACCTCCTCGCTCAGGGTCCCGCGTCCAGATGTCAGGTGAGGAGAATGCGATAGGCCAGCCGCCCTTACGGGTCGGGGAGACCGGCGTGGACTACCGAAAGACGACTCAATACTCAATCAGCAGCCGACTTTATTCTGGAAACGCACAACTTATATAGGGCAGGTAAAGGGGAGGAGAAGAGGGAGGAGCGAGTTACTGGATTGGATGTACGCTGGTCTTGTGATCCCTGCGGTCGGTGGAGCTCCGTAGGTGGGCGGTCCGTTGGCAGGTGTAATGAGTTCTTGTTAGGTGTAATGAGTGCGTCGGGCCAGGCCTTCAGCCAGACTGGGCATGCTCCGAGAGCAGGGTCACCAGGAGGTCACCAATATCCCCTATGTACCTGCTTGTTTTACACCAAACATACATTTTCTTCCCAAAACCCTCCTGTACCTAATTCCATATCTCCCTACAGGAATCTCCAAATACTGCAGTCAAATGACATATATTGTTTGAAACTCCCTGGACTGCCTCATTCCAAAGTCATTCTTTGGACTTCTATTTAATGTTGTATTTTAATATTATGCTGCTATCTCAATGAGAAAACCATATAAATCTCAGTTTCAGCAAACCATTTTTTTCTCAATTGAAAACCATTCTTATGGATCGTGTTAGACCTCAGACTTTCAGGATCTCATAGGACCAAAATCTTTTCACCTCTTATAACCTCAAACCTTGTTGCACTGTAATATGACTTGCTTTTCAAAAGTAGAGACAATTCTCAGTGTTTTGCCCTGCCTCAGAATTACAGAGCCTCTGTTTAAAATGGAGTTACATGTGTTTTTTTTTTTTCTTTGATAAGGTCTCTAATGATGTGGTGGGACATCGTATACGGCTTGTGTTATGGTGCCTGTTTAAAGGGTAGAAGGTTGCAGGTGCACTGGTAATACTGCTTGTAAAAACTCCTGACGCACGGAGACCAGAGAGGGAAAAGAAGCACTGCTCCTATTCGAAGCCTTTCAGAACATACGAGGCTCTGACTGACTGAAATCAAAAGCCTCAGACAGCTTGAATTTGGCTTTAATAGTCAAGTTGAAGATGAGCATCGTTTCAACAGGTGTAATTGTAAGTCCTCCCTATCTGTTACAGCAAATGAGACGACTGATGGGCATTTAATGAACCTCATTTGAACCTGGGTGGAATAATCTTCCAGCTAATCTTCTAACTGGTTTCAATTCATCGAGCAACAGCAGCGCTTAAATCTCTTGTTTGCACTTTACTAGCTGCAGATTGTAAATGTTTTATGAGCCGCTGAGCTTGCAGCATTACTATTTTATTAGAACGTTGAATATCTTGTGTTCATTGCTGTCTTACCAGCAAATTTTATCTAAACAAAAATTGCCTCCATACTTCTTGTGAATGACAATTTAGTAGTCTGATGGATGCTGTTGTCCCAGCTTATTTTGTGTCAACGGTTTGAAAATAGCCCCTCTGCCTTGCTGAGATGCAACAGTGCACCTGTGCTAATGCCAGTAAAAATATATTCACATCACAAGTGCATCAAATTTGGCCGCTGGAGAAGCGAAAGAGGTCACGCCAGCCTCTGGTCTTTGTGTTAAGTCTGTGAAAGATCGTGTCAATCCCTAAAAGAAGAAAGATTTTCATAAGTTGAGTATTTGTTCCTCACAGTGTTCCATCCTCCTGAAAAAGGCACCGCAGCACTACTGAATGGATAAACCAGAACCATTCAGAGTTTGACCACAGCTCGGCTCACACCGCATGAAACACTGACGCACACAGGCTGCTCCGACGTATACAGATCCTACTGGGGCTTTCCTGCCTTCTTGCAGACCAGGCTATTCTTGCAGACCAGGCTACCTGAGACAGAGAGCTGGGACACGCACACACACACGTGCACCGACACCCCTACTGTTGGATGGGAACAACGGATGGAATTTGCTGACAGACTCTGTGGTAGGTAGAAGGGAGCAACCTCCTTTGCGAAGGAGTAAACCGTGAGTCACTTTTCTTTCTTATCTCCTGTTGGTGGATTTTCCCATGCTGAAGAATGATCAGGGGGCCGTTTTTTCATCTGGGTCTGAACTTGGCCAAGGCCTTTCTCTAACAACATCCCAGGTTCTGCCCCAAGTAACTGTTGAATGCTTAGAACTGCCTAAGTCCCTTTCTGAAGCACAGGAGAGGGAGCCGTTTATATTGCTATTTCACTTTCCTTCATGCTTTAGAAGGCTTGCTCTGTGCATGAGTCTTGGATATGGCTGACCAGAAGAACTGAGCCTTCAGAAGTGTCAATGTACGGGCACAACCGGAAAGATGTAACATGTCCAAGCAGCTGATTCCAAGGGGTGCCAGATCACTCTGCCCAACATCCTGCTTGACATAAATATTCACTTGTTTGCTAGCCTGCAAAGAGAAGCAAATTAAGTTTTAAGGATGGTTTGGTTTCCCTTGCTTTTATGAAGTTCGTTATTGAGTGTTAAAAGAAAACAGATCTGGGATTCTTTGCCTATTTTGCATGGCAGTTCCTAACCTGGTTTCCAAGCAGAAGATAAAATCCACATGTAAACCAGGTGCTTACTTGAATCAAATATCTCTGTGATTCATCCACAACCACAGCAAGTACTAGGCATGCTAAAAATACGTTCTCTGCAGTGACTAATTTTGGAAATCCCCGGTGTATGTATGCTAACTGCAGAGCCAAGATCAGTCTTGAGGTTTTGATGCCAGAACTAGTTCACCTAAGAAAGTTGTTCTTCCTAGGCGCTGTTGGGGAACAATGCTACTCCTGCCAGGCAGGTCTAGCCACCAGTGTGCTCTGTGAGAGAATATATATCACTAGTTTTCCAGCTCCTCTTCTGACTCTCTAAATTTGGCTCTTGTTGCCACATTCCCCATCTTGGAAGACAATTAGTTTGATTTGCTCTAACCCCTCTCTTTTAAGGTCTGTGACTTCAGTATTTTGGGGAGGACTTGCCATATTTACCATTTCCCATTTTGGAGCTGATGGTGTTGTGATTTCTTTTTCCAAGAAAAAGAAGAGACTGAACTCATGAGAGAATCCTTATTTTTCGAGTGATCAAAAAACCTTGCTGTGTCTCCAGCGACATTTAGCAAATCAAGCTTTAAAAACGAATGCAGGTTTAAGAAAGATCAGGAAAGCATCTTAATTTAAGGCAGCGTCCATGAATGGATTGCCAGGCTTCCTGGGAAAGCTTTAGCTGGAAGTCGTTGTGTAACACTGTGCGTCAAGACGTGCTCCCTGCTAGCGCTATGAGCAGCGCTGGCCGCCCCGCGTCCTGCGGGCAGGCAGGGCAGGGAGACGACAGCAGTAGCTGCACGCGGCCTGCAACGCGCCGCCGATCCCACAACGGGAATTACGAGAGGGAAAGTATCCAGAGGAGCGGGCCGCCTCCCGGCCCGGCGGCTCCGCTGTCCTGCAGCGCCCTCTGCCGGCCGGCCGCCCGCGCCGCCGCCGCCGCCGCCGCAGGGACCCTCCGTTTATTTATACACTTATTTACCAGGATTTCAGGCGTGCTCCTGGGGCGACATTGCTTCTTCAAGTGACTGCGACAGTTCCGCGACTGGGAAACTGCCAGGGCGAAATTAGACGTCGCGCTGCAGCAGAGCTGCAAAACGAGCTGGGGCTGTGTCCTGCTCCTATTCACTAGGTGATGTTTGTGTAGAATGGAAAGCATGCATTTAGGAAAGAATGGATGCTTTATGTACTGCAGAGAGGCCTATCGGTTTCCATTTTTTATTGAGGGCACAGAGACTCAGAAAGTTACAGTGCTATAATTGTTCTGTACTAAAATATTTATGTCCTGCTAAACATGGAAGAAGTTGTACAAAAACAGGACATCCCTACCACTCTGTGAATGTATTGTTCTCTTACAGCGGGGGAAAACCCTTCCCACCCACTCTCCAGACAAAACCTCTGCAAAAGAGAGAAAAAAACACTCAGGGCTTTAACTTCAAGGAAATGCTTCCAGCTGCTGTTGTCTTCATTAAAAGAAGTAAAGAAAGAAACAAAAAAGCCTTTCCAGCTCCTGTGAGACTCTGCAGCTATTAAAACCACATACTCATTTAGCTCCCAAAAGAAGTCTTTCATAATTGCAAGCAAAGCCCACAGCTGAACCATCCTCTTATTGCTTCTCCCCAGTTAGACTGCATGTGATTGCTGTAAAACTGACTCCTAAGTACTGCTTTATGACTGGGGTTACAAAAGAGTTTGGTGAGTGTAGTGACTAATTCTGCATCACACTGGAATCCCTCGTGCTCTGTTTTCTGCACGGTGAGCAGGGAAGTGAGGTACCTAAAAATGAAATCCTTAGAAACTGCAAGGCAAATGAGAGATGGAGTTGGATAAGAGGCAAGGTCTGGGCATGCGAAGAGGTACGAGGCAGCTCTCTTTGCAACAGCATGCCTGAACAGAGCAATCTGACAGTAGTCATGATTTTCTTGAAAAACCTGCTGCTACTTGCTAGGTGTGGGACAAGGTCATGCAGGCCTATCTCGTGCAATGGATGCTCTCTACTGCTACATCCTGCAGCAGGATCCAGCCAGCACAGCCATTCTGGTACTCTGGGCACGCACTAAAGCACATTAGCAAGGACTGCAACAGGTAGGTCCTCTAGAGGGAAAAAGGCAGCAAGGTAGCTAGAAATATGCTACCATCCACAAATGCTGGATCTCTCACAAGTTTAATTTCCTTTTTATCTTAAACTGAGCACTGACTTGGACTCCAGGGGTAAAGTGCAAGATGGTCTGATTAACAGTATGCAGTTTGCTGGATGAAGCTCCACACAGTTCCTGGCCAGTCTGAGAGCTCTGGTCAGGGAGGAAGGTAGTTGCGTTAGGCACTTGCTTGCCTCCTTCCACAAGACCCCATGTTGCTAGCACTAAGGCTGCAGGGCCACAGCAATGGCCATGGGTGACACAGTTCCCTTATCCAGAGCTTAACTAGGGGAACAGCAGACAACAGTGCTGCAGGAGTGACCCCCTTCTCTCTGAGGCTGTTTCCAGGCTTCAGAAAGGCATCTGAACAGGCAGGAGGTCCTCAGTGTGCTCAAACAAAGCAGGTGAGAAAAAAAAGACAGAAACGTGGTATCTGATACATAGGCCAGCTTCTCTCTAGTTGCTGCTAGATTCTCCATCTACTGAAGCAAGGCTGCTTCAGGGATGCACAGCTGGCAGTGGCTGTCCTCCCAGGCTTTAATCTGTTTTCCTCAGCACCTTCTGGGGCCAGGGTCTGCCAGCTATTTACTCTTGCCCAAGAGCTTCCCTATCTGCAGTCAAGGGTCTTGAAAGGCTGGATAACGGCACTAAAGCAGCATGTTTCGTGTCCCTGGAGGCTGCCAAGAACCTGCATGCTCGTTATCTTTGCCTCCAGAGATGCATCTGATATCGAGTATGCAGTGCTGCTTCCTCCAAGGCCACCAGCTCTTCCCCACCCTCAGACTCTCCAGCAATGAGTGCTGGAGGGGACAATTCCCAAGGTGAGATGCATGCAGGAGCAGCTCAGGCCCACTGCCTGAGCGAGGGTGGGCTCAAAGGGTCCTGCTTCCTACACGAACATCTGGAAGCAGAAAGGGAAGGGGTGGAGCCAAGAGTGACAGGCTGTGTATATGTGTGGGTGTATACGTGTGTGTGTGTGTGTGCACGCACATGATTGTGTGCAGATAACCTCCACCTCCTCTTGGCATTTTCTGCCCCAGGAGCTGCTGTGGTAGCATCACACCACCTTCCTCTCTGCATGCAGTGACATCCAGCGCCAAACCTCCCCTCTGGTCCCTGCTCCCTCTTGTCCTGGCTAGGCAGGCTCTCAGTCGTAAGACCAAAGCTGTGCCAGATACCCATGATGTGCTTGAAGCCAGGGGTGGCTTGTGCTTTGCTTTCAGGCCAGCTGACTGTTTAAAGATTCATTCACGGTAATTTGTTGCTGTAGTACTCATGTTTTGATGTAAAGGGTTGTGCTATGGGTATAGAACTGGTATGTGCTTTGGACTCCTTTCTGTTCCCTTGCTGTGTAAGCAAGTGGATAGCCTTTGGGGAGGGATGGTATAAGGGGATGGCTCTATGAGAGGCTTAGAAACGGTGAAAATGTAAGTGTATGGGGGAAGCAGAGCGATATTGGGTACCTGCCCAGGAAAACTTACTGCATCAATTAATAATGGCTTTCCATTGTAAAAAACTCTCCCCTGACCATCACAAATAAAAATCCTGGCTCTGTGGTAACTTTAAAAATGCAGGAGAGGGTTTTGCGGAGTTAGGCAGCTTGAGCGAATGAGATCATTAATGTTTGTGAAGGAAACGAGGAAACAATTTTTTTCTCTGCTTTTGGAAGAAAAATACCTTTTTTTATTTATTTTTTTTCCTGATGTGAAAAGGGGTTTCTGCCTGGGTGAGCTAGTTTTCTTTATGACCATGCATTTCAACATGATGTTTGTGTGCTGGCAGGCCCCTCCTGCAAATGTCCCTACACCTTTGTGTTTAGGATATGTGACAAAGGGTAAGGCAGTTATATCATGAGCTCCCGTTGAGACACTGCATATAATGTTGTTTTGCTTTAGAAGTCACCCTGGGAACTTGGTATAGCCAGCAGCAGCTCTAGGCCTGCCCCAGTGACTAGGCAGCCCTGAGAGCCACTGGGCCATGGAGAATAGCTACATGACAATTGAATTCAGCACTGGAGTTGGCAGGCAACGTGGCTTCATGAAGGTGTCTTCACTGAGCAAGATTTTGGAGATTCTATGATGTTGATGATCTATGTGCCACTAAGTAAGAGCACTAGGAGGAACAGTGAGCCAGGTGGTGCTCAACAGCCTTTACTCCTGGGTCACAGGGTTGTGCTGTTTTTATATGGTTCTATGTAGTGAGGGAATGGGCAAGTGTGGAGGAGAGGATAGGCGAGTTGTAAAGGAGCCCGGGATGTTCCAGCTCCCAGGAAAATCACTGCTGCTGCTTTGGGCATGGATGAGAAAAGCTGCTCACAGAGCTGCTGCTGACACCTCAGAAGGTGCACAGCACAGCACATAAAAGAGGGCACTGTGCAGACAATAAGGAGGGCCGTAGTCATTTAGGTATCCAGATCTTGGACATGGAGAAGTGCTCTAGTTTTCCACTAATCCACTACCCCTGTCCTTCTCGTGTTTGATGTCCCCCTTGGACTAAGGGTCCCAGCACCAAAAGGCACTGGGAATATTTGCTCCTCACAGTTTCTCCTTTGACCCTGAGCCCCTCTCCTAGGGTTTCCTTGAGCACATGCTATTGATTTATGGCTCATGCGGACTGTGCAAGGAGGTACTAGCCGTGGCATGGCACCTCTGCTGCATGCAACAACATCCCTTCCTACAGCAACCCTACTGCCAGCAGCATCTTCCCCATCGCCATGACATGAGAGCCTGTGGTGTGGGGAGCAGCGCTGGCTGCCCTGCTAACCCCTGAATTATTGACAGATATTATGTGAACAAACACAAGGTCAAGCCAAGTCTGCCCCAGGCTACCTTGAATATGATGAAATGGTGAGTTAGCAGTGGCTAAGCCCACTTACCAGTAAGAGCTAAGAGGGGATTTCTAAAGTGGTGATATAACTTATTTGATACAGCTCTTTCCTCCAAAGATAGATGGGTGGCTGCAGAGTCATATTATAGGATATTACTTGTTCCTTATACAAAAGACTCTCTTTTTTCAGTCTCCTACTTTCTGGCAGCTTACCTCACCTTATTCCCTAAATAATCTAAAATGTATGAATCACCCAAGGCTTTGCCAGTATCTCTGAAGATAAATAGACTGAGGGGAGTTTAGTGTTTGCAATGCAGTAAAATGATTATTCACATTTCCTTTTGTTAAAATTTCCCCTTTGTGAAATCTTTTGTCTTGCATATACACTCATTCAGTATGTTCCAGGGTAAATAGAATTTATTGTTTGGTCACAGGATGTGGGACAACACAGTCTCTATAATGTACAGCATGAGTTGGAGTAGGCACACAAATTGTAATGGTAAATGGTTGTAAAGTTCTACTGAATATTGTATACACTTTGCAAAGTTTTGTGTCCTTAGTGCTAACAGTGACTGGAGGGAGCTTGTTTTTTCCCGTCTATTGGGAAAGTTAGCACCACTTGGTTATGCAATGGCAATGCAATTGTTTCAAAGAATAGTCCTTACGAGGGAATTCAAACTCTATGCACATATGCTGGCTTGCTAAGTCTAAAAGATGATGTACTGCCAGAAGGTTTCTGAGAGCTTCCAGGTAACCCACAGGCTTCTGATAAAACCATCAAGAAAGAAAAAGTTGCTTGGTATAAGAAAGGTTTAAATATGTGTAAGATTTGGGATGTACTATGAAAGGTGTGCAATGACAAAGTCACTTCTTTCACTGTATATACTTTCAGTATATACTAAACATGAAATAAACTTTGAGAGAAGGCTTTTTTTTCTTCCCCCCAACCCGCCATCCTTGCCCCATATGTGCACGATCTCATTTGTCTTACAGAAGTCAGCTTTTTGTTGACTGCAAGACATTCACAGATGCCTTAGTGAAGACATTTTGGATGCTCGAGTTAGCTGATCTCACTCATAATTACCAAGCTTTTATATTACAAAGCTGTATTGGTTGATATCT
>JAUBNY010000395.1:1488236-1508910 GCA_032275445.1 Crypturellus soui | reverse complement strand
TTTTGGATGCTCGAGTTAGCTGATCTCACTCATAATTACCAAGCTTTTATATTACAAAGCTGTATTGGTTGATATCTCCATATGTGAACGCAAGTCATGCGCTCCCTGCATACATGGGATCAAACGCTGATTGTCTTTTTCACAATATCTTGCACGTGTGTGCGGCATGATCAGTGCATTCAGTCTACCTCAGTGCCTTTCTCGAAGGCATCTGCTTTAGAGGCTGCAGTGCTGAAGTCCAACACAGCATGGCAGCACTTCTCATCGCAATACATCAGCTGGGTCAGACACCGAGGCAGCTTCTGCCAGGCAAGGGGTAGTCATGCACTAAAGAGACCTGCAATAAGTTAAGCGCTCTAACGCGCTCGTTTTCTGCTGGATGAGAAAAGGCAGTAGTGAGCAGTTTCTCTACTTTTATCACCTATATATGGCCAAATCATCCACCTAACACCTGGCCCAGGTGTGGTGCCCCAGCGCTCGCATGTGCACGTCGGCAGCGGTAGCACTTCCAGCGTGAGGTGCACGCCGTGTCTCACCTGGCACAAAGCCCATGGGGCAAAGGTAACGGCGCAGGTGTTTTAAATAACGTGAACCCGTGGTGCATTGCCACTCTGCGTTGTTTGGCCAAGATATTTTTAATCTGACATTAGCAGGGGAAAAAAGAAAAAAGACGTAGTATGGTTGACTCAGAGCCGAGGCCTCCCACACCCACAGGGAGCGCCTACCTGAGGCGGCAGGGCCCTCTTCCCATGGGCTCCCCGCTCCAGCCTTGGACAAAGGAAAATACCCAGCGACCTTTCCGAAGGAGTAATGATGAATCAGAATTTTCTAGCAAAAATCTTTCCTACCCAAAAAAAAAAAAAATCAGCCTGATGTGCTTTAATACTTTCCTGGCTTCCCTCTGAGCTGGATTTTTGTTGGCATGTCTTCTATTCCAGCACACAGACTTTTAATGTGTCAGAAACCACATTTCTCTCTCAGTTCTCCATTAAGCTAATTAATGCCACGCTACTAGATTTCTGGAGTTAATTACAGCTATTTATGAGTATATTTAGAGCTAGCATGGGGAGGCCACAACCTGCTTTAGCTGGATTTTTGTTCTGCAAACATAAGGATGATTTGGCTTTCATAGAAACTAAATAAACCAATCAAGGATGAAGAGAACGTGAAGGGTTATAAAAACAGTTGCTTTTTAGGATCAAATTTGACCAAGAACTGAAATACAGGCTTTAGTCCACCCCTATTCAGGCCCACATTCAGAAAAGCAATTAGGCACTTAATTAACTTCAAGCACAGGGGCTGTTAAGCACGTGCCTAAGTGGTTTGTTGCAAAGGGATAGCCTTAAAAGCATGCTTAAAATCAAGCACATACGCTCAGCTAATTTCCTTCCCAGCTATGCATGCTTTCTAACCATAAAGCACCAAATTCAGCAGCAATTACAGAATTCAGAACTACCATACAGAATCTACTACTACAGAATCCATAGGTCAGGTTATATCTGACCTATGGATTTCTGTCCTTTGAGGCAGTAGAAAATTAAGTTTATGAGCAAGTAAGATGAAATCAAACAGGTATTGTACATTGCCACTGCAAAATACCAAAATAGTACAGCATGTGTGATATGTACAGGAGGGTAAAACACATTTTCTCCAACTCATTAACATTATGAAGAAATTTAAAACTTTTCTTCTTCAGGATGAAAAGATGAAAAGTCTAAATTGAAAAGTGTTTTGCCTACTGGAAAAATAAGGACAGCTTGAGCTTTATAATTTTAGCTTTTATAAGAGCTTCTATTTCAGAACAAAATTTCTTGAAATAAAAACAAAATAAGAGAAACGCTACATCTTGTCAAAACTTCTTAATCAAACCTTATAATTTCCCTCCAAATTTTATTGGGAATTATTGAGATTTTTTTTCTGTGAAAACAGCATTCTGTGAAAAAATGCCACTAATTTTCATCAAGTCCTATTTTTCACTTCTGCTAATTAATAACCAGAAAAAAAAAAAAAAGAGCACTGGAACACACTGTCCCTTTTGCCTTCTCTTCTTAATTTGGGCATTGTAACCTCTGAAGAGTTCTGACAAGGCAAAAAAATCCCAATTCACAAATCAAAATCAGGTCAGTTGAGTTGCAGGATCCTATGTATTTTCTAAAATTACGTGGATACCTCCAGGCACTGATGAAAGATGATCCCAGTTCCTCAAAATATAATGAGTTTTCGCATGGGTATATACACTCACACAGAAGCTGTGGTGTGGATGCTCTTTGCTTGCCTTGGTAAAAGCTGTCCTCGAACGTTGAAGAGCTCATGGAGAGAAAGAGAGTTTCTAGGTGCACGGAAACCCCGTCTGTTGCCGGAGACAGCTGGGGTGAAAGCAGCACAGAGTGTGTGCAAAAGGCATATAGCACGGGGACACCCTGCCTGGGGTACCCTCAGCACCTGCTGCTGGCCACTTGGTGCCCTCAGGGCCCGCACTGCGGCAATACGGTTGTGGATCCCCTGCAGCTGCCTGCGACAAAAGTGAGCTGCCTCTGTGTTGGTGGTGTCCTCACTGCGCCCTCCCATGCTCCCAACACCAGGAGGTCTCCAGCAGCCCGGACGGTTTATCTTCGTGGAAAACAAGTATCAGTCTCATCCTGATGATTAAAACAAAGAGTATGGTTGTAATAGCACTGTAATAACATTACAGTTAGCCTTCTTTTGCTGGCAAGATGGAAATGCCAGGTTTTGGTCCATGCCTTCTGAGCAGAAAGTAATTTTATTAGCTTCACTTTTAATAGGTCTACTTTCCTAGCACATTTGTAAACATTCTCATTAATATTTATGTATTTTTTCTTCTTTTGGTGGTGGTGGGTTGTTCTCTCCCTGCGTGTCCTCACAAGCACACTGATGATCTTGCTAATGCCCCATAGCACACACAGTAGTCTTTCACTAAATTTCTAGGGCACATGTGGGATCTACAGTGTGCTTTGCTCCCAAGACACATTGGCACACTTTGTTTGTGGCCAGTCATCTGAGACTGACACACGATGAATAGTTTTGTTGAAACAAAATCATGTAATGACTCTTTATGGTAATTTGTAGTCATGTCAGAAGATACTGCTGGTATCTGAGCTGAATGAGTATGTGGTGTTCCCGGAAAAAAATGCTGCTACATCTTCTCAAAGTGGAGTTTTAATATCTGCTTAACTTGTTCCTCATATGTGTCTTGAAAAAAAAAAAAAACATTTTTTTAGAATAGCAATACTAGAGGCTGATATATCCATTCTCTCATCTTGAAAAATCATAACATTTCATCCACAAAATGGATAAACAACAATAAACAATATCCATAGTTCTCAAGACAGCCAATGACTTTTGGTACACCTGGGTGAATTTATTTTTTCCTATACCTATTAAGTGATAGAATAGTATAGCAATACATGAATGCTTGCTGTTGCCCCTGACTCATGGCTGCCTGCATACTTGCAAATCCAAATGGGCAAGTCAAGAGCTGGGCCTGATGACTCCATTTCCTAACTCAACTTCCATGAACAAGCTCAGGCTAACTCAGTGTTGCCCAGTGTTACATCTCTCTCAGCTGCCGCATTTCCCAGATCAAAATATGCTCAGTTGGCACACAGGAGAGGGAGAAAACAGGAAGGTAGAAGTATGTCGTAGAAGGATGATACCAATCCCCATTCATATTTAGTATGCTTATTTAGGACATAAAAATCAAACGAAACCATTAACATGAAGGCATAGCAAGAACACAAATGTTGTCCCTGCTGGTCATCAAAGGGAGAATATTACTTCTGAAACAGATGCTTTAATGATGCTGTTGTCCCAATTTGTCACACTTGAAATCCCCTGCAGTCCGTCAGCTGCACAGACACTGGGGAAGCTGGGTAATTCCAGGATTCCTGAGGCATATGGTAATAGTATTTTGTCTTCTTCTGAGAAGATTTCCAGGACTGTTAAACATTTCCACAAACTTTTATGGAAAGCACAGTGTTCAAAATTTAGTGAACAAACATCATTCTTGTCCAAAAATGACTCAAAAATATGTTTTATTTTGTTAATGAGTAAGATGGGAAGCATTCTACTCTAGTGGTAAGCAATGGACTTAGAAAGCAAATGAAATCTAATCATACTCGAATCTAAGGATAAAATCAGAAATTTGATGGTTATCTTGATAAGATCTTCAATTTCCTCTCACTACTCCCTGGGAAGTTCTTAGGATCACTCCTTTCCTTGAAAAGCATCACATTTTTGACAACACTGAAAAAGTAAGCTGTGTTTTGGTAAGAGCTTGTGATTTTTTCAAAACAATAGTGGTCATATATGTGGCTGGCATATGAGGCAACTTTGAGTCAAAAATTAATTTTATGTATTTTTTCATGTAAATCTTAGACTACCAGCAAAAATACACAGACACAAACATATCTAAGTATATTGCTTCATGAAATTACTTTTTATGCAAGGCAGGAGCTGACAAGAGATTTTAACATTTAAATAAAGAGAATCTTTCAGTGCTATAAAAACACTTATAAAGTAAACATGTTTACACAAACATGATGGATTTATAACTAGAATATGTTTATAAAATATTCTTTGCAAGAGAAAGTGATTTCAGACAGCTCCTTAAAACTTTCTATGCATTGTTCCTCTAAATCTGGTAATAGGGAAATTCAGCAGAAAAGCAATTGCCTTTTCCTCCTGTATATGGTGAAACTTAGCACAAAATTTCAACAATGTGAAAAAAAATGACCATCTCTAAAGGAACTGCTGAAATAGAGGTTATGTCTTCATTTGCTTGTAAAGCTGACTAAAAGCACCTAGTATTAAAATACTACCACAACTTAAAAATGAAGACACTCAATCTCTCCATCCAGCTGTTTCACATAAGAAAAACAAGAATATGTGAGCTATTTTAATGGACCAAGCTGAAGGTAATGGAATTTGTGATTGCATAGACCTGCTAGTCTGAACAGAAACTGCTTGAGTCTCACTATGGGACAAACAAACTGAATTAAAACAAAATTTTTGTGTGTATTTTCATAAAAAAAAATTGAAAGACTTATACAGATATATCAAAGATCTGATCATCATAGATCTGAAGAAGAGCTTATGGATTTGTGTTTTGTCCAATATTTTTTTGAATAAAATGTATGAATTCTCCTTTAAACGCTTACTTTTCTTAACAATTACGAAGAATTCTGGGAATTTTCTAGGCATGAGACTGAAGAAATATACCATATAGATACTTCTTATTTTCAAAGATATTCAGAAGACTCTTCATTATAGCAGAAGGCCTCTACTAATTCATAAGAACTTATTTTATCTTCTAATGCTTTTCATTAGTATGATGTACGCAGCACAGAGTGTCCCTGGTGTTTCCTTATGAAGCTAATGTGAGGTTAAACCACTGGGAAATACACTGTTTTGTCTTGGAACATCTCTAGGAGAAATCACCCTGAAATTTTTGCTATTGCTTTTGTGTGAATTTTTTTGCAATAGACACAGGAGTTTACCATGTACTTTTGTGCTCTCTTGTAGACATAAAAGGAAGTGTCAAACTTCCACTACTTATTGGCAAAGTGAGTAGAAATATCAAAGGGGAAGTCCAAGATGCCTTTTTCCCTTCAAAGTCATTACTTTATAACCCAAATAAACCAACAGCCTTTAGAGAAAGAATCAGCAATTTACTGAAGAATGATGAAAGCATATCTGTTCCCAATGGACTCACTGCAAAGTCTCAAATGTGACACAGATTTTCTTACACTGCCCAGCAGTGCCAGGAGAGCCTCTCCTTTAAATTCTCCTGGATCGTGCTTTCCAGTTCGTTGTCATTTTCAGGTTCATTCTTTCAGAAATATGGAGTGCTTCTTATATGCCTTCCAGATTTGATTCTATCATAAATTCTTTGCTCTCCTATACAGCAGAGTGTTTTATATGAAAACATTATGTCAAGGCTTTTTTATATAACTGACTTGGAGCTACATAATATAAACAAATAGCTACTGCTACGTCCCGAAACCTCTGAAACTCTAAGCAGGTTCAGGCCTGCAATCCCGCATTCAAGCTAGTGATCTTCGCTCTTCTTGACACATGAATTTAGCTGAGTGGTGTTACTCATGGAGCTGAGCCTGTGCCAAATGAAATCAGTGACAAAACTTCCGGTGAAGGTAGCAAAGGAAGATGAAATTCCAAATATGCACAAAATGATATCATCTATGGCCATAGGGCAACCACCATGACAGTGAGAGATAAGAACCACTCCTGAGGCTGTAACCATTCACTCTGATGGTTAAAAAGGGAAAGGAAGAAAATTATTAGGCCTCTAGGGAAGAACTGAGCATATCTAGAGAGCTGAAGTGCAGCTACTCAGAGCCCTTTGGACTCTGAAAAGCAAATGCAGGAGAATTAGTCCCTGCTAGGCATGCAGGGTTGAGAGAGTGTATTTACTCTCCTGTTGCGCATGTTCCCAGCTGGTTTATTAGCTTTGACTGTGTGGCACATTAGCTGAGGCCGGCAGAGTGGTGCAGACATCTGTGCATGGGGAGAGGCAGAAGGAAGAAGGAGGTAATGTCACTGCTGCAGCTGGGTGTGTGAGTCACAGGACTCCGACCCTTGAGGGCAATCCACCTTTGCATGACGGAAACCGGACTCCGGTTTAAATGCCTCCTCCTCAGTTCTGAATAGATAAATGCACGTTAAAGGTCAGTGTTGGGGTTATACAGCACACAAACACAGAGGCCTTAGTCTGCTTATGGATCTGCAAACGGAGGGGAAGTGAACTGTTCTTCAAAAAATCCAGTCACAGTGGATAGAGGATAAAAGCAAAAAACAAAAAAATACCAAGTCTTTTCCTCCCTTTTCCCCATAGCCTTTGGGATTACCTCTGTTACTGTGTATTACCACAGAAAGCCACCTCTTTTTCTGGAGTGGGTGTGTATAGGTTTTAATGCTGCAGCCAGTGGTTTCTCTGACATTTGTACAGACAACTCTGCTTAGACACTTGCATTTGGTAATGCAGAACAACTTGTGTCTGTTTTGCCCCATTCCCCTTTGCACACTAAGCAAATGACCAAAACGGACACAACACGGCATTTGTGAGAGCCCGCTCACATGCTCCGTCTCACAGAGAGACACATGAACATCTCCAAAGGGGATGTCCAGATCCCCTCCCCTGCCTTGCCAGTTCCCAGGAGGGGCTCGAGGGAAGTGGGAGCAGGGAGTTTCTGTCCTCCTTGGGCAGTGCAGCTGCTCGTGCCCTGGCTCCATGGCGTGACTTTCCCAGATGCCGCGAAGCGATCGTGCAGCAGTCACGGCATTGCTCCGCACTGCTTAAATGACATCCAGTCAATATACACCGACCCAGGAGACATGGGTAGCCTTTTCTGCATGTCTGCCTTGGGTAGGGGGGATCTAATGGCCTCTCTTCCCCCACCTCAGCTCCAGCACGATGTGAGGAAGTTGGTCAGCAATTAGAGAGGGCATGCCTGCATTTGGAAAACAAAATAAAACAAAACTACTTTTTATTTTATATGCATATTTGCATCCAGGAACCTCAGAGCAGTTTGCAGCTGTCTGCAGCTGTGGCTTCTTAGAGCAATAGCTGCTCAACTGCAAAGCCTGCTCCCTGCTCTTCTCCTGCTTTCTTAGTGCTTTGTGATGTGCCCTAGACATGAATGAAGCTTTGGGCTTTCTGGGTTAAAGCAACTAGCAATAGTAATTTCCCCAATACACTGATAAATCCTCTGGATCTTCTCTTGCCTATGAGAAGACAATTCAGCACAAAGAAGGTATCTCTTCTAACAAGTTTGGGAAGGGCTATCTGTAGGCTTCTGAGGAGAATCTGTACTCATTTTGGGGTGGAAGGCTGAAAGGACTTCCATTTTTCAAAGCTTTTGCCATGGGAGGAAGGCTTAGTCAAAGAGAAAGGTTTTGAAGAGTCGGAGAAAGGTCAGCCTTGCTCTATAACTTCAATCCTTGAATTCCTTGAAATAAGAGTACATTTTAACCGGTCATGGGTCTGCATTCACTACTTGATGCAAGAGTCTGGATGTTAAGACCAAGACTTTCAACTTCAGAAAGACTGAGAAGGGGTACAGATTATGGAAGTGCTGAGAGATGCCCCAGGAAGCCCTCACTGCAAAGGATGCTGGCAATCACTTTGGATCCATTATGAGGAGTTACAGTAATCTGGGATGGATGTCAAAAATCCCTGTCTCACTCTGACCAAACTAGTGTCTAGATTCACATGACAACATTTCCTAGCAAGGAACTACTATTCACAAACAAGCTATTGGCAAATTAAAAAGAAATGCACCTTTCCATTTCTGCAGTGAATCCCCGGCGATATTATCATGCTTGGATTCCAAACAAACCTATGTTCCTCAGCAAGCACATGTTTTTTTTTTATGTTCTACTGGGGTGTTGCTTAGGCACTTGTATTAAAATACTTGTGTAGAATGTTGTGTTTGCTAACTTGGCATTTCCCTTTGTTTCTGTTTCCTTATATATTGCATCCCAACAGAAAAATAGAACAAAGTGCAGTTTCTAGTAGGTCTGTCATAGGGTGTTTCGCAGAGTTGAAATCAGTTTGACAAGCTAATGTTGTGTTTAGTAAAAAGTTCCTCAAACTTTTCCAGGCTGAACTGGCAGCTGACAGAAGTGGAGTTAGGGTAAATCAGAGCAGCGAGCAACCATCCACAGGCAAGAGAAAGCAGCAAGGGGCTACGCAGCTCTTCTGCCCATCTGGCGTGCCTGCCAGGTGCAAGTGAAAGCCACAGCACAAGCATGTAGGCAGTCATCACTGGCTGCTCATCATGTGTCATTTCTCTGGTCAGGGTCTGAGGGCCTCATTTGAGCTTGTCTCTATGTTAGACAGTCTGTGCAAGACCATACACTTAGAGCTAGGAGGACAATGAGATGCTGAAATTTCACACTGTTGGGATGAACAAGGACTGCAGGCTTTCAGTGGGATCCGCCAGGGTAGTAATCTGACAGCTCTTCAAAACAGGTCCCCATCCTCCCGCATGGCTTTGATTCCACCTGGAGGCACCAAGGACAGCTGCTCCTTGTATAACGTCCAAGCAGTGACAATCTCAGACCTTCTTTTTCAAGGAGACTTTCAAAATAGTGGGAATAAGAAATTCTCTCTTCTTCACCTTCACCTTTTGAAAATCCATTTACCTCATCTCACTCATCTTTTGCCCTCATCATTTGGCTTTTGGGCACTTTCAGACTCCCTCTGAAACCTGTTGAGTTAAAATGTTTGAAAAATCATTTTATCCCTTCTCCAGGCTCAAGCTCATGTGATTTAAGATGGCCAGAGCTTTCTTGGATATGAACAACCCTGGGTCGTTGCCTAGATGAGCAGGCTGGATATGAAAACAGCCACTTCACCCCTGTCAGTGTTATGGAAATCAAATCTGGCTGCTGTTGGCATGTGCCTGGCAGCTACTACCTCTCTCAACATAGGCCCTTTTCTCCTGTCCACCCACTAGGACCAAAATCTTATCCTCAAGGTCTCTCCCTATGATTTTCATCCCACCTCTTGCATTTTCTATTCTCCTAATCTTCACATGACAAGCAGAGCCCAACCTCAGGCTGCTCCAGCCTTTTGTTCTCACTTTTGAAGCACTAAAATTAAATTTTGCCCACACTGTGGAGAATCTCTGAGACAACTTTGAAGGTGACTTGCATGGCATTACTCATTTTGCCTGAATCATAGGTCTTTACTGTCACTTCAACCTGTTTTGTTACCATGTTAGTAGAACTAGTAATATTTTATCTGGGACAAACACTGTCAAAAGGCCAGACATGGTCCTAGTGAAGGCCAAAGATTTGATGAAGTTGCCCTTGCATTCTCCAGTTCTGAAATGACCTGCAGTTAAAGCTGCTTTCCTTCGAGTTTTGTCCTACTGCATTACATATCTGTAAAAAAGTAGCTTGACTTTGATAATACAATCTTTTAACAGCATCAAGGGACAATCATAAAATATTTTCTTTTCCTTTGATATTTGTGAATATGGAGCATATAAGTTATAGTCAGTAAAATAATAATAGTAATGTTGCGCATATGGCAAACAAAAAGCAAACCCAAGGTTTCACACTACAGGCTATCATCACCTCCCAAACCCAGCCAGGAGTGCTTGGCCAACACTTGCATGCTTTCTTTGTTGTTGTTATTGTTATATACCTGAGTCAGACAAACTCACAGAGAGCTAATTTGCAACTGGACAACAGCCTCAGACACTAGAGAAGTGAGGCCCAGCTCGGATTACAGCAATCATGCCTTTCTCCTCAGATGTGCTGTGTTCAAAGCACTGAGAGTCCTGGACTTTCCCAGCAAATTCCATTGGAATGTAAATATTCTTCAGATCCCCAAACAGGTGCCAGCAGACTTCTTGGGGCAGCTAAAGGGAAAGTCCTCATGACATATTCAAACTAAAAAAAAATAATCATTAGGTTTTTGTTTGTTTGTTTAGTTTTTCATTGAGGGAGGATGTTATTTTTGGAAGAAACAGTAGCTGTCACTAGAGAACTTATTTGGAACAGGTTGTTGTAAAATAGGATTCACTGGATAATAAATAGGATTCAGGGATCTGGTTCATGGTACATTATCAAAATGCAGCAATGTTTCTTTTGGCTGGAACTGGAAATGTTGAAATAGACCTTTTAAATCATGATTCTGTTGCTGCGGATAATGAGCATCTTTCTTTAACTATATTTGTAGACAGTTTGGAGATTAAAGAATATAAGCGCAGCAAACTTTTTATTTCCCATGTGAACAGACCAGGGGACTCGGAACATCTGGACTCTAGTTTTGGTTCTAGCAGTGCCTTCCCAGATAAATCCAAGCAAGTCATTTCACCTAAAAATATCATGCAAAAATGAGGCTTCTGCCAGGGACCTTCATTGCAAAGTGCACTGAGCGCAGCTGGGGAAATCACCATCCAAAGGGTAAGGGTCAGCAATATAGACTTTACTAAGGCTTTCACACAAATATTAGTCCTGGCACTGCTCCTTTTGAAAGAGCTGGCATGCTATGAGTGATACGGGTAGCAGGGACAGGGTTCAAAGAGTCCTTGCCAGGCCTGGCTTTCTGGAAGGAAGGAAGATACATTGCCTGCAAGATACATTGGTTACTACTAAAATATACCTTGGGAAATTCTGATTTTGTCATGCCTTGATCTCTTTTCTTTGCTCTAAAACTTGCCATTGTGTCTTTAAATCCTTTTCTGGATCATCCGCCCCTTCCTTTTTTCATTTTCTTATTGTCTCTGAGCAATACAGTGTTTCCTTTTGGCCTCTTCTCTGTTTCTTCCCTTTACCTCTCCCTTCTGCACTGACTTCTGCTTTTTTGTTGTTTGTTTTCTTTTTTTTTAATTTCTTTTTTGTTTTGTTTTGTTTTTCTACCCTTCCAATTCTCTTCTTCCTCAGCTGGCAGCTCTTCAGAGCCAGACATCCTGTCTAAATTGCTGTGGCTGCTTCCCAGGCCTGGGTGGCCAGGAATTGCTTGAGCAGATCCACTTGGTTTGCAGTAGGTCCTTTCATCTGACCCAGTGGTCAGACACATAATGTGACATGGTGCAGGAAAAAACAAACTGCACAACCTGCCCCGGTTGCCCCCCAGTAGCTATTGAGAGCTGGACTGGCCCCTGCGGGGGTTTGGAGCTGAGGGTATCAGAGTGCATGGCAGAGGCCCTGGTTTGGGGAAAAGGAGGGAGTGCACCTCTCTGGCACGTGAACATTTCAAAATGAGGCTGCAGGAAGCTTGCCTGGCCTGGGTCTGTGCCCCTGGGTGAGGCAGGGCAGGCACCAGAAAATATTCCAGCCTGTGCCAAACATATTACTCCTCCCTCATGATGGATGACTGCGAGGGAGAGTCATGCCAGCGTTGCTATAAGGCTGTGGTTGAAAGAGCGGACCAGGTGAGCTGTTTGAACTAGAAAGCCAAGTGAGATTTAGATTTCATAGCTTGAAGGATTTATAGGATCATTGCTGCAAAGGGCATGTGAGTTACATTTGGGCACTCTGGGCAATCCCTCACATATTACCCCAGAGAAATGCTAGGCCAGCACCCACTCACCTTGTCGGCAGAGAGTGGCCGGCATGCACTTCCCCTCTGCCTCTGCCTCCTACGGGGATGCAACAGGGCTAGCTGCAAGCAGTATATTCAACTCTGAATAAATTTCCAGAGATGTATTTTCCTTTCTTTTTTTTTTTTTTTTTATCCTTTTTGCTGTTTAAGAAAAGCTCTATGAAAGGAAACAGAAAAGCAAGCAATAAGGGAAAAAGCAGGAAGCACGTGGTGAGGCAAGATGGGCCTTGAAGCAAACTTGCTATTTTTAAAATGGCTTAATATAGTTCTGAAAAGAAAAAAGTCCTCATTGTTATGAAGTATCTTATTGTTGTCTTAAAAATGTTCTGCTCATAAACAGTTTTGCAGAGTATGAGAGGGACTGATTCTAGGGACCGCAGAGCAAGCTGGTCCTTTAGCACCTACCAAAGATTTTTCATTATAGATTCCAGATATATCCTGGCCACAGAAATAAAAGCTTCAGTACTAATGATCAGAGCCTGTTCCTAAGGAAGCCTCTTTCTGCCTCCTCTATAGAAAGTATTTTGTTTTCTAAAACATAGGCAACTGAAGCAATGATTCAGTTGGAAATTAGAATCATGATTTGAGGAGCTAAAGGTAGGAAAATTATATCAGTATGAGGCCTGTCCAAGAGATGTATCAGTTATTTAACTGATAAGTACATGGAGAAAGATCAAAGTCTCTTTCTGTGATAAATAACCATGATTCACACAGCTGGGAGGTGCAAAGAAATTACATTAGGTAGCTAGCTATCACTTGTCAGCCAGAAAGAAAGCATTTCTTTACACTTACTTAAAGGTATCCCTTTTGTTCCACAAATGTTTCAAGTACTACCCTGTAGCAATCAAATAGCAGGTGAAGTAGGAAGAGGAACAATGTGCTCTTGACAGAACAAATAAGTCATAGTTCCTTCAGACCATCAGAAAGGGAAGTAAGCACAGCTGGAATTACAAACAGAACAAGGGGAAACCACCTTTTCTTCTTCACCTCCCCCTTCTCCACTTCATATGATGGCAGTCCTGCCTGCATGGAGGTTGGAGACAAAGAGGGGAAAAGAAACATGTGGGCTTTCCAGTTCGTTTTGACACATCAGGTGCTGGGGAAAGCAAAGAAAGATGAATTCTGTCTTTGCTGTGTCCAAGATCAAAATTCTCTCGTGTTTATAAGCCACTCTGACTGCTGGTTGCTCACACTCCCCTCACTGAGCAGCAGAAGGATTTCCCAGGAATGTGGAGAAGCTGGCAGCAGGAATCACTGGGGACATAATAGCCACCAATGCCCCATGAGCACTGAGCTCTGTGCTTGAAGGAGAACAGGCATCATCTCCCCCAAAACAGGCCACTCTAAGAAGGACCTCAACATGCCTTCCTCCTCCTCTGGCAGTCTCTTCTCTTTCTTTTCCAGGACTCTATCAGCATCTTGGTCTTTCCCTCCTGTCACCATTGGCCCTTTATTGTCCAGTCCCATATCTCTATGTATCTCCAACCTCACCATATGGCTAGTGGTAGCATGCACCCTCTGACTCTCCCCTCCCCTCTAACCCCAGTGCTTTCCTCCTCCACCTTTTGTCTCCTTTCTGTACTGGAGAAAAATCAGTCAGGAAGTTAGCAAGGGAAGACGTGCTTTTATTGTGCCTTGGTTACTGCTGTACAGACAAACGGTAATGAATGGTCTACAGGTCTCTGCGCAATGGAGGGAAATTTGAGGCCGCAGTGAATAACTGTGAGAGATCTCACATACCCTTTGAGTCCTCTTCTTTTTACAAACCTAATTGTCTTTCACTGCAACCCAAGGGACACTTACCATTGCTGTTCAACTTCCTATAAGTGCTTGGAGCTGGAGGGTTGATTTAGAAATACAGAATCATAGACCTAGGTCAAATTAAACTTAAGGCTGTGCTATTTCAACCTCTAAGGCACTGACCTGGCTCCCTTCGTTCTAGTCAGACACCCCCAAACCTTTGTGATTATGTTTTCCTATCCTCAAGAGGGTATTTCTGATTGTGGGGCTCACCTCTGACAGAGATGAGCCCCCTTGGAAGGTTGGGTAGGTAGCCAAGTGCATTTGCAATGCCAGGTTTTAGGGGAGAACATTTGGCCACAACACGTACAGTGACCTCGCCAAGCACTGAGTGCAGTTTCTTTACCAACATAGAAAGCAGGACTGAATTGTAAGTTAAAAAAAAAAAAAAAAGAGGACAAAGCTTGCTTATGGAATGGCTTGGAAAGGACAGTTACTTGCCAGTTCTGAATTGTAGAATAAATTAAAATACAGCCTGTGATGCCTTACACAACCACACAGGGTCTCTGGAGGCCTAAACAGTCAGGGAGGAGGTATCTGATTGCTCCTAGATAAAACCATAGAAGCAAAGTATTTTGTAGCAAATACAACAAAAACTATGCTTTCGTACCATTGTTTTGGTGCAGACTGCTAGACTCCACCAGCTGAATTTAGCCTCAGTTTACTATCATAGAATCATAGAATCATAGAAGCATTTTTCAGAATTTGAAAAGTGAAATCAGGATATAAAAAATGCATCCCTTGATGCAACAGATGGCCTGTCTGCCTCTTTTCTCCACAGTCATGTCATGTTAAACTCAAACCTGCCTCTGCCAAGGAGATGGTGGACACACACAGCCATGCCACGAAGCAACATTTCCAGTCTTGCTTCTGGAGAAGGTTGTCCAGCCATCCCTCCTCACTCCCTGAAATACAGAAGACATCAGGCAAACACAGGTTAAAGTTGAAGAGGAAAACCATGCAGGATATGAAGTAAAGATCAAAAGATCACAGAATGTGAGAAAACGGCAGCTGGGCTGCGGGGAGTGCAGTGGTACCCCGTGATGGTGGCAGGGGTGTTCTCTGCTTGATCAGTGCCTAGCACAAACAAATGCCTGGCCCTTGGGCTCCTTGGCATCAATAGTGTGTAAATAAAGATGTTTGTTTTATATTTATTTCATCCTTAATCGTACTTATTCTGCTCTGCTCCCATGCTCCCACCCATGCTGCAATGAATATGGAGAATTACTGATAGCATCTTCTTTCAGGCATCTAACTTATGGGCAGCCCTCAGGTAGGAGCCTGAGCTCCCTGTGCAGTTGGAGGAGAAGCTATTCAGAGTTCTAATCCCTGACTTCTTCCATTAAAAAGGCAACTAGCCTCCTAGTTTGGATTGCCACCACAATGAGATTTCTCAGATTAGATGATGTGAGTACCCTTCCCTGCTCCATGCACCTCTGGAATGACTGTGTGTGGCATTTCTCACCACTGATGTAGAAGGGTAGAAAAGAAGGAAACTTTTCCTTTTCAACTAGATTTAACTACTGTAGATTACAAATCTTTGGGCTGCCTTATCCCTCTCTGTGCCCATGCCTCATACATGTTGGAAGGAGGCTTGCATAACTCTACCTGGACTCTGGCCAAAATGCACAGCACCACTTCTCTTTCGGTGGGAGCAGGATTCATGCCCTTCCCAAGTGGCCAGGTGCAGGAGCCAAACAAGTGATAGTGTTTTGGGGAGCAGGTTTTGGATGGAAAGGACTCAGTAATTTTATGAGGAAGATGGAAGAGATCATAGCGAAAAACATTTGCAAGAAACAATTGGGGAAAGAATATTGTTTAGTCTAGAATTTTGGCAGACATTTTATTTTGGAAAAGCTGCAGTGCCCTAACATGCTAGAGCAAGGCTTTACATTTAGTAGAGAATGGCTTGCAGTCAAGGAAGGGAGTTTTGCCGTTGTTGGAACAACCATCTACCCAAATTTGGTCAAGTGACAGAAGCCTTTGGAGAAATTTCAGATCACATATGCTCAGGGTAAGTTCACTGGATCGTCACAGCTCAGTTCACCAATATTATTTGCACTGAGTATGCCTGGTACTAGGACTTCAGAAAGATTTCTACTCGAGACTGCTGCAGACTGATACCAGATGTAATCACCACAGAGGAGAGTAGGGGTATTAGCTCTCCTAGATTCCCCATGCTCCTTCTCCTTGGCCCAGGTGATATGGAGAAGGCAGGTGCCTGCCTGCATGCAAATGAAAAGTAGGCAGGATGGGACAGGTAGGGATAAAAGTCTGGGAGTCAGGAGCTGAGGATCAAACGTGGACTGGCCAGACAGAGATTGTGAGTGGGACTTTCCCTTGCCATGTAACACGCAATTACTCTCACTTCTCACATGCCAAGGGCTAAGGCAAAGTATTAACAACATTGTTTCAAGCCTCCTTTCATAACCATCATGTGAATCTGTACCTGCTCCTGCTTCCATCTTTATCCGTTATTACACATCTCCCCCTCCTCTGTCTTGTGTCCACTCTCCCATGACTTTCCCCTCTGATTGATCACTGTCCTTTCTCTGCCCTTCTCATAAGCCTAACCACTTTTGCTGGTGACACCTGTAATTGCTTTAGCTGCTTACTTCTGTGTTTTCACATTGTCATGTTGCCTTCCAGCACGCAAACCACACACACCACATCTGACGTTTAGGGCACCTGGTTTTGCTGAAGCACTATTTTCCCTCTGACACTGTCACAACTGCTCTGTTACCTTCACCACCTTTCTTTCAGCGCTGAGATCCCCAGTGTATCAGCACAAATAACACCCATGCTCTTACTGGCTCTCAGCTCTCCCGCCCTGGTTCTTTACAGTACCCACTTTCTCTAGCCTATTTGGGACGTCACTACCCCCTACTTCTCCAGTGGCAAAGTCTGTCCTGACTCACGCTTAGCCCTTGCTCTTTACCCTTTCCAACAGTGGTTTTGGCCTGTGGATCATTTCCATTGAAAATCCAAAACCAAGATGACTTCCTTGGCTACAAGTTAATTTTCTTGTCCTTTCTTTCAGTCTTATTCTTACCTAAGCACTTCTATATCTCTAACTTAATTTATTCTTTCTCCTGCAGTCCTATCTGCCTCTCCACCAGCATAGATTCAGTCTTGAAACTCCCTTCTTGTCAGTCATAAAGCAACTTGATCTGTTTTTTTTCCTCTAGCCTAGTCATTCTCCCCAATGACCCCAGCGTTTATCTCCTTAACACACATACATATCGTCATCACTTTTTCTGCAACTTCTCAGGTTGATGTTACATAAGGCAACAGAGTCAATCTAACCACTCACAGCTGTTGGAAGGGGGGCTCTCATGTTGCCCCCATCCTTTCCAGCTCTTGCTATTCTCTTGTTGAGCGCAGGAGTGCCAGCTCACTGGATTTTTCTGTGCACCAACTCAACTCATTAACCCAGCAGAAAAATGTCCTTCTGAAGCTTTTAGCTGGGCTTTCCCTACAGGGTTTCATTGGGCTGAATTTTCAATAGTGAATTGAAAGTCAGTGGGGCAGGAGTGGCATCTGGCTAAGTACAGGAGAGAGTCAGAGGGCAGAAGAGTGGGCCTTCCTCTTTCAGTAGCTAGAAGCTACAAGATTGGTTCAAATCACTGGCTATAACTTCACCCTTACTTTCCTCTGGCTCTTTGCTTCACATTACAGCACACTTTCCCTCTTTAAGAACAGCCTTGATTTCTCAGCTTCTTCAGTCAATGCCTCCAGCTTGCTTTCCCTTCAAGCTCACAGGCCAATGGGTTTTATGAGATCCCCAATCTGGAGTCTCCAAACCATTCTCCTCTGAGTTTCCAGCCACCTCTTCCCAGGTAAGGGCAGAGCCAATATTCATTGGCAGTGCCCACAGGTCACGGTGCTCTGGGAACCCTGGCCTCATTTGGCTGCAGGACTCCAGCCTTCACTGACTCTTTTCTTCTAATCTTCCCTCCTCTCTTCAGTCTCAGTCACTGTGGATAACGTTCAGACTTACAATGGTCTTGATAAGAAAACTCTGTCTTAGTCTTCCCATCCAAGCTATATAAAGGTTGAAGTTTATGAAAACCTGAGCAAATTCCTTTGCATCACAATTTTATCATGAACATTTACCCCAATTTACCCAGGAGGCAGGCTCTCACAGTAACTTAATAAAGAAGAGCCTCAGTTTCTTATATATAAAACTGAAATAATATTGTTTTCTCTTCTGACAGCATAAGGTGCTCAAAAGCTCTACAGGAGGAACTATACTTGCCATGAAGCTTAGGATTTCTATAAAACACCGGAGTATTGAAAATGTTTGAGTGTATGCCTGGAGTTATATCTTTCTCCAACTTGTATTTGTTTCCCATTTCTTGCATTATTTAAGTGAATCTATTTATTTATATATATTTATTCTCTAGCCATTATCCATGCAGATCCTACTTGGGATCAGCCAAATATCTATCTTTTTATTTACATCAGCTGCATTTTCCTCCATAGAAAATGAAGACAACTATACTTAGTGATGAATAATCTGATGAATGACAGAGTTTGTTCTAGAGGAATAGGACTTACATAAAAGCAGAGGAAAACCATGGGCATCTGGGCAGTCCTTTCTTGAGACTGAGGAGCAGCAGATCCAGGTCAGATGCAACACATTACTGCTGCACTGGGGTGCAGGACAGAGAAGCCTGGTTGGGGCTGCAGCCCTATTAGCTGGGGAAAACCACATTCCTGGAATTGCACACCTGAATTCCTCCCAGCCCTCCAGCACTGCGGTGGTGGGATGAAGGTGATTTTAATAATGGAGAGGCATTTGTGGTGGCATTTCAGGCAGGAGGTCAGCAAGTGATCAGACCAGGGCTAGGTCGGACAGAAGCCTGGGGCTGGTGAGAACTTGGAGGGAGAGGGGAGGAGAGATGGGCCTCAGACAAGTGTGTAAAGCCACCAAGAATGTCTCCTGCATGGGACAGTGAGTTTTTGTGATAATTCTCTTTACAGAAAATGGAATGGTTTCTCTCAGTTGAGATGGGGCAAGAGAGTGGCTGCACCTCCTGGTTTTGCTTTTCCTCCTGTCCTTGTAGGCACTGATGGGGATGGCTTGCTGGGGATATGTCAATGCCATTAGATCTGGCAGATACACAGCATCAAGGAACATCTCCAAAGGATACAAACATGGATAGTCTTCTCCAGGCATGCTAGTAAGATCACAGCAGCAGCAATGATTGAAGCCATGTCTCAGAAACCTGGCCACTAGATACATGGGCAGCATCAGAGATTCACTTCCACATGAGCAGGTGCTGGTAAGTGTTCTTATGAAAAGATAGCAGTAATTCCTCAAGGCTGGGCTGAATCTCACATGAGACAAAATGACCTTCCTGTAATTGCAGAGAACTGGGCATCGGGCCACAATGTAAAGCAAAGGGGAAAGTCTTACAAATGAGATAGCAGCCTGTGTTGGATATGTTGCTTGCTGTGTTTGAGCAGGAAGCACAAGGACAACTACTAAAGCTATTTTCAGGGCTATTTTCCTCTGAAAGAGGATAACTGCTGAAATAAAAGCTGTCTTGTAGCGTGATGCTTTTCTTGTTTCATGTATGACTAGAAAAACACAGTAAAAACATCTCTAGTTTCAGATTTTTTTGGTGATGGGACATTTTGTTCATCACATTAGAGTCTCCAAAATGCATGGATTTGGCTTTTCTTTTGAGAGAGATTTTGTTTCCTGCAGTTTTGACAAGGACTCAAACTGCTATCATAAGGTTGAGCTGGATGACATACAATGAAGAGCTGCTTTGCCCATGAAGAGGGGGCTCTCCTTTGTTCCCTGCTGACATCTGGGTTGCAACAGATAAAACATAATGGCATTTCAGGATTCTTCATTTCTTTTTGAGTGGCTGTGTTGATGCTTTTTGTCCAAACCTGTGCAGTCCTGGTCTGCAGTCCTGTCCAGATCCTTTCTCTGTCAGAAGCACACTGGGGTATCTCACGGAGGCAGGAGACTCCAAGAATATATTTCTCCTTTCTTTTGAACTCTGATTTGGGTCAGCAGTTCAGGACTATGGAGGCTGAACTTCCCTTGAACCCTGGGAAGAAACACAGAGACTTGCTAACCTTTCAGTGAACAGAAAAGGAAATAGGGTTATGATAAAGGATGCCTAACAAATCAGTAGCGATCAGCTGATCAGTACGGCAGTGGCAGGCACCTTTCTGGATAGGATTTTTTTGGGACAGCTGTACAGCTACAGAAACATCTAGCACAGGTGTTCCCTGCAAGCCCATCTTTTCAAGTAAAAGGGTTCTAATGGTCCTCAGCAAGGAAATAGAACAAAATTTTTAAATGAGCTGTCTTAAAAGAGGGGCCTGGGTAGAATATCATTCTTGAAAGTGATGAAATCCTAGAGGAGGTAGACGCTATGTGTGGCTCTGGAGCCTGTTGATACCCAGCAGTTTATAAGATGTGTCTCTGCAGAGCTTATTGCAAAAAGCTCTACCGTAATGCATAAAACACAGTGACCTTGCCTAAGAAAAAGGACCACAGAACATCTTCCAGAAAACATAGAAGAGATGATGGGGGGGATAAAAGGTTATTTTATCACATTAGGACAAATTGTTTTGGAAAAAAAAAAAAGAAGAAGAAGAGAACAGGAGAGGAGAGCAGAGGAGAGGAGAGTGGAAGGGCGAAGGAGAAGGCGAATGAGGAGGAGAAGGAGGAGAGGGAAAGGGAAAGGGAAAGGGAAAGGGAAAGGGAAAGGGAAAGGGAACGGGAAAGGGAAAGGGAAAGGGACAGGG
>JAUBNY010000395.1:1448268-1475653 GCA_032275445.1 Crypturellus soui | reverse complement strand
AATATTCTTGGAGAGCTGCCCTTTCATGGAATAAAGAGAGAAAGGCATCTGTCATGGGGCTGAATCACACTGCTTGCGTTATCGTTATGTCGTGCTAAACCCATGCATGAGACCTGCCCCCAAGGTTTCAAGCCAGCGACACCTTTTTTTTGCCTGCCCTTGATGAATAACTTGGCAGGTAGTAGGGGCAGGGGATTGCTTTCTCTGAGGCATCAGAGTTTGCTATATCTAGAGACGAGTGACATACCCCTAAGCTTCTTCAAGAACAGGGCAGCTCTCCCTCTCCACGATGCCCAGCAGGGCACACCAGCATGTGTTTGCAAGCACAACAACCTATTGGAAGCCCTTGAAATATGCTGCGGGTGGTCTCTTAGCTCCAGCTCTGCCTGGGCAAAGCTGCTGCTGACTGGAGTGGTCCTCGAGGTCCAGGAGAGGCCAGCATGGAGGCAGCAGCAGGCTTTCTGCCTGGGATGATCCCCGGCTGCTGTTTATCTCAGCTTCCTTAAAAAGCCTTAGCAGTGGGGAGGTGCGTGTGCCAGTTGGTCCCTCCTGCCCTTCCTGCCCTCCCCCTCTCTCAGAGATATCCTGCCAGTTAGCCCAGAGCCTATTGGCCAACCCAACCGCAACTGCCGCAGTAGCACTTCTGAAGAACATAAACCTCTGACAAATTTGTGGGAACAACCAGGTTGTTGGGCTGAGCGACCTGACATACCTGGGCGTAAGAGGAAGCTGTAGCAAGAGAATAACTCTCATTATGCACCAGAGTCCGCAGGGAACGGCACTGTATACACAACCTGATCACAGGAAGAGCTCTAGTTTGCAGCCACACAGTTCTGTAGGAAATGAGGCTTTATTTGCTGCAGGACTTAGAACTAGCTACTCTGACTTGCTCTTCAGTCTGCAGATGCAAAAGAGGTTTGGGCTGTGTTTACACATCTACATGACAGTGTGATGAAGCTCCCGGAGAAGCTTGTGAGCAGGAAGGTGAACCTGACTCTACTACATAGGTATCCTCAAAGGGTGCTGTGCATGTGAAAGGGCTTAATACCATGATTGCATTAGACGTCTCTGATCTGTCATGCAGCCTGCAGAAAGCCTGTGATAATCCCTGTCTTCTGCCATCTGTCTAACACCATTTTGCAAGAATAAAGGTGGCCTGACAGCCCCAGGGGCCCAGTAGATCACACATGGGGTACAGAGTGTCACCGGTTTTTCTAGCCTTGTGACAGACAGACAGCCAAACTGCTGCATGACATCTTCTCCTTTTTTTTTTTTCATCGTAGACTCGCTTCACTCTGTACTTTCCAGTTTTGTTAGGGCTGTTTGCTTCCTGTATGCATTCAGTCAGCTGACTCTGAGTCACGCCAGGGCAGATTTTACAGGACTTTCTGAGAACGCCTACAAAAGCTATCAATGACAGCAGCCTCATCCCAACAAGAAAGGCCTCCCCCCATTCACAAACTTTCACTGTGTGCAAACTCTCTGGCTTTGCTCGACCGGCAGTTGCAGTCCCCTACCGCAGCAAAGGCAAAACAAGAAACTGAGTTAACAATTTCCAAGAATAACATGGGAGGGCTTTTCTTTTTAATTCATCGTTTTCATGAATGAATTATTCATTCAGTTGTGGTAATTCCTGCATTGTGAATAAAAAAAAAGAAGAAAAGAAAACATGGTGTTTTCTATTGGCTGCCTGTGAGTGTGCAGCACTGGGACCCACAGGGAGGGATCAACCAGCAGTGAGTTCTTGAGTCTAAAGGAAGAGGTATAACACAGTCACAGTGTTCAGCGCAGCAGCAGCCCCAGAGACAACATGGCTATCCTGAACATGAGTAATTTTAGGTTGCGGATGGAAATATCCCAAATAACTGCAATTATTTTAATGGTTTGGATATTATAATACTGATTTTATATTCTGGAGACATTAAAGCTGTCAAATCTTGCTTTCTTCTTTTTCACTGTCATGAGCCAATTTACAGGGAGTGTCCCTTGGGTATGCCTTGGCAAAGCTGTGTTTCTGTTCCTATCTCCGAGTCTGCAAGGCATCCAATGAGGCTCAGACCCCTGACTGGTTAATCCCTATTTTAACATTAAAAACAGCTCCTCAGGCACTGTGTGCACCCCTCGCTTCGCCCCCTCAGACCTCTAGCTTGCAGATGATTATTCTGTGGTTAAGGCTTAACCCTGTCAGTGAAAGTATAGAGGAGATGATTACTGAATGCAGGAATACAGCCATTTTATTCCTAGAAAGTCCAAATGAATTCTGCATACCCAAAAAGTACAGACTTGCACTATGTTCCTCACTTTTCCCTATTATGTGAAGTCTCTTCTGCCACCTCAGCAACTTGCTTGCATTTCAGATCAGGCTGAGTCTATTTGTTTTTCCTCTCTTTAGCTATTTCTTTGTATATATGGCAGCAGTCTCTTCTCCACACCACCTCACAGAGAAGTATCTTTTTAATAGCAGTAAAAACCAGTTTCTTCCCTCACTAAAGTCCTCTAAACATGTGTTCACTAGCCTGCCAGACTGGACAGACTCACTGTCACTACAGCTCAGCTTTTCACCTCCACCAGGAGATGCCCATATGGGATTCAGCCAAACTCACAGAAAATATTAAGATGGACTGTTTTTTCAAAGCATGATACAGTAACACCACACATGGAATATCAGGTGCAGTGCAGATATACCTCTCCTGGCAGTACAGAAATCATTGCTTGGCTAAAAAGGAAACAACATACTAACTGCCAACACAATACTTATGTAAACCGACTACATGGTCTAGACCAGAGTAATCATAGGAAATACCACTGCTGTTGGGTTGGATTCAAATCAGTTTGTCAAACGTAGAAAGAAGAGACAAAATATCTTCCTTTTTTTATATCTTTTCTGCCCCTCCTCTGAGTTGTGAGACTATTTATGATGCTCAGGATGGGACACTTGAGACGACTCACAGGCTATAATGCTGCAAGGGACCACGGGAGGTCCCTAGTCCAACCTCCTGGCTCAAAGCAGGGTCAGCTCTGAGATCAGACCAGCTTGCTCAAGACTTTGTGCAACTGGGTCTTCAGAACTGCACAACCTGTTCCAGTGCTTAGTCAAGCACTGTAAAAATTGTTTCCTTACATTTAGTCTGGGCTTCCAGTTTCAGCCTTTACCCCTCATTTCTCACCCTCCTGCCATTCAGCACTGTGAAGAGCCTGGCTCTGTGTTCTTGCTGACCTCTTTAGAGGGCTGCTTGGGGGGGAACCTTTACAGGCTGAACAAGTCCCTCACACTCTCCTTACTGGTCAAATGCTTCAGCCATCTTGGCAGCCCTCTGCTGAACTTGCTCCAACATACCCATGTCTTTCCTGTGCTGGGGGTACCAAATTAGGAGGCAATACTCTAGACATGGTCTAAATAATCCACAGTAGAGGGGGATATTCACTTCCCTCACTCTACTGGCTCTTCTCCTGTTGATACAGCCCTGGATGCTGTTGGACTACCATGCTGCCAGGCACACTGGTGGCTCGTGACTGTTGGTGTCTGCTCCAGAGCAGCTCCTCAAGTCAGTCCCCAGCCTTGCAAGGGGCTTCTCCTTGCCAGGTGTAGGACTTTGCATTTACTTGCATTGAACTTCCCAATGTTTTCATCAGCCCATGTCATCAGCCTGTCTAGACCCACCTGAATGGCAGCCCTGTCTCTTAACATCTTTATATTTGCTTCTTTCTTTAGGTTTCATTCTTCCTTCAGTTGTTTTGCAAGGCTAGAAACAGATGGAAAATGCAAATGGTCTCTTACAACCAGCCCTGCAAGCAGTCACAGCGTATGACAGCTATGTTTGCATTGAAGCTTAACTAAAGGACTTTCAACTAAGTTTGCAATGTGAGGTTTTGCAAAGATGGAAATGTTTTTTGATTCTTTCACTTCCATTGACAGAAGACAGAACTGCTTCTTAATTACAGAAAGCGGACAGCAGACAGCAGAATACTTAGCCGAACTGAAAACATTATGAGACATCTGTTTTGGGAAATGCTACATAAGTTTATTAGTAAAAAAGGGTACAGTGAAGGCAAACCTGGAACAGAGGGTCTTCTCTGGTTTCCTCACATGAAACCACATTCCTAACTAATAACTCAAAAATGAAAGGATGAACTGACATGAATCTAGATCCTGATGTCATTAATTCTCAGAGAAAAATCTTCCCTAATCCAGTGGTACTATCCTGGTCTTACATCAGAAAACAGCACTCAGAAGTTTTAAATGCCCTCAGAAATTTCAGGGCAAGCCTCACCTGCCCTTGGTATGCCTTTCTGACACACGTGATGCAGCATCAACTCCAGCAAAATAAAGAGGAGGCGAAGTCCTGGAAGTAGAAACAGCTGATTACATACTCTCCATTTACCAAAAAGAGAAATGATTTGATTTAGCCATGTTACTGCCCCCTCACCGGGAACCTACCCACCTCAGAGTTTCTGTTTATTTTTATAGTGCACCTATGACCTCTCAGGCTTCAACCCACTTGCCTTATAAAGCTTTAACTGAGGGGGTGGGGGAAGAGACCAACACCCACCGCGTATCTCCCGCCGTGCCAGCGGGTGTCTGAAACCTGCTCGCTGTCCGTCCTGCACACACCTCCCTCACCCACGCTGCCGTGATCAAAATGCCTGCGCGGGGGACATTCCCTCCGCACAGACACCTCGTGCTACGGTCACCACCGAGAGCTTCTCACATGCACGGAGGCCTGATGAAACAGACCGAGAGGTGGAGGGTGAAGTGTAACAGGTTGATGCTCATTTCTGAACTCGAGCGCTCTGCGCGCAGCCTCGCTAAGCAGGAAGCCAAACGACGTCAATAGAGTTGCGCTCGTACAAAAACAATGTAAATGAGATCAGCTTTTGGCCTCAGCTGCGGCAACTGAAACAAGCCCTCTAGCATCGCTGGCGATCATCTAAATCACACGCTCGTTTGCCAGTGTGAAAATACGATAACAAAAAAAAAAAAAAGAAGAAAAATCCCTTTTCCTGCTTGGAGTTGACACATAGATAAAAGTTCCCTTAAAACTGAAACACTTTCATGATACTGCTAGAGGAAGAATTACATAGGAAAAGATTGCAAGTTAGAAATTGCCACGTTTTGTTAAAAATAGTAGAAAGAGTAACAAGCTAGTGTAAAGAACAAATAAGCAAACCAACACACATGCAAAAATTGCTGATTAAAATTGAACATTATTTGTTCAGCTGCAATCTTTAGTCACTTTTGCAACAGGGCTGATGACTTTTCTGTATGGAACCCACTTTTATCTCCACAGTTTTGCTAGTCTTAGAACTAGAAGGTCACAAGCATTCTCAGTGAGAAAATACCTTAATTCCAGTTAATACAAAGTATCAATTACCAAATAAATTGGTTATTGTGGGGAAATGAAAACTAATGGTGGCTTTCCCTGGTCATGTCACTAAAAGATCACTTTCCATTAAGTGGCACTTCATTCTTGCAAAATTGCTACATTCTTGATAAATGACCTCCAAATGCACTAAGCAGTATTGGCAAATAGGCAGTGGGATTTATTTAAGTGGGTTTTGCTTGCCTTTTTTTCACCATTATGTGATTATAAAAAGAAGTTTAGCTTGAATAATTCAACAGAGAAAAAGGCATGATTCAAAAATTCAAAGTTGCTGCTTCTAGACAGAATTTTGCTGGTAAGGAGATGGTAAGGTTACCACCCTTAAAAGAGAAAATAAATAAGGGAATGGCTATTCAGGTGGTTGTTGCTGAGCATGATCAGAAACTACTAGCACAGCTCCAGTGAAAGAGCCCAAACCCACTTGGTGGCACCTTTAGCAGGAGGGAACAATGTGGGAAAGTGAAGACCAATACAATAATTTTTTATCCAGGCAGATGATGAATTATTTTTCCATTTCTACATGCTGATTATAAAAAAAAACATAGCCTTAGCTTTGACTTCTGCTGAGGTATACTGATTTATTGAGGATTTTGGGGCTCTTTGTTTAGCTATTTGATTGCTAAAGTGAGTAAAAGACAACTCTTTAGGAGATGTATAGTTTCTGATCTAAAGTTCTCTGAAAGCTTTCAAAAGATAGATTAATCATATTTGGATTTGTTTCCATTGAGAAATATATCTTAAAAAAAAAAACTAGTATCCCTATGGCAGGATATATGATTTCCTGGCTCCCCTCCTGCCATTCCCAGCCATTCCCAGCCTCTGCTGTGCCCCAAATAGTGTCTGTCATAAAACCTGCCTGATTACCATCAAATTAGTAAATCATTGGCATGATCAAAGGCTCCCAGGTATTTAGAATGAAACCAATGGGTGTATATTAAGAATTACTCTTTCATTTGCCCAGATTTCTACAGTGTCTGTCATCCAGGGCATGACAGTAAGCCCATGGTGGATGAGTTCAAGTTTATCGAATGAGACTGTAGCCCTCCTGAGTGGGACTCATTATTCAGGTATGCTGTAGCCCATTTCCATCATAATAGCTTCCAGTTTCATCAAGTACCATGACCTGTCTAAGCACAATGGTGTCTGGGTTTATTACCCTGCTCACCAACCTGGTAGCTTCTTGGGCTCAGACAACCAGCAGTGACAGGGTGAGCTAGTGAAATGAGTTTTAAGGTATGGAACTGCCACTCATTGTAACTGCAGGTTAGGTCCGTGGGGCACCTTTACATCCATCCTGCAGCTGTGGTTTTTCCAGGTTGGCTTGTCACTATAGAGACTAAAAGCAAATTCTGAAGCTAGGTATTTTTATTATAAATGCCTGATTTCCCCACATTAACTGGAAAAATGATTTTTCTCTTCCCTCATAAGAGTTGGAAGCATTTGGTACAAAATGACTTTTACTAATACTACTTGGCTCCAACCACAAACAAAATGCATATCTTAAAACCACAAACAAAATGCATAGGTTAAGGTGCTGTTAGATAAACATTAGCAAATACTTCCAAATAGTAAAACTAAGGAGGCCCTAGAACAAAATTGCCAAGGGAGTGTGAAATCCTCATAATTGCAGGCACTTATAAAGAGGTTATATGGGAATCTATCAGTAACAACTGAGATATGCTGGGTCCTGCTTTGGGGCAGGGGAGAGGACAGATAATCCATGCATGCTGGGCTTCTCACCTTATTTTTCATGACCTGATAAAAATGCGTAATTACCTGCTCCTGCAAAAAGTGCTGGAGCCTCTGCTGATGCTAAAAAGTGTCAAAACCTCAGTTTTAAATATCATGAGCAAGACAGTAACTATGCAGCAACACAGTTTCTCTAACATCAGGCAGAGGTATAGGATCAGCAGTGACTCAGAGAAAATAATACTGCCTCTTGAATCATTGCTTCCACTGCCACCGCGTTAAGTGTCTGCAGTAGCCGGGAATTTCCTTCACCATCTCCCATCTTTCAACAGACTCAAACCAGTTTGACCACTGATGTGTGGCAGTATGACGATGTAAGACTGTGGACAGTTAAAGGCAGTAGATTTGGTGAGGGTTATTTCTCAGTAACAAGTATTGTGCTTATCTGTTAGGCAATAAAATTCTCCAACATGCCAAAAAGCACTTTCAGTTCTCTAGAGAATGGTCACTTCTCTCAGATGTCAGCCACATGGGTTAAAGCTGTTTCTTCCTCAAGAAGATAAGCAACATGGGTGTCTCTGAAGTAACTGAGACCCTCTCTCTATTTGTCCTAAAAGGATTTCAGGTACACTACCTGTACATAGGTTGTACATAGTTCCAATGCATTGTAACACAACCATCTTAGCATGTTGCAGGCTGTGGTACGTCAGTGTGTTCTGTCCCCAAACTGCTTGCCAGTTCCTCTTCCTTTTGTACCACTTTTGTCTACCTTACACAAAAGACTTTACAAAGCAGAACAGCAATTTTACTCCTTTTTTTATAGATTGGGAAACTGAATCAGAGATATGTCTTAGCAGGACCAAGAATACAATCCAGATCTCCTGTACCCCAGGCCATGTACATGGAGAGCTGGCTACTCGGCAAACACTCTCTAAGACATATTGCCTTGTCACCATGGTAAAGCTTGGTCCAATCTGTTGGTGAAAGGCTTTGAGATGAGGAAATTTGACTCCGAGCACCAGGGGAAAACTATAGTTGCATCTAGGCATTAGCTCAAGGAGCAAGACCCTCCTGGGACTTTTTACCTACTCTGAGCATGCAGGCCCTGGACATGAAGTAGATATGCTTAACCCCAAGGTAGCTCCTCAAAGGCAAAAGGAGTCCTTTGGTGGCACAAGCTACTACCTACTTTTCTGCCAGTGTAGGAGCGGAGATGAAAGGAGGGGGCATGCCTGGAATAAATCTCTGCTGTCTTGGTTCACAGCTGTGATATGCCCCTGTGTGAGGACCATTAGATGCTGACCCATATAAGAGTGGAGCCTCAGGATGGCCTTTCGGACAGCCATCTGCTCGTACAGGATGACCTTCAACTCTAGAAGGTATGCATCAGCTGGTGCAGTTGTATGGCAGCCAGACACACTGCCACACGAGATACTCACCTCCTCTACAAAGTGTCCCACAAAGTCCAGTGGAAGCCACCATAATAATTTTCTTCCACTTTCAGCAAGAGAGGCGAGGCAGAGATCCAAATAAGAGAGTGTGGTGCTGATACCTGCTTCTTCTAGGAAGACCATTACAACAGCTGCACCAGCTCCTACTTTACTTGAACTACTTCACAGCCCTCTCCACGCCACTGGCCTGAGAGTTAGTGAATGCAGATTGTGAGCAACAGCCCCTTTGTCACTCATCACTCACTCATCAGCTTTACCCACTGATTGTATCTTGCTACTGGCTAATGCCTTAGTCCTGCTAAGAACTGCGTATGTGCTTATCGGGTGACACGACTGGTGCCATCAAGATCGCAAACAAGCAACGTATGTATATAGGGCCTCATTCTAGGACAGCAAAGTCTGAAAATATGAACGGCTTTTCTAATACATGTGAGAAAAGCAGGTGGAAGGCATCCTTGACCTCTGACAAGACCCTGGGATATTTTCTGATAATGGTGATTATATATGCAGATAATCCAAGTAGCTACGCATATACTATCTGGCTATAACTGTAATAAATGTTTTCATCTGAGAATTTTTTGTGCTCCTCTGGTGGCACTGCTTTATTTTGCCTTTTGATAGCATACTTTTATATCAAAGCTTTTCTAAATGCTTTTCTTAGGAAAAAAGCTTTCTTATCTGGAGTTCCTTGGCCAAAATCAGACTAGATGGAGACACTGGAACAACAGCCTGAATTCTTGGGAGACCTGACCACCCCCTTGCTTTTAGTTTTGTGTGTGGTGCTGCCTACAGGTCTTTGCACTGTGCATTTTTAATCACTGAGAGATGACTCACTCCCTTTCTAAAGGAATTGAGGGGCTCAATTTCCAATTGAATAGGGTTTCCCTGGGCCATTCTCCCTAAAGTTGTACTCATGTGTAATGAAAATTTGCATAAGAAAGTTTGAGCAGTGTTAAAGGCTTTCCCTCCCCACTTGCTAAAGCACAGAGCTAGTGGCTTCCTGTTAAGGAAACATTTAGTCTGCTTTTGTCTTTGTTAGTCAAGTCTGGCATTCCCCTCTGAAAAAAAAAAAAAAAATCTTGCTGAAAGGAAAGCAGTCAAGCAATGTTAAATTAGCCTCTACCTATATAGCTTTCAAAAAGCGTGGGCACATCCTCCCACTTCTGGTATATGAGGTGGGCTGAGATAACTGACCACCACGCTCACCACTTCCAGAGGCCATTTCTAAGAATATCGTAGCTTTTCATTTCTACTGGGGCTTTTCATTCCAGTACTAACGTATCTTTAGTGCACACTTTTATTCCAGACCAGTGCAATAAAGATGGGCTTTTCCACAGAATGCACAGCAAAAGACAGAAAAAAAAATGTACAAGTGACTTCAATCTGTCATCTCTTGAAATGGCTACGCCAGCAAGTGAAACAGATAAGCTACATTTGGGGTGATACTGATCATGTAACTAGGGTGGAGAAAATTGGTTGGATGTCAACAGCTGTTTCTAAGCAACAACTGATCTGTTGTGGCCACTAACAGGTATGAAAAGAAGAGAGGAGGCTGATAAGAGATTTAACATCTGTAGCAGAGGATTTGTTATTTGTGGAGAAAGACTGTCACAAAGGTATTATTGTTCCAATATGCTATAGAAACAAAGGGAAATAATAGGAAAGGATGAAGGTGGTTTGACCTTCTTTCTCTCGTTTAACTATTTTAATTCTGTAAACATGCACCTGCTAGGAGAAATGCACTGCTGCTTAAAGTTACAAAGATAGTAACTTTGCAAACTAGCATGAGTTGCTATGATGCAGCACCACTGTGACTTTTCATGGTATTTCTGCAGTGGGTAACAATGCCAGACTCTCCCCCACAGATAAAATAACAGCACAATCATTGCTCATGTTCTTTCTCAAGCTGCACAGCAGTCTTGTGCTACTTGCCAGAGGCAGCCCTCACATGAAACTTCTCCCTACCACAGTGGTCAGGCAGGCAAAAGCCATGAGCTCCCAGCAGCATTAAAGCCTTGGGTTTGTAAGCCGTGGAGCTCACCACTTCAATGTCACAGAAGCAATACTGTCAATGCACACTCAGAAACATGCTTGTGTCTTTGTGAGGCCAAACATTCAGAAGTGTCTAGTCATTTTACTTGCTTCATTTGTCTCGGCCTTTCTGAGGGCTAAACTGGGCAGTTTCTTCTGCAATGACACATGAGGGCCTTTCCTTGATTTCTTTTGGCTAACATATGGTATGCAAAAAGCAAGACACCCCTAAAAAAGTCAGAAATCTTTGAAGATATGAATGATAAATTTTAAAATAATTACTAGTTACACTTTTAATATAAAGTAAGGCTTCTCTATGCCTTCCTAAGGAAGCTATTACTATTTTTGTGTCATACTTGAAACAGTTATTTGAAGATGTTCATTAACTATTTGAGTCTATTGACTTTTCTGGTGGGGGAGAGCAGTTTCTCTTATGACCCATAACTGTTTAAAGGATACAGGCCCTACATGGAAGAATTGCACCTCCTTTTCCAAATAGGGTAGCAGTATGATATTTCACTCTACATATGTTTAAGGGTCAGTGTGTGTTGGTGAAGATTGTGTACAGACATTTTTTACCTTCAAGATGACCACTGTGTAATCTTCTACCTTAGCTAAACAAACTTCAGGATTGATTTGAAATTTCGACATTCCAAGACTCTGACTTACTAGTATCACTGCCCTACTTCTCACCCATGCAAAAATGTCTACTCTGGAGGGACACAGCAGCCTGCCAGTAGCTGTATGCTATATTTATAAGACAGAATTGTTCAAAAACACATATAAGATTTTAGAACTTACACCAGATTCTTTGACATAAATGTTTAGGACTTCAGTTTCACTTCCTTTTTTAAATCAGTATAAATATGCTGATAAGAGAGGTGATTTTCTGCCAACCTAGCTATGCTGGTAACAGTTCTGATGTAGCTGTAGCAAATGCTTTATATTGTCAACTGCTGAACTGGAACAAGTTATGTTGGTATGAAACTATATTTTATGTAATATATTTACTTATAATTGTCTTTGTATTTATATAGTAACACATACTGCATCCAACAAATGCCAACACCATTCTGGTATGAGACAATATATTTATTTGACAGACCCATCCAGAAGGACTAGTAACGGGAAGTGATATCTGTGAGCGATTATCGTAAACCGAAGTTCATTCAGATAGATAAACCTGTCAGACTGTAATATATCGACTGAATTTGCCTCTTTACCACAATCACAGAATCGCAGTCTCAGGTGTGGGAAGGAAGCTCTGGAGATTGTCTAGTCCAACCCTTTTGCTTAGAGCAGGGGCACCTAGAGCAAGTTGCTCAGGGCCATGCCCAGTTGGGTTCTGAGTATGTACAAGGGTGGAGATTGCTCAAATAGTTCAGGCAATTTCTGCCACTGTTCAATCAAACTCATAGTAAAAAGTTTCTTCTTAGATTTAAATGGAATTTTCAGTATTTTGGTTTGTGCCTCTTGCCTCTTGTCCTGTCACTGAGAGAAGGATCTGGCTCCATTTTCCTCACTTCTTTACGACCCCATCAGATATTTATACACAGTGAGAAGATCCCTCCTCAACCTTCTCCAGCTTTCAGTCTCTCCCCATTTGAGAGGTGATCCAGACCCTTATTTATCTTTGTGACCCTTCTGACTTGTTCCATTAGGTCCCTGTCTCTCTGTACTGATGAGTCCAGAGCTGGATCAAGTGCTCTAGATGCATACTCTAGTACTTCAGCACTGAATTGAGGGGGAGGATCACCTCCCTCATTCTGCTGTCAGCACTGCCTAATGTAGACCAAGATGCTGTTGGGGTTTTTTTGCCACCAGGGCACATTGCTGGCTCATGTTACAGATAAGCCATAGGATTTTCAGTCCAGATGAGATATAGTTCCCTTCGGAACGTGGGAACAGACTTCATGAGGATATTTCTGAAAATCTCTTCCAGTCCTTCTTACGCAAAGGTTGCTTGTGATTGGATTGGTGAAAAAATTATCTGATAGGAGAGGTTTATGTGTCCATCAAGAAGTTGGCACCTTTAATTCAAAAATCACAGGCTGAAAGAGCAAGTTAAATCATTTGTGTACCCAGGGTACTATACTTCACATAGTCACTCATGCACTGAACTTGACCAGTTGTATTCTGTTCTATTTGTCTGAGGCTTATTATCCAGAAAGGTCTCCTGTTTTGATTTGAAAACATCAAGAAATTCTGGCTCCACTTTGTATTTGTTCCAATAACTAATCACCACTATTTAGTGATGAGTTCCTAACCTTTCATTTGAACTTCTCTGGGTCTGCCTTCCAAACACTGGGTTTTGTTTCACCTTTTTTTACTGTGATCACCCAGCACTCCTTTAAAAGATGCCTGCCAAAAAAAAAAAAATCTTTCTCAGCTGTCATCTTTGAAAGTTAAACAGATTGTGCCTTTTAATCTCCCACTGAAAGATGTTTTCTCCAATGCACAAATATGCATCATTTTTTTAAATGTCAATTTAGTTATGATCAAGTTATGATCTCTACACACTGAAATGGCTCTTCATTTTTTCACCATTCTTTAAAAATACTGAGTTTAGGGCAGAAGTTTGTGTGGCTGTATCTATCAGGTCACTATGATGAACAGATATTCTTCCAGAAGGTAACTGAGATGTTCAAATATACCGGAGTAGACACAACACTATTGAGAGTTACATTCAACAGTCCTGCTGCTGGATTACACTTCTCCAAAAAATATTCCTGCAGGAAACGAGGAATACCATGGAGACCACCTTCCACAATTTCAAGTAGACAAACTAAATGTTCCCTAGTAGCATGTTGCAATAAAACTTCATTGATTGATAGGTTCTTTAAACCTGAAGATAAATCTTAAAGGTAACTGACCTCCTTGAACTGTGTTACCGTTTCTATACTTTCTTCAAGATCTTGACATTCCCATCCTTATAACTTTCTTGCTTAGCTTAGATGCTGCTTGTCCCTAAACACTTTTAACCTTCTCCTTGTCACTCTGATTCACAGTACTTGTTGACAACAGATCTTAAAATGCAGCACCAGCAAATAAAGCAGAAAATCAGTTGTGTAAATGAGATACATCCTGTGACTGTGGTGAAGCAAAATGGTATGTGAAGACCTGCAGCATTTTCTGCTCACAGATATTGTTAACATTCTCCAGGAGTTGATCACTGTTGATCCCAGGTCCACAACTTCAGCTGTAGTTGGAACTGCTGCCTAAGAGAAAGTAAGAATCAGCACAATTCCTGTGTTTATTGAACCAGCTTTCTTGCACTTGCATTAAAAAGGGATATTTTTATATTACCCTTCTATTTTCTACTTCTGTAGTATAATTCAAGAAAGTTCCAGTCTTAGTTTCAAGTCACTTTATTAAATAACATAAGAATTTTTAAAAGAATGGACAAGACCTTCCTTTCTTTTGTGACTACAATATATTACAGGGAAACCTCATGTCTGTGATCAAGAAAAATCTCTAGTGTAAACAGACACCAGGAAAATATGTATATACTGAGTTTTAAAATGTTGCTGATAAATGTTCCATATGATGTCAAAATCATTTTGCTTTGAATTTATAGACGGTAATAAATAAATATACACTATACAAATCACACTCCAATCTCATTACCATGATGGAGAAGGATACATAATTCTTTTATCTGGTAGGGGACTTGTGCGTCATTCAGAGTTGTGTTTTTCTTCCCTTGGAAGCCAAATGCTTCTGTACACAAAATAGTGACTGCATTAAAGGGTCTACATTTGGTCTGGCATCTTTATTTTTACTCCACTGTCATTTTGATCATTAGTGACCTACATTTGTGAAAGGCTTCTCTTTCTGCCTTTGCTTCCAACTGGCCTCACAGAGTCCTGTGACTCATTATTTTTTAAAAAAAACAAACCACCAAATATGTGACTTTAAATATATCGGTTGCAGTTTTGTTATCAGTTGTTAGAGGGGATTCCACAGACTCTCACTACAATGGAAAGGAGCACCCCTTTGCTCGTAAGATACAGGTAAATGCCAGTTCTAGAAAATTTATTTTCCTTCCAAAGCTAGAGTCTAAATCTCCATCCCTGATTTGTGCAGTTATATTGGTAATGTAAGTTCCATTCAACCAGAGTCACACTAACTCCAAAGATTTCTGTAAAATCAAGATTCACTAAGTTTTCCCTTAATGTCAGGTTTGCATTTCTTCTCTATTATGCTCTATATTCACAAATTGATATTCATGCTAGATCTGCTCCTCATCATGCCAAATAGCAAGATTCTAAGTTAAGACTGCGGACTTGTGTATATGTGGCATTTCTAATCCAACATGAATGGAACAAAAATGTATGTCTTCTGTGATCTTTAGTGAAAATAGCAAGATGGAAGGATCTGTGGTTTATTCCAAACTCTTCAATGCACATTTAAAATCCTGGTAGGGCAGTTCTGTACAACGATTGTGATACTTGCCCATTCTTCTAATGTCTTGCTACTAAACAGAGTATGAACGAAAACATAATAACTCAACACTCAAGCTTGGAAATTCCAGAATTCAGGTTACCTTTGCCTCTCTAATGTCATTGTGCTGTGCCTTAGGAGACAGTCTCTTCCATGCATGATCTCATAATATCTTTTTCCTTTCCACTGCTACCTCTTTGCATGCATAAACTGCAAGCAAGTCATTCAGTGAGCAGCTATTTTATCTTTTGTGTCCTCCCCTTTGCTCAGTATATAGCCTCACACTTCACCTGCTACTCAAACAAGGCTCTGAAATAAAAGTACTAACATGTTCCTGCTCTGGCCACGTAATTAAAGCATCTCATCGTTAGCTATAAGTCTTTGTTGATAAATCCTGCACCATGAGGGGGTGGTACAATACCTGCTTCACAGATAGGGAACTGAAGCACTAAGCGAATAAGGTCAAAAGTTTCCACTACTTCTGTGCATTCCACAGAACCCAATTTCTCAGTTTATTTGGTACTATATTTTATTTTCTATCTTTAAAGCTCAACCTCTGTTACTTCAGCTACAGCTGTGGGAACTCAGCAATCCTTCACATCAGATCCTAAAACTCCACTTACACGTGCATAATATAAGGAACATCCAGTCAGTCACCACATCCACCCATCTTTGAAATCAAAAGTAGTTTCAAAAATTTGCCTGGCACCCCACAGAAATTTTGTGGCAAAGAAGAAGGTAAAGTACAGTTTCCCAGGCAATCATACAACAGCCTTTACCACATGGTTGTGCTTTCTTGCATCGCAGTCCTTCCTTTAATGTGATACAGTGAGCAAGACCAAGGCCTTTGACATAAGGGGTATCCTGTTTGCTTTAGCTAACAACTCTGATTTCCCTTAAAACAAATCTATTATACCTTTATGTGCATAGCTTGTACTCTGCCAAAGACAAGCTTTCTGACATATTAGACATATCTTAAATAATGTTTTTTATCTCGGGGGATGACAGGATGTGTGAGGCACACAAAAGAAAGCCAAATTCCATCATGCAACACTGTATTTTAAGTTGCCGCCTACCCCTGACGGTTCATTTACAGGTTTGAATCCATCAGGCAGGTCTCTCTCCCTTTGGACAGACTGTCAGCCTTTGTTAGACATGTCATCCGCCAGCTGGCATCATGGATAATCTCTGGTGTGAGATTCTAACACTGTCACATTTTCTCCTTCTCCTTCCTTACTCGTCCCTATTCAGAGTCTGCCCACTTCTTCCTTATCTCTTTAATTTTGCTCTCTTCAACTTCCAGTCTCTATTCCTCAAGCTTCTACACTGAATTTCAGTCTCTGTGTTACCAAGTTCTAGTCCTCTCTTCTAGCCCTCCTGGCTCAGTCTTAATCTCTCTAAAACTCCTAGTACTGACCCTGGTCTTCACCTTCTCTGTTCTCTGCTTTCCATCTGACTGTCTTAGACTTTTCTCTGGGCTCCTCCTATCACTGTACAACTCTGTTCCTTTCTTAGCTTTGTCTTTTTCTCCAGTCATTTCCTATTCTCATCCCATATTTTAGCTCCTGGCAAGAAATGACTCCTCTACCCACACTGATTTCCCCAAGTCCCAACTGACTTCTAGTGCCATTAACCCGTCAATCGGTTGACTGAATATCTTTCCCTCTGCAGCTTCTTCGTGCTTGCTTTCCCTTCTCCTGCAGAAACTGAGCTGAGTCCTCAGTTCACTTTCCCAAACTATGAAGTTCAGTTTTCTTCAGCCCCAGATGCCAAGGATTGCCATGAAGTCTCAGTTGCTACTCAGATAACATCAGGGCCTTTTGAAGTCAAAGATATTCCCCTCTTCTACCATGCTTGCTAAGCAAGAGGAAGGCCACTAAAAATATAGGAGTAAAAAACACCTTCTTTTCCTTGACATCATTGTCTTCCACCTGATGTGGACTAGTGGAGGCATTTGACTGCAGTAGGTCCAGCTTTGCCCTACAGCTCTGGGTTGCAGCAAACCTCTGCTTCACCTTGAATGGTTGGCGTGGAACCCTGAGGGTGACGTGTGGACCTGCAAGGCAATGGAGTATGCTCCAACATGCTGTGCACGACCATCTTAGGGGATGGCAACATACTGGAGCTCTGGATAAAGCTGATTTGGTTTGGTGGGAGAACTGAAAAAATGATAAATGTGGTTTGTGTGTGTGTGTATTCCTCTCCTTAATCTGAAAAAAAAAAGTTGGACTGAACAAAATGCTCTTTTACTCCTTAGGAAAATTTTCATTTCCATTTCCAGCATGTATAACATAAAAACAATACACAAAGGGCACAAAGTAAAGAACAAGGAGGCAATGTCAAAGCTTCTTCCCTTTTAAGCAAGCAGCCTGTGATTAACTTTTCTGGAATGTGAGGGGACCCATGCTCACTTCTACAGATATCAGTACCAGATGTTATAGTCAGGGTAAGATGCTTCCGAACTTGCCTGTTGACATGACCCCGTTCCCCATTTAACTATTAATTGGAGTAACCTCAGTAAGATTCCTCACTGCCAGTGTATGAGCAAAGCCAGTTCCCTGATGCTCTGTCTCCTATCCAGGAAATAAACAGTGATTTATATAAGTACTACAATCTGAGCAAGATTGCAAGGCTCTTCCTGCGTACTTTGTTTTTCCTCACCAGAGCTCAGAGACTGAGTTATCTATGGAAGGGGGTAAAAGAAGCTTTGCTTCTGCTCTCGTGTAACTTTCTGTGTCAGAGGCAGAAAGCAAATAGTGTCAGACACATTCTGCATGTGTGACCTACCTCGGGCCATTGCCATTAAGCAACTTGGAGAATTGCCACTTCCTCTTGCATTCATCCAGAAGTCTTTTTCAGGTGCAAGCATTTGATCTGACTCCTGATGGTTTCAGGCCAACCAGAAAACATTTCTTGAGCAGCAGGTAGATACACTGTTCTCAGAAAACACTAAGGCCAATCCAAGCCATGCAAGCCTCTGCGGCACGTGGTCAGGAGACACAGCTCCGGCCAGGATGCAGAGAGGCAGGGGCTCTGTGCAGGGGCTTCTGCACTGCACAACCTGCAGTTCATGCTCAGGGAAAGATAAGCCTGCTCCCAGTTTGTGTCCCCAGAGCTACTGCCATCGCAGGGAACTGCAGGAAATTTACACAAGGTCACTCATTATAGGACCACCTACAGTTTGACCTTAAAAAAGTCTCTACCCACATGTGTAAATAGCAATTGACTGACAAGAGGTTTGGACTGATATTTCTTTGAGCTGTAAATAGCACAGTATTGACACATAAATCTCTCTCTTGCTATATGTCAAGTTTCTGCTCCAAAGAATGGGTCATCAGACAAGTTTGAAGAAAAAGTTGCTGAATTTTTTTTTTACCTGGGCAAAGCAATGTATTTTTTTCCCTCGGGCTCAATCTTAGAAAAGAATAAAATGTTTTAACTCTTTTCCAATTCTCCCTCCACCCCCAAATTCACCACCTAGTGTAGACCAACATGGGACACTTCACCAAAAAAAAAAATGTGTTTTGACAAACAAGGAAAAAGTGTGAAATGGAATTTTAACACCAGTGGTGCTATGCAATCTTAGTAAACTGTTTTTGCCTGATGCAGTTTACAATTAAGACATAAGACATAACACATACTCTGATCTCATTCCTGAGAGACACAGTATTGACACTGTCCAAGTAATAATAGTGCTGGTTTAAACCTGAGCAGATACCCTTGAGTACTGGACTAAGTGTGGGTAGGTGCCTTAAACCTGAAAAAAATGCTTTTGCAACAGAGACTGTTCAGCTGGGGGATTTACCTTTGATGAAAAATTCAGGTGTTAAATTAGATATGAACTATATGAACTAAATACACTGTATTTTGTTTTTATGTACAGTTCAGTGGAAGTAGGTAGACTGCTGCAGAGCTTCAGTAGAATCATGCAGGGCTTTATGAGGAAGGGTTACCTCTTCTGACTGGGGTAGCTCTTACTACAGGAAGGTTTTCCAGAGTTTGCAGACTCCCTTTTTTAACCTCGAACTACCAGTGTTATCTACTCAGGTCTGGGGCAAATTGTTCTTGTTCTGGTGCCATCTGTCCTGTCCATAAAGGAACTGTTCTCTATACAAACCAATAATTGGTCCTAGACTCATTAATGCCTGATTATAGTATACATCCACATAACCAAGAAAGCAGAGTAAATAGATCTTCCTTATGCAAGCTCCACAAGAACCCAATACTGACGCAGAGGGTATAGAGATGACTTCCTCTCTACCTCTCTAGGGATTCAGTTTATTATAGGAAGAGAAGAGAGATAGAACAGATAGATCCATACTTCTATAGTCGGTGTACTCTACCTTCACAGAGTGTACAGTCATAAGAGTTCAATATGGGGACAATATGTTTGTGTAGACTAAGGCCCTGGTGTGTGACTATGAACTACTAATGATTGATGTTCCTGATGGAGGAATTTTGCAAGAACAAATTGTTCAAGCTGATAGTATTTGCACTGTGTAAATGCCCATGTCAAACCACACAGACACCAAGATACTGTTCCTAGAATGGAAAATCTCAAAGCATGACACAAAAAGCCTGAAGCTTATCACTCCATTTAGTTTTCTATCACACTGAGGCAAAACTGCTAATGCCCCTCTCAAGATGTGAAGTCTGAATCATGACTGAATGGCTGATCACAGTGCTGTTAGATCTGCATGATACCTAAACAAAAGCCCAGGGAATGTATTGCAGAGAGATGTGAACAGCATGGACATAAGTAGAGATCATAGATAGCTGTCTGTGGGCCAGAGTAAACTCACCCCAAAAACAGAAAGACGCAAGGATTCAGAGGACTCATGAAGATAAGCTGTAAAGCTATTGCCGAGAGCAATAGGAATGAACCTATGGGAAACCTGTGAACATGGCCTGCTCCTAATCCATAAATGTGGCTCCAGAACCTTCATCCCTAATGGTTGTGTTTAGCTGCCTCTATCAGCTTCCCTATCAACTGCACATACACGTGCACATAGGTCTGTATTTTACTGGAGCAAACAGTCCCTATATTACTTTGGTGATAGAGGAATGATCCACAAGCACAGACATTTAGGTCTGCAGTCTCCTTGATAAGGATCACTGTGTGCAAGGAACTGTATATTTATTTGCCTGACAGAGTTCTGCATATAGCTCATGTTCCCTATCTGCCTCCATTTCTTGTCACTCCTTTCACTACTGTTCCACAGATGTGGATGTTGCCAGGAGCACTGCTACTTCATTTTCACTCTACCTGGCCTTTCCATACCCTTCAGTACTTGAATTACATAGGCCTTTCTGTGTTTCTCAGCATATGTTCTGATACAGGGCAATCTCTCTCTCTCTTGTTCTACTAAGCAGGAACCACCTCTAAAATGCAGCCATGTTTTCAGGACAGTATCGCAGCTGCTCCTCAGTGTACACTTAAATGACTTTATTTAGGCCAGAAAATGACAGGATGCCATAAACTGATTGAAACTGCAAGGGGAGACCTATGTAGGCAGCTATAATTGGTCACAATGAACATGTGAAGCTGGTGAAGCTTTGTGTGATTTTTCCTACTGTAACAAATTCCATGGAATATTTAATGTCCGCAATGTCCTTGTGTTTCTGCCTCATGAGTTTTCACAGAATTTTGTGACAAGTTATTTGAGAACTAGTCTTACACTTAGTGTTTCCCTTTTGTCTATTTTTGAAATGACTGTGTTTGGATAATGTGTATAACCATAAAAGGGGAAAAATGTCAGAATATGGGGAAAACGTAGAACAAGGAGCCTGTGGATATCAGAACTAGCAGATCTTTCCATTTATTTTTTTCTGACTGTTGCTCCACGAGCTAGATATGACCAAGCTAGGAAAAAGGTATATGTACTATACCCATATTTTTGGTATTGAGCTTTAAGCCTTCATCTTGTCCACAGTCCTGCAGTCCATCTTCAACTATCATGCAAAAGCATCATACTTAGTGTTCTTACACATAACATCTATTCTTATGTACAGAGAAGTCTTAAAATGTAAACATATGTTTATATCTTAGTCATGAAGAGCTGGGTAGCATCTCAGCATCTCTCACACTTGAAATAACTGTTTTAATTTTGTTTTAAATTAAAGAAAAAAAGCAGAATTCCGTAAATGCAGTCCATCAAGATAAAGGAATATCCGGGAAGGACACCTAATTCATCGGTCCAAGTAGAAAAGTGAAATCGCACCACTTTCAGATGGTGAACAATTTCAGGTACATGACAAAATTGAGAAATCTTCAGCCTTCAGCAGCTTCTTTTCACACTGAGTGTATCACTGTTATGGAAAGAAACTCTTGCTCTCCATAAAAAGAAAGTTAACAGGCAGAGTGATGTATTTGCTTGGTGCGGGTGATGCAAGTCAGACAATCCTCAATTTTAATATATTTTTAATATTCTTTTCTAATTTTAAGACTGTGAGTTGAAAACAGTAACATAGAGCACTCCATGCAAGGCAGGGATTAATAGATTTCTATAGTAGCTCCTAGATGCGATATGATGCTTCTCTTTGTTTTTCCCAAATCTGTCTGAGATTACTTTAACTCCTCCCCACTTGCTTCAGTTAACAGTACTCTAGGGCAGGCAGCCTGTGGACTGTGTTTTGCAGCTACAGAAATTACAGAGGTAGGGACATGTGACATGAAAGCACATTCCCAGTATGTAAATGGTAAAAATCTTACAAAATCTCTGTGTAGACGGGAATAGATGATTTTATCAGTGTTACCAATAAGTGCTGTCATTGCAAAAATGGTGAATCCCTTCTCTCTGAAATCAGCATGAATCAGAAAAAAGTCCATGGGAAAAAATACTTTTTTTTTTCACTTAAAGCATTTGATCAGAGTTACCCTATGGATGTTGACTAAATCCATGTTTACAAAGCAAAATTCTCCTTTTCCTGGAGGAAGTTTTTTTTTCCCACAAACTAGTGATCTGTGGATTCTTGTTGTTTAATTTAGCAAACACTGGTGAATTCCCATGCAAAAAAAAAGCATTTTTTTCTTAGGGAAATTCTGACACCGGAAATATAAGATATATTCGGTTTCTCTCCATCAGGAAAGCTAGACTGAATTTCTGGCCGCTCACATAACCCTCTTGTGTTATTCCCCCACGCACAGAATTTGCACTGCGCAAAGGAAATGCCTTTCCTCGGCTTTTGAAAGTCCAAGAATGAATCCACTTCCTCATTGTCACTGAATATGGCTGTGAGCTTTGAATGTACCCCGGATTTAGTTAACCTCTTAAACACAAGATACTGAGCCCTATGTAATAATTAACACTTTTGATCCTAGTGAACACATTTTGCTGATCTTGTGCCAAACAAGGTTAAATTCCAGACCAAGCCAAGATTTACGGTAAACTCTGGTAGTATGAGACCCTTTACACAGCTCTAACCTGACTGACGAAATCAAAATAGATCCTTCCTGACAGATATCCTGTACATGAAGAAATTATGAAGCTGATGATGCAGAAACTGCAGGTGATGTCCCATGCCCTGATGTTATTTGAGAAGGTCACACTATACAGTTATGAGCATGAGAAGCCTATCAGAAAGACTGCTTTCACTATAGGACATCATCACATGCTCTAAATAAGATTGATAAGGTTAGTGCTCTGCTTGTGATTCATGACTAAATTACTTTCACATGATCACTTTTTCTTCATCTCGTAGTGTCTATGAAATTCCATTGCTAAGAACTGTTGCTTTTGAGAGAAAAAGGCACGAGTGGTCTCCCATATTAGTAAAGAATGATAGACATATTCACTAAGCACATGGAAATTAACTGTGATTTGAAATAGATTTACTGAATTTTAAAGAGTGTAAGGCTGACTTAATAAATATAAAGTATGTAGGAAAAGACATTATTGAAAAAATCCAAAAAATGAGACAATGTTCCAATGAATTTTTACCATTCAGATGACACCAACTGCATATATTTTGGGACACTATAAAAGCTTCCAGTGAAACTAGTTTTCACTGGAAACAGAGCTAAAGTAGTAAAACATGCTAAAGACTCAGGAGATCTGCAAGTCTACTGAACTGCAAGGTCTTTTATCCAAGGAAGCACAACCGACTGCATTACACATTGAAGCTGTTCAGGGAACAGAGGACATAGGAGTTAAGGCTTTAATTAGATGAACAGACATTAGCTTAGCTCCTTCCCCCAACCTTTTCCATTACCTCCCAGAGGACATAGCTCTGTCCTAAAGGCTTACGGCAAGCCCAAAGTTAGAATACCTCTTTTTATAATCTCATCAGAAGGGAACAGAGGGAAGCAACACAATAATAATTGTCTTACTTTAGATGAGGCATTGTATTTATTTGCCTCTTTATTTGTTAAGTAATGACAGCATCCTGGACACCATTCGCGTTGTTGGTTGGAACAAACATGCCTTCTCAGAAATCCACTCAGAACCCCACTAGTGCAGTATAAACTCAACATTTAGGCAACACTTTAGGCAACACGGTAGGTGCCCCAGCACTAATAGCAATGTAAATGCGCAAATGCATGGGCCTACATTACCTAAGATAGGTGTTCACTCTGTGCCATTAAGGCATGCCCGACTACTGCCCAAACTGTTTTGAAAAGAGGAGCATCTCTGTGCAGAACCTGCCCCATCGGAATCATTTCTTATGATTACAGCCCTAAAGCTAAATCCGCCCTTCAAGATTTCACAGTTGACAGTTAAGGAAAAGACTGCTACACTTGGATGGTAACTTGCTTGGAGCAGGGACAGGGCTTTATGAGTATACAGGATACCTATCCGTCCAGGTGTTAAGGTATGACAAACCGAAAACACCAAAAAGCTCTATCTTTAAGAACTGGCAGTCAAAAATAAATATACTTTCTGAGACAATTTCATGAAATAGGGCTGCAAAGACACTTTGAGATTTCATCTTGCCCATTACCACTATGTTCCAAGGCAAGACCAGCCATAGTTAAGCCATTTCTGGCTAACATAATCTGTTCTTAAAAATGTCCAGTGTTTGCCACCATAAGTCATTTATTTCAGTCTTTTACTAGCTTTCATGTGAGAATGTTATTCTTAATGTTTAATCTAAAGCTCAACCAAGATGGCTAAGGCAAAATTTGAACTTTCATCTTCATTGGACCCCAGTGGAATTCCAGTTCTTTACCTCCTGACATTTGTAAAATTGAATTAAAAAGAAGAAAAGAACAAGTGTGTGGCTTGGAGCAGTAGTATGAATCAGGATGCCCACTTTCAGTACAGTCCCTTGTCACAATACCCCAGTAGAAATTGCCTTGGAAATCTGAAGCATTTCTTACTGTATTCAGATGAGTATATTGGAAAATTCACAAAAAACGTTCAGCTCTTGCTAGAGAAGTGGCAGAGATGAGTTTGGGTATTTTTTGCATCACTATTTGGTTCTGTAGTTTTCTGTCTGATTGAGGCTTAAGGGATTTCCCTCCCTCTTTTTTCTCTGTACCAATAAATTCTTCTCATCACCTTGCCACCGCCAGGAAAAGGAGTAACGAAAGGGCTTCTGGAAGGCAGAAGTGTTGAACTCAAGCGTGACCTTAAACCTTGCTATTGCAATAGAAGGGATTTCCCTTTTACGATCCTTTTCCTTCCTTCTAGATGAATCATACCTCTTACAGAATTATCTGATACTAAAAACATGGCTAATGATTAAGTAATTAAAGCCTGAATATTGCTATGCATAAATATTATAATCGTCCTATGATAGAATATTATAGAAGTACTATCTTGAAAATGAGTCCTCCATAAAGCAATCTCTGAAGTACTTGATGGCAATCTTCTGAACACACTGAGGTCTTGGTTTAATTTAGAGAGCATGAATTCCTCCTTCCTGAATAGCAAAGAGAAGAAAAATCCTATTAAAACAATTTAGAGAAACAGAGCTGAACGAGGCCTTGGGAGATTCATTCTTTTTCCCAAAGCACAATCAACTAAATGGAATCCTTACATATATATATATATATATATGCATGTGTGTGTGTGTGTGTACACTTCAAAGAGGAAAATTTTCCTTGCCCTTATATATATATGTATGCATGTATGTTTATATTCTGTCAAATATAAACATTATATCATAAACAGTGGGATAAACTATGGGGTATAATTACAAGAAATGAGTATATCTAAAAAGAGGAATGTATATTTATACATTCTACAGTTATTGATGTTGTTGATGTTTTTAATGTATTACTGTATTGCCTAGGAGATCCGGTTGACAAGACAGAACTTCATTTTGTGCTGTGCAAACTCAGATCAAATGAATTCCTGCCATCCTGCTCAGACCTGTACAGTAAACAGCAGCCCTAGCCATGTGCAATCAATTTTCAGTTTGTCAAGGTGTAAATAGTAATTATGAATATTCAGATATGCTCAGAGGTTTTAATAACAAAAATAAGCTGTTGCCTTTTCAGGTTTTCCTGGGATTCAAAAGTTTTTCTCATAGGCTCACAACTATTACCTTTGGACCTGTCAAATAGTCTCCTTACTCATACTTATTTTCCTTCTTCTGAGCAAAAATAAAAAGAAGGACTGGAACCACCTGCTAATATATCTGTTGCAACTTCACATAAAAACAGGGTATAAATCAGTCAGTTTTTCCCTGTTTCCTAAGAGAAGGCTTCAGTACCACACTGTAGTGACACTCACCCTCCCTTCAGACAACCCCTGTAATGGGGGCCAAGGGGCCTTACTTCAAATCACACTAGACAAATGGTTTGAGTTAAAAAAAAAAAGGAAAGGAAAGAAAGAAAGAAAAGCAAAGAGAAGAAAAAAGGGAAAGGAATGAGAAAAATGTTTCCTAGTCAGATTACTTCAGAAAACCAGTATCTCATCACAAATGAGAAGACAGGGAAAGACCTCCAGGAGTAGGGAATAGCACGCTCTTTTTAAAGCAGCTCGCCTGCTGAAGAAAACAGATTATACCCTGGGTAAACCACACCCCAACTGCTGCCCTAGTTATGTAAGTAATTGCTCAGGCCCAGTTTCCCCAAGCAGGCAGCCTCCCTGCACCACAGCCGCGCTCAGACCATCAGCCAGTCTGTGTGGATATTGCCTAGCTAACTACTACTTTGCAAAGCAGCAGAGAGGCTTAAAAATAATCAAACCAAAACCTCCAGAAGAAATGTATGCAAGAAGAGGATTTTTTTTTTTAGAAAGCAAATTAAAATATTGGAAAGGATTATTCTTTTCCAAGTAGGTCCCTGACTTTTAACACAGGCAGAGAAGAAAGGACAGCATGGCACACAGAGCCAGACACTGGGAAAGAGCGTGCTGTCAGCACATGATGGAAAGGCATGAGCTGCGCCAGCTGCTGCTAATGGAAGTGAAGTTCAGAAGCTCAAGTCCAAACTCTTCCAGCATACACCTAATACACCTGCTTCATGAAGCAGTAGATTTATGGCTTGTCTCCACAGTGCAGAGCAACCCTAGCTTCTCAGCAAGTTGGTAGAAGTGGAGCATGCGCAGTGACTAGCAGGAGATCAGCATTTATAAGGAAAAAGGGGGGTTGTTTGTTTATTTGGTGTTTTGTTTTCTCTAAACAACTTCAAAACTTAGTGGCAGTCTGCATTTCATTTCTGCATGCCTTCAGGTTGCCAGTCAGGCAGAACTACTTTTGGGTATTGTCTACAGTCACAACACAAGTTACAATTATAGGCTATACCCTTAAGTAACATGAGGTGATTTTTTCCACTGCAAAGATTTAAGAATGCTAAGATGTGAATTGACTCCAATGATTATCTTCAATGATTCTTACAAACTGCTAGCCAAGAATTTACACAGTGTCAGATTCAGCCACATGTAGAAGCTGAGATGTCTCTGACTTGGTAACTATAGTTGGAACTCCTATCCCTTTCCTACAATGGCTTTCCCTTGAGCAGGATTGGATTAAAGTACATTAGCACATCCTACCTAAAATACCAGCCTGTGCACTTATGTGATTATATATGAGAATCTAACCTTTAATTAAAAAGTACCAAGTCACTCGTGGTTACACGACAAAGCCAAAACTTGGAAGCACGTGTACAAAAAAAAAAAAAAAAAAAAGTATGGATTGGATTTGAAAGCAGCCTGGAAGCACAGTCGCCTCGGACAGGCTGGGCTCCCTTCTCCTGTCACTGGACTGTCACCCTCGGGATCCTCTCCCGGGACGGCACCTGCACCGCGAGCCTCACGTGTGTGCCAGCAGGGCATGGAGGGCCGGCTGCCACCCCCGCCTGTTCGCGCAGCGGGAAGGAGGGACCCGAACCCCTTGCCGAGGCCACTGGTGCCCTCGCACCGGCACCCCGCGCCCCAGGGGGCTCCCGCGCCGCCCCGGCCGCGGCAAGACCCGGGGCGGGAGCGCGTGGACGGGGCCGCC
>JAUBNY010000395.1:1436684-1447731 GCA_032275445.1 Crypturellus soui | reverse complement strand
CGCGGGGGGCGGAGGGCGCGGGGCGGCCCGGCAGCGGCAGCGGCATCGCCGCGCGCGGGACCGCGTTTTCCGGCGCTTTTGCTCGAAATCCGGCGGCCGGCGATGAAATTGTGCCCTCTGTTGACTAGCGGCGCGGTGCGTGGGCTTGCGCGGAGCTCCTGGCACGGACGGCTGCTGCGCGGGCTGCCCCGCGCCCGCGTGTCATCGCGGCGCCGGCGCCGGGGCTGGTTATCAGCGTTGCTGCTGTGTGTGTGTTTGCTGCTGGCGCTCGCCAGAAGAGCTTTCTGCGCTAAGCAAGTCTTGTATAAAACCGGCAGCAATTAGTATATACACAGTAGTTTGCAATTTATGCATTGTATGTATGTGCTTCCAGACTGGTACGTTATATAGTTAAGCTATATAAGGTCGTCTTGTGGTTCATAAGACATCCAGAAATACTAATCTTGTTTTACTTAAATGTCGGTAATATGCTTAATTTTCTGTGCAGAACACCAGGGTGTAGAAATCAGTGGAAGCTAAAGACCCTTCCAGTTAATATGTATTAACTATAAGTGTTTTTAGAGTTTGATATTATCTTATATCTTCACCAAAAAGGCTTTGTTAGAGGCATTTTTCAGAGAGAGGACACAGGATTAAAGTAATTTAAGCAAGACACTGACTGGCGGAGCTCAGGATGGAATATGGATTTTCCCATATTTCCCAAATTTGTTTTTTCCAACATCCTGTGTACTGCATTTTGGGAAAAGATGCTACATAGAATAACTGTGTGATTAATCTGTGATTACAGCTTCTTTCTGAGAATTCATAGTAGTTACATGTTAAAGTAAGTAAGTAGTATACTAAGATGTAGTGCAGCATGAATATGACCGTAGCTGACTTGCTTGTTCTTTGCGTTTTAGTGTCTGCTAAGTTCTGTTTGCTTCATCACATATCTATTAAAATAATGTTGTCCAGGTTTTTTCTTTGATTGATATTTAACCACTGTGTAAATGGCACTGTAAGCACTTTACATGTGGTGCGCACAAAATATGCCTATAGAATACAATAATGAATAATAGAGTTTCAGTGAATGCTTAAATAACAGAAAGTACTGAGCTTACAGAATATTGGAAACAACCATTTCAAGGGTCCATACCAGTGGTGCTTAATCATGTGATTAATCTTCATTCATGTAAAAAACTTCCCCTGACTCAATGATTGTGCTTATGTAACTAAGAAATTCAGCGTTCTGGTCTGTGCAAAGTACAGTCATGGTTATTAAATAGATCAATAAGGGCTTGTTTATATTTCATGTCTTAAACCATCTATACAATTACATACAGGGTTGCATCAGTAATATGCAAAACTAGATTTTTGGGTGGAGGGGGAGAAAATGATTTTTTTCCATTTTAGGGCTGGGTATTCCTAGGGGATGTGTTTACAATAGGCAAGCTTTACTAACTGGAGGAAAGCTTTTCCATGTGTCCCCAGCTATGATGGCTGGGAGCGCTGCCCATTCCATGAGCAGAGGAAATTTTGTGTGAGTTACATTGCCCTGGGCTGGGCACAGTGGACTGTCCTGCTTCTGCAGCATCTCACCCTTCGCGTGCCTCTATTCAGGGGCTCAGAGGATGTGCATGGACTCTTTAAGTCAGTTGGTTCTGGGAGAGGCAGGAAGAGCCTGAAGTCTCCTCTTATCAGGAGGATAAGCGAAAGAGTAAAGTCCTTTCCAGGGCTCCAGCTGAAGGTGGATTTTGCCAGTGGAAATGGCACGGGTGAAGAGTAGGGAGCAGTTAGTTCCCTGTGTGGAGGGACATGCTTGTGTCCTGGGCAAGATGCTGTTTCACCTTGGCAGGCCCAGGACCACCTTCCCAGGCAGTACGGCAGGTTATCATTCATTTTCACTCCAGCCCTCTCAACTTCCATGCGAAAAGGCAACTTCCTAATAGCTTCACTGCTCATTTCTCTGTTGTTTCTGGTCTTCTTCAACTTAATATGATATATATCAAGACTAGCTGGCTTGATAGTAGCCTGTGTTATATTTTACGTGATTCATAATCAAAATGGTAGGCTCTCCTAATGCGACTAACAATTCTAAATTTTAAATGTGCATAATTTATTTTTCTTAAAAGAAAGTTTGCCTTTTTTATCAGAGTGGTTTATCAGAGCCTTTTTTACCAGGATAGCATGCAGAGTCCCTCCTCATGTGAAAATACATTGTTGGTGGTATTACCATTGTGCACAGGACTCTTGAGGGACATAGTCCCTATGTTTGGCCCTGGCTAGCCACAACGTTGATGTGCTCTAAAGAAGTATTTCAGAAGACACAGAGAGCTTGAGATTGTCTTTCTTTGTTGTTGCTGTTCCTGCTGTGGCCAGTGGGGCCAGAGGTACTGAAGAAAGGGATGCTGGCCAGCATACGTTACTGGTCCTACCGGGGAAAAATATTGGGGTTTTTGAGCCAAGTGGAAATGCTTCTTCAGCTCAGACTTACCGCTGAGTAATAGTGGGACTGTCGTTTGAACCCCCACTCTGTGCCGCAGGTATAATGTTCTCATACTATAAGGAGTCCTGAGAAGACCAGCATAAATCTGGCCTTCAGCACTTGCTCTCTTGCAAGTTGCTCACCTGCCCTCTTCAGACACCGTAAGTACGGGGCAGATCCTAGCATGGCATGTAATTCCCCAGGCTGTCTCTTTTTGTACGGTACTATGCCAAGCATCACTTCTCAGTATGCATAGGCTGTGGAGATCTGAATTGGTCATTATCTGCTTTTTTTTGGCATATCATCAAAACAAAAGCTTGAAACATGCTGAAAGTTCAGCAGGTTCATAGGGGATTACACTGTGCAACTATCAATTAGTCAAGTCTCGAAGATAATTTTCCCTTCCCTTGATCTTTCCTTCTTTTATCCTTACTTTGATGCAGACTCCTGTTTTTAACAACGATACAATTTCCTTGGTTCGTTATGAATAAATTCTCTTTAATATCAGAGTAAATGATCAAAGCAAATGATTAGGATTAGCTGTTTAGAGTCTATATCTCAGTAATGCAGAGTGATTTCTGGATAGGAGCTATAAAATTCGTTATCCATATAAGCTTGAAGTAGATTGAATCCACTCTACACTTTTTAGCCAAAACTGCAATAAAAAAGTACGCTTTTTTTTTCAGAAGTGATAGCACTCTGTTCATGACAGAAAATCCCTTTTTTCTTCATTTCAGATTTCTTCTGGGAACATGGCTGGCCAGCACATCCTTCCTCAAGCTTTATATCATAGCAATATGCTGAAAGCTGTGAAGATTAGAGAGAGAGCACCTGAAGATCTGGTCAAATCCCCCAGTGGAGTAATTTATCACTTCAGAACCATGCACAGATACACCATAGAAATGTTCAGAATGTGTCAGTTTTGCCCTCAGTTTCGGGAATTGCTTCAGAAGGCCCTGACTGACCAGACCACCCAGGCTTCACTGGAGCGCCAAAGGAAACTAAACTGGTGCATGGAAGTCAGGAAACTTGTGCCTTTGAAGACTAATGGTAAGTTAAAAGTTGGCCTTTGAACTGGCATTAAAAAAGGGCAGTAAGAATGTATCACCTTTATTAATAGTTTCTGAATTTACATTACTGAAACAGAAGCACATTGCTTAGAATAAAAAAGTGCCTTTATATTTTGACTTAGTGATCCTGAAGTCTTTCCACAGGGCATATTGTCATGAGTCTCCGGCAGTCCCCTACATTTATCACAGTATTATGAATAGCTTGAAAATTAAAGAGATGTTTTTATAATATGAGTAATCTGTGGCATGTGAGCATATAATATCATGTGAGAACCTTGTCTTACAATCCATCACCTTTCTATGAATCTGACACCCTTGTGTGTCGGCTGCCTCCTTGAAAGTGCTGGATGGCCTCTGAGGTCAGGCAAGAAGAGATCTCAGATGCCTTGAGTGACAGGGATATATTCCCTTGTATCTAGAGAAGTCAATACCCAGCTATAACCCCTGCCTTTGTAGCTGTCCAGCGAGGTTGATCTGCGATCCCAGCTGGAGCCCCTGTGTCAGCAGGAGAGCCTTGGGCTTCCAGCCTCCAGGAGACTGACCTTGCTGACCGGCATCAGCACCTGCGCCGTCGGGGTAACTAATGCTCAATTAGCTGATAGGCTTAGCAGGCTTTGCCTTCCCTCAGGGCTCAGCCCTAATTCCAGTGTGTGCAAATGACAACCACATTTATATAACAAGAAGTGTGCGGTGCCCTTTGCTTTCAAGGGTCAGTGCAGTTTTAGGACTTTCCTTCAAGGTTACTTTGTTATTATGTGTTTTGTTGGATACCCTAAACAGCTACCCCAAAAGAGTACAGCTGTAGTACAAAGATGTCTTGAAGCAGGTACATGTTGGCACGAGCAGGTAACTTGCAGCAGACTGAGGACCACTGGACATCTCACATTTCGTGGAGGATGGGTCCCCCAATGACTGATGAGTGTGCAACTGCGAGCCTGGTCTCAGGAGTCCCTACAGCACGGAGGGCTCCAAACTGAGCAGATAATAGACTGGGGTAGTTAAGACTCCAAAATATGGAAAATGTATCTTCTTTGCTCAAGGATCAGGTGCTTTTGACTGTAAAAATACCAGGACAGATGGACCTTTACAGTATGTTCTTTGGATATGTTCTTTTCTTCTGTATTTATATAGATGTTGCCTTTGACTTCCCAGACCACATTCCTCCCCTCCAAGCTTCTACTGTATTTCTTAGTCTGATTGCACACAATTGTGTCTTACAGAAACCATTAAAAAATAGACTTACCATATAAAGGTAACTCTCTCGTCCTTGAAGAACCCAGTCCAAATCTGTATCTCTATAGTTGTCGCAGAGGCACTGACCTGCTCATGGGCTTTTCTGCTCCTCCACTTGCCTAAAATTCTCAAATTTTAATCTGCACAAATATTGCATAACTTAAAACTTCTAGAAGGTCTGGAGTTGCAGCTAGGGTCGGCAGTTCTTCACAGCTGCTGTGGAAGTAACATCAGTCTGAGCTGATGTGACTCCAACACATACACTCTTAATGGATTTACTAGGCAAATAGACAATGTATGTAATTTTTGCCCTGAGCAAAGAACAGCAGTTTTGGAATCCCAGAACTAATGTTAATCTGTGTTCCACAGGGATTAATATTGCTTGAACAGGTCCTTATTGGTGGTGACAATAGCTGGAATGAATATGATACAGCGTGTTGCTTCATGACTGTAGAAAAGTGTTTAGAAATGGGAGCAGCTTATGGATTGGTGACCTGGATCTCATCCATGAGTAGGTGTCCCAACATTTATGATGCTGAAATATTCAAGTGGTTTAGGGAACATAATCAAGGGGTTGGATTGTTTATCTGTCTCCTCCTTACACCCCCACTCCCCAGTGATGAATTTGGTTTCAGTTCAGTGCTTCAGGGTCATTAAGTGCACATATAGAGGGGTGCCTGTGGGAACCTGTGATTAATGTAAATTAGTCACAGATCAGACTTTTGCAGGGATGAGAGGCTTAACTGTGGACTGACGGAAAGGGTCACTGAGAGCAGGGATAGAAGCCTGTAGAAAACATGTAATATGGCAGAAAGCAACATTATTCAAATCAGTGGAAATGATGTTTTTTTCCCTCTCATATGGCATAAAGGATATTTTTAAAAGCCCTTGGCTGGTTAACCTGGCTGGTAAATGTAGGAGGAATATATTTACCTTTTTTAGTCAAAGATGGGCTTTCTCCAGAAATGTCTGTCTTTTCCTGATGAAGGGTGCAATTTTTGAAAACTGAAAAGCCTATTATACCCTAAAACTGTTAGCATTTTATGAATATGGATTTTACCTAATGCGTGCATGAATTTGCAGAGTTGTTGCACATTTGAAAAAAAAAGCCACCTTGAATGACCACATATTTATTTGTAGATGTGTGAATGGAAGATAGTAGGAAGGAAGTAGGAGTATAAAAATTGAAACTGTGTTTAAAAAAAATATCAAAAAATTCCAGCATCTATTGGTTGCAGAGATTTCACTTGTATAATGAATAGACGCTCATTCCAGCTCGCTCAGCCACACCCCCCGGGAAAGTCCGCCGGAGCCTGCGCTGCTGGGCCGTGCGCAGGGCAGAACAAAAAGTACAACTGTTGCTCAACTGCCAGTCAAAGAGCTCTGGGGAATTCCGGGTGCTGTGTAAGGAATTTTGCGCAGCGCTTCTCAAAAAGAACTGAAAGTAAGCTCTGAAAGAAAAAAAAAAAAAGCTTATCTTTGCTCTAGATTTTGCGAAGGGAAAACTCTAATGGGATTAATATGTCATCCTTCTTGGTCAGAAGGAAACCTAGTCATTTTTTCTGTATTATGTGCAATTCCCTAATTCTGAGCTCAAGTATGCAGATGTTCAGTAAGCTTTGCAAGACAAGATTCAGAAACCAAAAGGCAGCTGCAGGAACCTGATATACAACAAGGCTAGAACCTTGTTTTTTAAATTTAAATGTTAATTTTTAAATGTTAAGTGGACTTCCAGTGATTTTTTTTTCAGGATGTGGGAGCTGTTGTAGATTTTCCCTTGTAGTTTCATACAAAAAAACCCAGCAAAAGTACACAAATGATGTACTTGAGCTCATAATGCGTGCAGCAAGCTGACATTTTAACTCTTTGTGGGTGAAAGAGCTTTGAACGTTATTCACATGAGCAAAGTCTAGCAGCTTTGCCGTGGCTGAAGTCCTCTATTCCGAGGAAATTATTGTGATGTTGTAACAACCAGAGGGCCTATGTACTGCTGTAGTAAGCAGCAGATCTAGTTTTGAATCTGAGGATGTGACAATATTGATTCTTGATGTCCCTCTTTCAAAAGTTTTTTGATGAAGATGGGTAGAGGTAGGATTTGAGACCCAGCCTTTGGCATATTTTGTCACATCTTTTAATCAAGTTACTTAGCTGCTTTGATTCTCTGTTTCCTCATTTGTCAAATTGTGGACCATTGCTTTCCTGTCTTCCCATTAAGTATGGAGGACTTTTTGAGTGGAAGGAGTTGTTTGAATGGAAAGCAGATCATTATACTAGCCATTTAATTAGTTTTAATTTTGTCTTTTTAAAAAACAACCCTCTTAAGTAATACTTTCAACAGCAAGCACACAGTCCATGTTCTGAGAGGAAGGGAAGACGTACTCCAGCAATTACTTTACGCATGTCACCCATCCTTCCCTTTCTGTCTCTTTTGGTTTGTTTTGTTACAACTCTTTATATCTAGTACAGCCAACTGCCATGGTCTAAAATACAGTGCTCATTAGAGGACATGAGGCTTACTGTTACTACAGTATATTCCTAGTCAGCATTTTTCATTATCTCCTATGAAATGTACACCTGATGGCATAAGGTAATTTCCCTTATTTATGCATTCTCTTTTAGTTTTAAAATGTTTTTGTCATGCTAACTCAGCTGTGTTTGTCACTTACAGAGGTTTGCAAAATTTAGTTCACGATATCAGTCAAAGTTAAAAAAAGATAGACAAAAAGCAGGCTTCTCCTCACTGTTGAACAACAGCTTAATGTTGTTCCAACTGCTGAAGGGATTACAGTGAAGAAGCGACCAACTTGCTTTCTTCCTCCATGCAAAGAGCTCATAGCTCTGATCTTCTTGTTAAAAACCTGCCCGTGGAAGCCTTGGAGAGAAGCGTACATGGGATGTATGTCCTGTGTCTTTGTTTTGTTTTGTTTTAAGGTAAGCATTTAAAACAATGCCCTCTTTCTTTTGCAGGTGATGGAAACTGCCTCATGCATGCTGCATCCCAGTACATGTGGGGTATTGAAGATATTGACCTCGTCTTAAGGAAAACATTGTTCAGCACGCTCAGAGAGATAGACACACGGAACTTCAAGCTCCGCTGGCAGAGGGAGGCACTTAAATCCCAGGATTTTGTAGAAACAGGGCTGCACTATGACACTCGAGTAAGTTGACTTGAGGGAATTATGCTGTTTTCTTGCCATCATCCATATTTACTTTGATGATTGTGTTTTGTTTCATTGGTTCCACTCTTAGTGGAGAGTAGAAACATTTTCCCTTTTAAGGGAAAATATTCATATTTTGAGCACTGCTATGCTGCAGTTGGTTCCTGATCTCCCTGTCTTAGAACCACTTCTCACAGATGTTGATTCTTTTCTCAGAACTGGGAGGAGGAGTGGGAATATCTCATTGAAATGACATCTCCAGAAACATCTGGTGCTCGAAACAGGCTTCCCTATAATGCACTGGAAGAAATCCACATCTTCGTCCTTGCTAACATCCTCAGAAGACCAATCATTGTCCTTGCAGGTGAGTTGTCCAGCCAGTCATCTCACCTTAAAGACAGTATGCTTTAGTAGTCCTTTTTGTTGATTGCTATTGCTTACAGGCAGAGGTGTTTCAGAATTGGGAGCTTTCTGCATTTGTTCTAAAATACAAGAATCTTGATGCTTTCTCTTCCCATGGCACATATGGATTTGCTTTTAACTGTTGTGTATTTTTTTTACTTCCTTTTGCAGATAAAGTGGTGAGAAGTTTAGAGTCTGGCTCCAGCTTTGCTCCTCTGAACATTGGTGGGATTTACTTGCCTCTCCTTTGGCCAGCTGAAGAATGCTACAGATATCCAATTGTGCTTGGCTATGACAATATGCATTTTACACCACTCGTGACTCTGAAGGACAGCGGACCAGGTATCTTTGAAATACCATGTCTGGGTATTTGTGTATCTTTTTCAGTATGTAGGTACTGATAAAGCATTTGAAATATAATCTGGCTTTGATTTGCATTTTAAACTTAAAATAAATGTAAGATTCCCGCTGAATCTGTTCTCAATGTATAAGTAGACTAAGCTATATATAGGTATATCTGAATAGAAACTAAAGGCCATCTTCAGAATGGAAGTTGAAATTATAATACAACTGGCCTGATTAGAAACTGGGATCACTAAAAGGGTAGACTCTGCTTCCTTGTGTTCTGGTTTCTGTCCATGACCTGTCACGAAGCAAGCTTTGAAGGACATGATCCCACAACTGTGTTTAGCTTCCTGAAGGGACAGTGATATATATGTTTGGCTGCTTTTTAATGCATCTCTTCCACATGGGATAATACTTTTCCAGGCCCAGGCTAGAGCATCACCTGGTGAAAAGTTATAATAAGCTAAGATCTGCAATACTGGCTACACTAACAGAAAGGTGCTGTGGGGACATCAAGACTTCATCAGGATGGGGCTGGATTTGCAGTGCAGACATGCTGCACTGTTTAGAAACTGTCTGCTCTTGCCAGCCATTCATTTGTCTCTGCACAATTCAGCAGCAGTGGTGACATCTCCGTGTTTGGCATCTTGTCGCCATCCCTCTCTGGTAAAACATATATATATGCATATATATGTAAACCCTTTTTGTTTTCACACAGAAATCCGGGCTGTCCCTTTGGTCACCAGTGAACGAGGCAGATTTGAGGACTTGAATGTGCACTTTCTGACAGATGCAGAGGAGAGGGAAAAAGAGAAGCTGCTAAAAGACTACCTGATAGTAATGGAAATCCCAGTGCAAGGCTGGGATCATGGTACAACTCTTCTAATTAATGCTGCAAAGTGAGTGTCATTCTTCTTTCCTTAAAGTCGTGCTATTTATAATGGTGATAGAAGCTGAATAGCCCTGTGGGTTCCTTCAGTCTTTGCATTCACATAGCACAGATGGTTACCATCCATGCTGTGAACATTAACATCACTGTTGGTGTGCTTTTAAGGAGTATGAACTCAAAGGTACAGCCAAAGACGTCCTGAGATTTAGAAAAATGAAACTAATATTTTAGAAACTAATAGATTAGTTTACTCTGAGAGAAGGCTAGAATGCATAATACCAGAAACTAGTAGGACAGAACTTCTGTACTTTATGTGAGTACGAATTGCATGAAGTGCATTTTACATAGTTCTGTCTGCATTTGGTAAAGCAATTCCGGGTGGTATTTCTAAAATGTCAACACCATGAAACACTCAGCTGTTGTAGAGTTGCGGCAGTGTTGCAGGCAGGAAGATGTGAGCTGTGGAGAAATTGGAATCTGGTTTCATCCCTCTGATAGTAAAATGCGGGGGGCATTTAGGGCACATTATTATCAATGTTTGTCCTTCACCTTCACAAGTGTGTGAGGGAAGTGATTGCCTGTATCTTCTGTGTTTTCTTCTTTTACCACACAGAGTATCAATCCCTCTTTATTCATACCAATTTTAAAGGTTTGGCAGCCTTTAAAAAATGAAGTCCTCCAACTCAAAGGATACATGTCAGCATAAAGAGTAGTAGTGCATCTTCATCAGTCATACTGAACCGATTGGCTATTGAGGGTATCAGTAACACTAGCTCCTCATCCTCTGCAGCCTTTCGTAGACCTATGATGGGGAGTTTTCCCAGAGGCTAAAGGCAGTGCAAGGATTGGATTATGGATGATAGGGCAAAAAGAACTTCACTGAAGCCATTTAGTTTGTTTCAAGAAGTCTGTTTTGAGCTACAGACCCAACAGAGGCAAAACTAGTGGATATTGATTAAACTGCATCAGGAAATACTGAGTCCACTGTAGGAAAAATTTGTTTTCAGTAGTTTTCACCAGTATGGACTGGTGAATAGAGAGGTTTTCTGCTCTGACCTCAGCCTGTTTGTGCATTGATCTACAGAGGAATTTAAGGTTTGGGGGATTTTTCTTTTTACTTTTTAGAGATTATTCATATTCTCCCTGCAAATAACTCCCACAGACTGAAAACTGTTACCTTGAAAACTCTTTTAAGAATACTTCTGATTAGCATTGTATCGGACCATTTCTTTAGATGTGAAAGTCTCCCTTTGACATCACTAAACACCTGCATTTAAAATCATCTCCATTTAAAGCAACAGTTTGACATCCTGCATCTTTTAGCTGAGTAATGTGGATATGCTTTAAATCTATGTTTCCTCCCCACACTGCTCATATTTGCCTTCACCCCCACTATCTACCCATTTCAAGCACTGATAGTCTTCCTTTTCTGGCTTTTAGGTTAGATGAAGGCAATCTCCCCAAAGAAATAAACCTGGTGGAAGAT
>JAUBNY010000395.1:1396892-1416216 GCA_032275445.1 Crypturellus soui | reverse complement strand
GTGAGGGACGGTGTCAAAAGCCTTGGTGAAGTCAAGGTAGATGACATCCACCGCTCTCCCCTCATCTATCCAGCCGGACAGTCCATGACAGTCCATGACAGTTTTTCTAGTGACCAGCTTCACATTGAGGTTCTCGGGTTCAAACACATTGCTCTGAAACCTAAATTACCATCACATCATTGGAATGTCTGTTTACTTCATATATCAATTGAAAACTAGAGGGGGGAAAAAAAAAAAAAAGATGATATCATAGAAGACTCTGTTGTGTACTTAAATTTCATGTAAATTTCAATTTTGAGACTAAACTGATCTGAGCGTCCACTGAAATTCTTACCAACCTCAGTGGCACAATAAGGCAGACAGGAGGCTGGCATTGAGTTTTCTCTGTAAAAAAAGACACTCTACAGCATTTAACTTATATTCCGCTTCTCCATGTTTGTTTTTATTCTCATAGCCTTTCCTGAGGTGACACCTGACCTCAACCTGCTTATAAAAAGAAGTATAGGTCTTATATGGCTTCTGCTGTCTTTTGGGGAAGCACAGTGGTGCCTTGTGCCTGCAGCCTGAAATCTTTCATTGCCATCCCTTTAAATCTGGGTGTGGAAGTAAATCTGCGTTTGGGTTAACACCACAAGCCTTCCAGTAAAGCTTCCTGCCAGCTCTTCAGTTCAAAACTTTTCTTAAATTGGGATTGTTGGTGGAATAAAACTAGTACCAAAGATAGAAAATGTTTGAAACTAAAAATACAGACTAATCAGGAGTACTGTGTGTGGTTGAATAAGGGGAAGTGTTTGACCTCGTAGTGCCCTGGGTTCCAGATGAACTGTTCTGAAATGGTTGAATCAGTATTTGACATCCTGTCCTTCCATCAGTGCTCATCCTTGATGGTGCGTGTCACATCGCTGCAGACTCCCCTACAATTTAACTTTGTATAAACATTTGCTGATGGGAAACCAGGACAGGCACTAAAGGTAAGCAGAGCCAGCAACACAGATCTACAAGAAGTAAATCACATTTGTCACCATGCATTGAACGCATACTGCTTTCAAAGCAGGAAAAGGGGAACAAAGTATTCATTACATGGAGATGGGAGACAGGAGCATCAGAGTATGTTTATAACACTAGTACTTACACAGACAGTGGATATCTCCTAGAAGACTGTGAATAACATAATTTTGTCATTTGGGGGGATTCTAGACAGATGGATTCAGTCCTCGAGTCCTACAAATTTCCCCACAAATGATTTTCCGACAGATATTTCTGGCCAAATCATTTCACCTATCTATGTTTCATCTTTCCTTTAAAAATAGTATTCCAAGTAACAATGTTCTGTATAGTATTTTCACATAGCAGACCAGATGTTTAAAATACTATATGGATGAATACATATTTAATGCTGCCTTGCAGTGTTGGAGAAGTAAATGAAAGTCACTGGCATCCTACAGAAGTAAGGTGTTTTTGTAAGAAAAAATGACAGTCAGAGCTCTAAAATGAGGTTCATAATCACAACTTGCTTTCTGTTTGGCATCATAATGGACAGTTTCATCGAGGACTGACGAAAACAGGGACACAAGATTAGCTTGACACTCTCTTAAGAAATGCCTCATTTCCCCATTTTAGAAAGCTACAACCATGTATTTTCTCTGAATTCACATGGGTCCTGGTCCTGTTACTAGAAACAACAGACAGACTGTTGGACTTACTGGCAATCAACATGAATGGACAAAGAGTTAATAAGTAAATCACCTTTCAGTGCTAAAAAATCTCTAGAGTATTCTAGTGTAACTCCTTATATGCATCATCGATATGATATACTGATTCCGACTGCCATGACATTTAGCGAAGAAAAAAGGGTTTCACAGTCTTTATAAAGCATTTATAACCTAATGTGCAGTCACCATTTTCACATGATGTACCCCAGAAGAACCCTCCTTTTTATGAAAAGTCTAAGACAAAGGTAAAAGATTAATCAAATTTCTTCAATTTCAGCTAAAACTCATCTCAAACACTGTCAGCTGACCCTAGTACTTTCATTTTGAATACATGATCTAATAATCTAAAATCTCACTGCTGCAACAGTGAAAAACAAGGTGTAGAAAAAAAAAATACCCTTTTTGCGAGAGTTTGATACCAAACTTTGAAAACAATCATAGCCAACAAGGTCCCTCCTTGTGGACAACTTATTTTGGTAGCCAGTGCTTAACTGGCTTGTTGTTCTCCATCACTTGTATTTGATTCTCAGTCACAGACACCACATTTCAGAGCCCTACGAGTGATGGCACCTAGAAACTCACTCTACCAATAGCTGGGCAGAGAAACTTTGGGTTGCCGCACTACTGTTCTGGAATAAACTAGTGATTAACCCAGTTTTTAGCAGATATAGAAGTGAATATTTCCTCTTACTGGACACTCAGAATAGTGTAAATGGGATGAAATGTGCTTCAGATAAAGACAGAACTGTCTTAAGCTTCTGCTCCTCTTTTTTAAGATGAACTCATAATTTTAATATTTTATATGTACAAGAAACAGTTTAAAGCTTCCGCTTTAAAAAATTCCTGGGTTGTTCCAAGTTATGTAGAAACAAAAGAGCTGCTCTATATGGGGGAAAAAAATCCTTGAAACAAATAACTTAATTGATGAGATGTTTCTAGGTACTGCAAGTGAAAAAGAAAATAACAGAACACTTTTCAATGAAAAAAAACACTACTATTGAAGCAGTATTTCACAATATCACATTGGTTTTGCCAAAATTCTATTTCACAGGAAGAGAGGTAAATATCCTTGACATTGTTAGATGTTATATTTGAATTTGTCAATTAAGAAAAAATCCCAAATCTGAAACTACAGGTTCTTGCTGAAGTGAAATTCCTGTGAAAGTCCAAATTAAACTTACTGCTGATCTAGATTTTTTTGATGAATTTCTATTGCTTGTGAAGAGTTTAAACTTTGCAGACAAGTTAAACATTCAAATTTAAATTTCATTTGAAAGAACCTTTTTGAAAGAAAACTTTCAATCTCCTTGTAGTGATTTTTACATCATTTTCTAAATATTTTAGCATGAATTGGTTTCTAAATAGTAAGAGTAACAAAACTGGATATTATCAAATATTTTTTATTGTTATTATATTTCCTTTAGGGATTGGATCAACATTTTCAAATATGGGAGACTAAAGCTAAGTACCTCTATCCATGCATACACCTATAATCACCTCTGAACATGCCAAACTGGTGTTTATTTTCCTTAACAAAGATAATTCTATTTATGGGTGTGTTCTAATGTAAAGGCAGTTAACATGGGACATGCAGACCCACACTGGCTACTGTACAGTTCATGAACTGTTGAAGACGTGGACATCTGTACTTTCACCCATTTTTACTCATTTCTCTTAATAATACTAGATGGCAGTACCTTGCTGAGGTTAAGCAGCACGCTGAGGTTATTATCTTCACCTTCTTGTTCAAGACCATTGCATTATCATTCTGCCTAGACAATGTTATGGATGAACAGGACTTTACAATTTCTGACCATGTTTTGGAGGCATGATCCTTACCCATCAGTAACCTTGATTGCTGTTGTCCTCACTGAATGCTGTGTTTGTCATAGGCTCAGAGCAGTGGGGACTTGCTGCTAAATCACTGGAAACCACTGAAATAACTCACCTGTGGGTAACTTGCCTATTTAGTAGGTGTTTACTTTCATTTTCACTGGTTTTAACTCTCTGTTTGCCTGATCCACTGAAATCATTGCATCTTGTTTACCCAAGCCTTAGTTTGGATGATATCTAGAACTCAGGACTTGACAGGATTGTCACAGTATAATTAATGCTCAAAACCATTCAAAGACTGACAAAGTATAGACAGCACAGCTAAAGTGAAAACTGAAGCTTTACTTTCTAGGTTGTAGTAACTGGAGATCTCTTTCTGATTTTCACTGAAGCCCTAACTGACTACAGCAATGTCTCTTCTGTTGACAGATCTTATTTTTCATTTTCTCTAATAACAGAAGTCTGTGGAAAAGAGAAATTAAGACACTAAAACTTTTGGAAGCACCTCTAAGCTACCTTGGTCTAGCAACAGTTTGACCAACCCAAGGTCATCCTGGGAAAGAAATATTTCAAGATACGCATGTAAACATTGCCAGTTTCACAGAAGCACAAAATAAATGGTTGAGGTTGGAAGGGACCTCTAGAGGCCATCTAGTCCAACCCTCATGCTTAAGCAGGAACACCTAGAGCTTGTGGTACAGAGTCAGATCCAGGCAGGTTTGGAAGATCTCCAGAGAAGGAGCCTCCACAGCCTCTCTGGGCAGCCTGTTCCAGGGCTCTGTCATCCTCACAGGAAAGACATTCTCAGACCAACTACGATGCACCAGCTGCATCCACATCGCAAATCCTTCTCTTGTTTCCCTCGGTGTCCAGCTGAGATCCTTACTGACATACTACCTAATGCACAAACACTCTTGGCACCTAATCACATATTGTCCATGTCAGCTGTGCCTAGTGGCTCATGAAGCCTACTTGCACTGTGATCTTTTTTGTCATGGTGGTATACAAATTTGAGCAACAGTGAGTAGAGGAGCAGATAGATCTATAGACCTCACTACAGACACAGTGTCCCATTACCATGCATAGTTGCTCATGATGTTCTTCATGATGGCCTGTCTGTAGATCCATCATTGGAGTTAACAAGCAAACCAACTTTTGACAGACAGTAGTATAGCCCTTATTGGTAAAGCTCACTATGGTCAATGGGGGATTAACAAGTGAGATAAATTATGGCAAAGCAACCTTTTTGGTTTACTTACTTTGGTTTATACAAAACGAACCAATTACACCAAGAAGTCCAGTAAGAAACATATTGACCAGTAGCCTTCCTTGACCTATGTTTTAGGACACACACTTACCTTTTGTGCTGTAAAAATATATACTCATTTAAAGGCATCTTTCATTAGTGTCTGTTAAAGCATACAGACAGGGCATCTCACGAAAGACAAAAAATGAGGAACATCATAGTCAACATCATAGATCACTGGGGCCTCACTATCAGACCTCATGTCCAGCAGTCCCCCTACCTGCTTCAATGCTGGATAAGCTGCCCATCAACTCAGGATCATCACCAGTAGGAATGGTCAGCTGGTAACCATGGGCCTGGCTGCTCAGCATGGTGCTGTCTGTGGGCATTGCAAGCCAACACAGAGAGAGATGTGAGGCAAGAGCTAGATCTCCCACTATGTGGTACTTGGAGATCCTGGATAAGATTAGGCTGAGATTTATTCTAAGAATTGGCTGAGTACTTACTGATTCCGTGCTGGCCAAGCTGTCCCATGCAGATTGGTTTTATGTAAAACTACTCGGATTTCTCTGCACTGCCATTCACTGCCCTCCTTATACGCAGTATCTGGGCTACCAATACACATGGTCAAGATTGCTTATCCAGCCACAGCCTTGTCAGGGTGGGTTGTCCTACGTGCTCAGTAACTTCCAGGGAATATGTCCGTGGAAGGACTATAAAGAAGGACTATAAAAACAATAATCCATCCTCAGTATGGGTTATACTGGAAAAGAATACATGTACTGCTTTTTGTTACAGAATACGGCCATCTAGTGGATGATTTTTGCTCTTCCTAGTATACTTTTGCCTTTTGTTTCTATAGAAATAAATTTACATATAACTATACATGGGTTTATTCCCTAAATAATTCTTTTGTTATTGATTATCTAAATAAAACTTTTGTTATTTTTAGAGTATCTACTTTGGATCAGAGAAATGCTGATTCAAGAGTCTTAAAAAGTTGAAATAAGAAGAGTGTATAAGGTTTTGTTTATATAAATTGGATCATACATTCTTGAAAAGAATGTATGGTAATACTTATTATACTTACTACTTAGCTAACAGTCAAATAAAAAAAAAAAGAGAGAGGGAGAGAGAGAGAATTACAGAAGAAACTGCAAAAATGTGTAAGCATTGATCCAATTTATACCACTAGCTGAATACTAGGAAAGCTTGCTGGTCCTCACCTGGGCAACAGTTTCTATTTCCTGTTCAATTACTATAATGAAGAAACAGAATCCAAATAGTTGCCCAATTCTACTGCATCTTCTCCCACTTCCTTCTGAGAAGAGCCCAGCTGATCGCCGGCCTGGGCCAGGCACTGGCAAACACCCTCTTCCCTCTGCACACAGGAAGCAGTTGCCTATGGAGCAGGCAGGGGTGGGAATGAAGAACAGGATTGTTGCAGAAAGGAAGTTGTTTTGGTTCCTTAGCCCACACATCACAGCCCCTTCTCCAACAAGAAAGCTCCAGAGAGAACTGCTAGCAGAGGCACTTCTAAATGGCAGCCCTGAAACTGCAGCCCTGGGAATGCAGTTGTGTCCTGCAGTGCTGACACGTCCCTGATGCTTGCAAGCTCATGGTGGCTCCTATGCTATTTTCTCTTCACTAATAGCACCAGCTTTTCAGGAACAAGGCAACTGGGTCCTGAGCACCCCTGGAGGTTTTGCTCCCAAGCCGCTTTCCCAGGACAAGCCTCGGGGTAGGGGGACCAGCCCCAGCTCAGTCCTGCTCTGCCAGCATCCCAGCCCCAGCACCGGGGAGTCCCAACCCCTGCAGTGCTCCAACACAAGGCAAATAATCTGCAAATAACTGCTGACCTGTGGCAACCTCCTTAGCAATGGTCAGGTACCCTGACTCTCACTACACTGCCCCAAGGGCTGGATAAGGTTTCCCCTGCCAGCCAATAAGCCTGGTGCCCTCCATGCTTCAGACTTGAGCAAATCTAAAGGCAGTGCTTGCAATTTCAAATTCCTGAGCTGAGCCACAATCCTGGAAAATCTTGACTCTGCCAGAGTCTTCTTTTGTGTTTTGCTCAATGACAGAAACAAGAATTTCCACATACAACATCCCACGTTGGAAAGAAGGGTGATAGATGTTAGAGCGCAGCAAAATGCCTCTCTTTCACATGGTAGCAAAGGGTGCCAGTCAGACTGGAAGAGACAGCAAGATGGGCCTGGCCTTTTGCTGGCAGGGAGGCAAAGCAGCCCGCCTCCTTGTTTTGTGGTACATACATGCACAAGGAGAGTGGCATCAGCAGGCGGCAGTGGCCTGCCGCGGGTGAGGGCGGCACGGCGTGGTGCTGGCCTGTGAAGTTGCTCAGAGTGCAGGTCTGCGCTTAGCAACTCTGCTCGTGTGGAGAAGGCACCCACCTCTGCGTTACTCCCCCAGTAATCCTGCCACCTTGCCCAGCTAATACTTAAAAAAATGCCCATACCATTAGCTGCATAAGCAGGTATTGGTGAGAGCAAAACGTGCTTACAAGTTGTGGAGGGAAAGTATCCCTCTTATTTGTATACTGTTATTTAAATCAGTGGAAATAATTTGCATGCTGGAAGGGGAATGTGGACCTACGGATAATGGCTTTTGTGTGCTGAGTGTAGAAGCAGGTTTCCAGTATCAGAGAGTTGAAGTTGAAATGTTTCTTCTCCCATTGTAGGTGGTAACTGCCTTTCTGTCCCTGCTGCTGGCAGCACAGCATTTCACAGAGCTGCTGTCCCTCTCTGGAGGGTACAAGGTGTGGGTGTCTCGTGATCGTATTCACGAAGGAGTTAACGCAGGCGAAAAGCTGCAACAGGACTACGGAGGCACCATGGATGTCCCAGGACTTAACAAATAGTACCTTAACAAACCACCTTGGTGTTACCACAGCTTATCATAACTCTATTCCCTACTTCCTTTAGACATTCTGGGAAAGTGAATTCCCACACTTAAATATTTTGTCTGTAGGAAAATATTATTCCATCCTGACTGCAGTGTTTTTGTTTTTGTTTTAATAGCAAGAACCACTAGAATAGAGCACAGTGACTATTTAAGTGGGGTGGTGACAGCTGGTGGTTTCTGGGGAGTGGTAACATTTCATCTCAGATGAAATCCCATTAGGAAAGTCAACATTTAGCTATTTTATTATTCATAGAAAACAAGGAGGAAAACTCCCAACTTGAAGTGAATGCAAAGTGTGAGGATGAACTCGAAGTATGCAAGCAGAATGAAATGATAAATTTCTTTCTCCTGATAGCTTGCAGCGCCTGACTCCAGCCTGATGGAGTCACAACTTGTACATTCCCTATTTCTCTTGTGTACAGCAGCATACACTCCCTGGTCTTGCTCGGCCCAAATCCTTTTCTCTTCTTTTTTTTTTTTTTTTTTTTTTTGTGGATGGCAGCTTTCTTATATCTTGACTCACTGCCTGTCAGTGTGCTGAGCTGAGTAAACAGTCAAATCCTAAATCTTGACACAGGAAGGAATTTTGCCATCTCTCTGCTGTAACGGGTTTAGGATCAAAGACTTCTTGTCAATCCAGGCATTTTCTGATTTGTGTGAGCAGCCATTTCTGATTTCTTTAATCCCTGGAATCTCACTCTTTATACAGAAGCACCCTGTCTTTATCACTTGAAAAGAAACACTCAAAAAATGGGAGTAGTTATCTGAAATTGAAATAAGCATGCCATTTTGCATTGCAATTTTTTCCACTGTATTTCTGTAGAATTTAGCTACTATTTCAGCAAAGACTGAAAGTGGCGCTTCGTTCAATCTATGACATATTCAAAGATGAGCTCTTTACTGTGACAGCTTGGGATTACTGTGTGCATCCCAGAGTGCATAGCAGTCCTTTGTTTTTTGCATGAGAACCAACGCAAAGGACGAAGAGGTGGGACCCCAAAGCATTCTTTGTCTAGCATACGTAACACTCAGAATTAAGGCGGGCCAGCACACAGCAAGCAAGGTCTTGTGTAGAGAAGAATAAATAAGTAAAATATAAATAACTTTGGTAAATTGTTGATTTTCGCACGCAAGGGAATTGGGTAGAGTTTTGTGGATTTAGAAGAGACCATGATTTTTCATGCAGTGTGACCTCTAGGGTCTTAGTCATAAGGTAAAGAAGCTAATCCAGACACTTTTTGCCAAATTCCAATTTGCACATCTACACTCCACCTACTAGAAGTTCTCCTTGAGGTTCAATCATTTGTTGCTGTTGCTGCTAATGCAACAGATAGGTACTTTCCAAGTGGTGCCCTGCTGTGGTATGCTGTAAATCTGTTGCCTTATTAGAACCCGGGGAATGTGGAGGAGATGAGATGCTAATTACTATACAAAGTGGTATTGGCTTCTTCTGAAAGAAAGCTGCTACAGTGGACATATTTCTGTAAATCTTTTCCCAAGAGGTGTGCGGCTACAGAATTAATCTTGCTGCTAAAGCCAGACAAATCCTGTTCTTTTCCTGAGTCTCCTGTAACTACAGGGTTATCACAACAGAACGTGACTGACAGAAAAGGGAGATAACGAAATAGAATTTCAGTGAAGAGTTGCAGCTTTTCATAATAATCCCTTTGATCTTGTTCTCCCTCTTTCACATTGGCTGAGGCCATGAGCTGTGAATATGGCTTCAATAACAATAAAAAAAATGCAGAGACTAATCTCAAATTGTTCAGCCACTTTATCTTTTATTGAGCGTCTGAATGTGCCTAACCAATCTGAGAAGACAGCAGTTTCCATCAATTTACTTAATGTTGAGTAAATCCCTCCGTGTAAAAGAGCTTGATAGTTGGTGAATTTTACAAGATTTAGGGGTTTTTTTGCATGTAGGCAGGCAGGGACATCAGATTGGCAGGCACTTTCTGGTTGAAACCACACCAGTTTTGGTGGAGCAGGCTTCACACAACTCTGGCTGATGGTTTCATCCTGTGAGTAGGCCAGGGCAAGCAAATTAAACTGCCTGGAGTTGTTGCAATTAGGCATGAATCTCTGCCTAGCTGCTGATTAACTCCTCAATATCGCACTGCCTACCAAACAATTTATTTTTCAGCCATAAACATGACTATAACAGCTTACTGCCCTTCCTGCAAGCACATGAGCAGTCACCCTTCCTCCCTAATCAACAACTTCTGTTGTGTATTTAGCAGAAATTGGACTAGCTCCTCATTATGCACTCTCTCTGGCAGTGGTAGCAAGAAGCTTGCCAAGGCAGAAGCGATAAGCAATAGCTGGATAAAATCTTTCTTCCAAGAGAAAAAGAACATTTAAAGAATGCATCTAAGCACAATGGAAATCTCTATGATAGTTCTAAAAATTATTTTAAAAGACAGTGCCTGTGAGAGTACTGATGACATTCGTGCTTCCTTTGTATCTTCTAGATACCTGAAGCTGACTCCCTAAGCAACAGATGATGAAAATACAGTTAAAACCTTGTTTAGGTTTTTCAATATGTGCATAGGATCCAGAATGTATCTGTATCTCACCCTAATGGGAAAGGAATCATGTAGGTAAGTACTTTATCCCTAAGTTAGTGGGCATGACGCTTCAAGTTTTTTGTTACTGTTATTATTCTAATGTCTACAGTCTCTCGATCTTTCAGTGTATTTATCCCTGCAAATAGATTATTTCCCTCCCACTCTTCAATATTGTTCATAAAGATGGAGATCTTGAAAAACTGTGGGCAATAAAATGGTGCATTAACAGAGTTGAGTGTATAAATTCAGAACTGCAAACTGCTGTTCAGTTGCTACCTGCTCTTGAAGGTTCCTAACATCATGAATGTGTTGCTATTTGGCAGAGTTCAGCAGGCAAGAGTGCTCACAAGGACATGGGAGATCTATGTCCATTTGCTTGCCATAAAAACACAGCTATAGCTCCTTCTCTTCCCTCACATTGAGCTTCATGACTTCACACATAATGGGACTTCAGAAGTAGCATAGTTCTGCTACCTAGTGTTGAAGATGATCATGTGGGAGAGAAGGGCTAGGGGGAGACAACATGGAAAACTGGATGATAGCCTCTTCTGAATATAATATATAATGGTTCTTAAATGTGTAACCAGTACTTTGAGAAAAGTCAGTCTTGAGGTCTTACCTCAAGTAATCTTGGAGCTCAGGGCAATGATCCCTTTGATCTCTTTCGTCACCTCTTTACTTATCTTTTCCTGTGCAGTGTATCCACCTCAGAAGGAAGCATGAGTGCCACCTCACAGAGTCGAGCTCTGGAGGCACCAGGGTTTGAGTTATCTCAGGCACAGGAGTATTTGCATGGGCTTTCCCACGCTGGGAGCAGAAAGCAATCCTGCTTAGTGAAAAAAATAAACGTTGGGGGGTTACCAGCTCCCTCAGACCACTTCCTAGTTTAGGAAGCTCTGGATGTCTGTGTTTAAGGGGGATGTTCAACTATAAGTCCTACATAAGCAAAGATGAATTTCTTAGTGGCAAAGGATCTAGCATTCCAACCAAGGCAGTTTTGTGGGACTGCTCTTGTCTTCAAAGTTTTCTATCATGCATACTTGAAAGTATGACTTTTCTTTATTGACTGACCCAAAGCCAATTTTCATGGTAATAATAGCAGGCAAAACCATGAGCATCCTTCTGTCTAGGTCTGTTCAAGCTAGCTAGGTTAACTGACTGTCCATACTGCTTTTCTCATAATTTTTATGAAGATAAAAACAACACGTATTTCACGAGTAGGAGACTTGCTTTTGTTCACTGCATTGCGGAGGGTTTGGGATGGCTCTGTGGTGCAGCCATAAGATTCTAAGGACAAAAAACTACAGCTGGGAAGCACTTGGTACTCCACATGCCCAGCGACATGCTGAGGCTGCCCTGAGCAGCTAGAACACCCACACAGAGCTCCTTATTGCTGCGGCAAGATTGCTGCAGATACGTGAGTGATCGAGCCAGGGCAGCAGCTGCCATGAAGAAAGGCTTTGGCTCTTATATTGTTTTGGCCATCCTATCATCAGATGCTAGAGGCAATAAACAGGATAAAAAACATGAACAGTTTGTTAGAGAACTGCATAACAGTTACTGGAAGTGATGCAGACTGCTCTGTAGCTTTAGTGTGTGTGTTTCGCCCCTTCTAATTTCTTGCTCAGACTCTTTGGATTGTGTACCTTCTTGACTAAGTAAGTGCTTTGATTTCCACTTTTGCTGCCTTATCTTAGTGACATTGAATTATGTAAGCCACTTTTCTTCCTCTGATAATTAGTGCAGCATAGCATTTCTGTAGAACATGACGTCTTACAAGCACCTAATGCCACCCTGCTCATTAGCAACACCAGTCTAGCCACATTGCTGTTTGTGTGCTTGAGGTCAGTCTCCCACACACACTAATACGTGGCACGTTCTGTCGTCAGCAAGTTTGGGAAATCAAGCCTTCCCTTCTCTGATCTGCTGAATAAAAGTGGGTTGCTGAATGGTTCTGTAGCTTTTTCCCCTAGAGCTTACAGAACTGAATATGCAGACAGTAAAATCACACTGAAAAAAGAGTGGTATCACCTGTTGCACATGTGCTAACCTTGTAGCCAATGTAGACACATGGTGGCCAATACTGAATGATGACCATATTGGCCAGGTTGTTAAATGATTCATTGTTAATGACCTGAAACCAAAACTGAGATTTTACTTAAATCAAGAATTTCTAACACTTTTGAACAGCACTCCAAACTAGAAAATACTCCAGAGAATACATGGAAGACAGGATTTCTGTATATTTTTCTAACTAAATAGTAGAATGGTGTATCAATGCCCTCTATGTATGGTCCAATTCCAGCTAAATCAGTTGAGGTTTTCCCATGGGATTGCCTGTGGGCAACTTGAGACCTAGTTATGATATATTACTCATAATATCTCTATTTGTAGTTTTTAGCCCTCTGGGAACTTTCACTCTCCATGTTCTCCATGTTCACATGCAAAAAACCCCTTAGGTCTTGTAACTTGCAAGTCGGACACAGTCAGCTAAAGCCTGCTGTGACCACAGTCTGTAGGAGGTAAAGGAGCCAATATGGTCACTACAGCATTTTCTCAATTCTCTTCCTATACAGGGAAAGAAGTGATTTTAGGAGTCAAGCCTGTCTTACAAAGCTGTGATATCTAAACTATTACAGCATTTATTCCTTAGGCTTAAACTCATTATACCATAATGTCTTTTAGGCAAAAGACTTATAAAATGACAGTGGTATCTATATTGGCATATGACCATGGAAAAAAAAAGGCAAAATTTTCCTTAGAGAAGGAGAATGTAATATTCAAAGTTTCTAAGACACTCTAAATTGCTCTGGACCTTTAGTCCTTATATGTGGATTACATGAATGATATCAATTGAGATTGGTTTCTCAAGGGAACTGGGTGCTCATTTTCCATTAAAAGTTAATAAAAAGATAATAAGAATCTTTTGCAAATCTCTGTCTAAAATCTACCTTTCGTCACTTAATCTCAAATAGACCTTTTATTTTGTGATAACAGGTAGTAAGCTAGATCTGTTCAAAAAAAGCAGCAAACAAACAAACAAACAAAAATACAAATGTCTCTGAGACTAATTTTGCTCATATTTTGCTGAAATACTGTGTCCCCATGTCAAACTCCTGAGCCAATCTTTCTTTGAATTAATACCAAAAGTGACATGACCCAGTTGAATAACTATTGGTACCAGAAACTTCTGTTTTCCAGATTTAAAACTAAAAATTTTAACTAAATTGCTGGGGGTGAAGGGCATAGAAGACTCTTTAAGATCAGCTAAACATCTATACTTATGCTATTAGCTCTTTCTTCCAATAAACAGCACATCTTTATATCTATAATACTCAACAAACTCTGCCGGCTGAGCGAACTAGCCAAGGGTTATATCTGGTTATAGTTTACCAGGTAATCTATAGGATAGATCACAATTTTTTTACTCCCAAAATTTAGACACAAAGAGAGGTCAGTCTCAACTACCAGGAATACAGAAAGCTGTAGTTGCTTTTAAGTCAAACAGATGAGAAAAGTATAACTACAAAGAAAACTAAACCAGCCAACCAATCAAAAAAGTAAGTCATGATTGGAGCCTGTGTTTTACATGGGAAGACTTACTTACTAATTATTTTTTAAAGCTGTTATAGCTCTACGTAAGAAGTTATTCTTTGGCCTACATAATAGCAAAGTACATTTAAAAGAATTAATTTCTTCCTCCGAGTCACTACACAAAAAAAGCTTTCCCTGTTATCCATGGTGAAACAGGTAAACTGAGATGCAGAGAAGCCAGGTGAAATGTCCCAAGGAGATTATCAATAGGTCTGGGTTCTTTTTTAGAACTGCTATTCTGGATATTCTGGGATTCAATCTAAGGAGTTTGTCTCCTAACCTTAAAAAAGGTTAATCCTTATTCATATATTTTTAAGAGAACCAGTGAAGATCCTAACACTTTCCTATCTAAGAGCTAAACTTGCCTGGTACTAGAGGATTAATAAACATAAATCCTTTGTGTCTTTTCATTAAAAAATATCCCAATGTGCAACTAATTAATGTTTGCTTTTTGCTTTTTTTTCTTGTCTTCTTTTTTTTAAAGGATAAACTTCAAATTAGGGTTTGCTTTTTTTTAGGATGAACTTCAAAGTACAGCTAGACATGATGTACTGTAGCTAAAGATGTGACATGCTTCCTGCTGCAATGATTTTCTTTTGACTATTTTCTGTCATGCCGTAAAAGGAAAATTTACACAAAGTGGAATAAGCAATTAGATATTTTGTTAGAGCTGCAGAAGGTTCTCTTGTAAGTCTGCCAAATAGCAAACTTGCACACGCAGGTTGTTTGTACAGATACCAGTCAGCAATAGGACTGGTAAGTATGGGTTGTATTTCTGAATTCTGCAGTTAATTCTTCCTGTTGTGAGCACTCTGTCTTACCTATTTCAAAATGCATTGCAGGATGGACTTAGTCTTTTTTTTTTCAAGGTGGATGGAAAACTCCAGCCATGTGATTAGACCAAGTATTTTCTCTAAGAAATCTGCATGGTAAAGATCAAGATTCAGGGGGTGAACCAAGAAATGAAACTAAGGTTCTCCTATGCTCCAGCTGGAGCAGCAAGTGTGCCTGTAACTATAGAAACTATAGTTTTGTAACTATAGAAAGCAGGTTCATTTCATCTATGTAAGGCAAGATGTTAATGAACTTCTATATAGTAGTTCATTGGGCTAGAAGAGCATATATGAACACAGGATTCAAATTTTATCTGCAAAATGCTGTCATTGGGGATTTTGCTGTTCACTTTCACTGGGAGTGGACTTCATTTTACAGGAAGTGGCGGAGGACACAGATACAGCAAATGTTTACATGATAACACACAGCACTGTCATGCCTCCTGGCAGTCTAGTTGAAATGCATTTCCTTGGCCCAGCCGATGGGGAGCATCGTACCACTGGCTCTGCTGACTTCCAGCAAATTCACCAATTCTTAGAGATCAAGGCAGGGAGACTAATCTTACCTAGTTGTAATGGATGGGGTAAATGTAAGGAGTGGAGGTAACGATCATGTAATTTAAATTAGTAATTCCACAATATAATTTATTTGTTTTCTAATAGCCCCCTCATTTTTTTTTCAAACTGAATCAAGTCCTCAGATTTTATGTATTAAGCTTTCTTTCAAGAATTCCATAAAAATGCTCAGGGAAGAATAGAAAAGGACCAGACTGTATTATCAAAATTCTAGAGCTTAATTCATCCCACCTTTGTGTGTGGTGTCATCACATGCCCTAGAGCAAAGTTAGTATTACATATATGTTCGTAATACAATACAAAACGTAAGTACTACCAATGTCCGTAACTGAAGAGTATCAATAAAGCCTCATACTTTGACTCATGAGGGACTCATGACTGCAAAATATGTAATATGAGACAGGCCTATGACTTCTTAAAATCTCCCCCAGTGAGCTATCGTTGTACTAATATTAAATCTTCCTGATTCTTGCTTTCTGTTGCAAACCACCTGTGCCTTGCAAGATGCAAAGCTGATGACAGAAATCTTCAGCCCATTTTCTGCAGCATGAGTGGTAGCCTCCCTCCCTCTCTCCTTCCTTCCTTCCTTCCTTCCCTTTCCTTCCCTTTCCTTCCCTTTCCATCCTTCCCTTTCCTTCCCTTTCCGTCCTTCCCTTTCCTTCCCTTTCCATCCTTCCAAAGAGTAAATGCTTAAAAAGTTGGAAAAGTGATCTCACTCTCTTGACAGATGAACAAAAAGGCTAAGTTTAGCAGAAGGGTGAAAAATGCAAGCCTGTATTTACTTATCAAGAAGAACAGCCTAAGAGGTGACAATGCAAGCTCCCCCAGCACTGCCTCATTAATGTTTTGCAACCAAGGATTGATGTAACCAAGGAAATAGCTTAGTCCAGTTCAATCAATCCTTCCTATTGAAATGACCAATCAAGTTACCTCACCGGCTTTGGGGAATTAGAAGAAAACAGATTTGATTTTGTATCTCTGTCTTCATATTGAATGGCTTAAAAGGAGATTTCTTCCTAAAATGACAGAATCCTCAAACCACATAACCCTGCATATGACTTAGAGTATTAGTATTCCAAGTGACGAATGGTCTTGTTTGGTTAGTTATAGTTACTTTTTGTGCATACTGAGAAAGTCAGAAGCTCCTGTCTTTCTGATATCTTAAATGCCATTTTCAAATTATCTTGACTTTTTATGTACAGTTGAATTTTGTTGTTGCTGTTGTCTTAACAAAGTGCAATTATTTTACTCCAAAAGCAGAGAATGCATTATCCTGTCTATTCACAGTGCTTTATGTTGTTGTTTTATAAAGTCGTTTCTAAAGAAGGTCTGTAGGATTGTGAAGGAAACAGGAATAAAATTAAGCCTAGTTTGAAAAATAGATCCAAGCCATGTAGTCCTAAAGAAGGGCTTGCCAAACACCTGGATGAAACTTGGGCACAGCTGGAGAAGCTCTCAAAGATGCACTTTGTATTGCAAGGGAAGATGCTGTTTCCTGAGTTCAGTGGTACCAGAAAGTGATTCCCAGAAAACTTTTTATTCCCACAGCTGATCTGTCAATGCTGCAATTGCAAGAGCACTCTAATTCATGTCGTTGTTAATCAACAGAGCTACATATTTTGAATTGAAGTAGATGTTTGGGGGAAAAGCTTCTGAAATAAAGGAGCAGCAGCATAAGTTACTCTGCAGGCTGATCTATGGAGAGATAATCTATGGCAGAGCAGCAGTTACAAATAAACAAGGATTTTGTGAAAAAAAGAAAGCAATTGAGAACTCTTCTCAGCATCGTTGAAATACATAGCCATTTCCAGGTTCTCTGGAAAGCACAAGATCTAGTCTTGAAAATTGAATGACTTCTAACATGAACAAAAATCCATATGTCTTAGTAACTTCAATTTAAAAAATGGATTTGTACATGTCTGGGTTGAAACTTGGTCAAGGTTGGCTTATTTTCTCAACGGGATAGCAGAAAAGCAGCTGTTCCATATACAACTCTATGATACCTGGATTAAGGGACAAATTTTCAGTTTGTTACTTTTATGCTCTAATCTGGAGGTTCCCTGCTAAGGAGTTTTAATTCCTTAAAAAGTAAAGAGCAATGTTTGCCAAATGCAGGCATAATTTCATCTTTTAAACAGCTCATATACAAACAGTTGTGCCCCTATTTTGAACAGCCCCTGGTTAGCAAAATTGCATATTCACACATCTACTTACTCAGGAACTACATTTCAGGAGTTGGTTTGCTTGTTTGTTTACCAGTCTTTGCAAGATGTGTAACTGATACAGCCCTGCCAGTCCTTATTTCCTATTTTATTAGTAGGGAATGGAAAATTTAAATATTGCTAGCTATGGGACACAAATTTCTTGTAACTCTGTCCAAAGTTAAAGAAAAAAAATCTTGATTAAGAGAATCCATTCCCCAAGCCTTCTTATGTTTCTAAAACCGACACCAGTGTTTACAGCTGCTAATTCGGAGGAAACACTAAAAATCATTACAGCCAGTGTTTTCCAAAACTTTTGTCTGGAGGCTGCTATTACCTGTATTCATCCTCTTGCACAAACAAACACAAATTAAAACCTTGCTTTTATTTAGTATAGGACAAAGAAATCTGTGAAAAAATATTAAATGTGATTTATTTTCAAGTCACTGAATGAGGCAGCCAGGAACTCTCCACTACCTGCCATCTCTGGCTATAACCACCACCACCACTCCTGTACATACGGCTATCTGTAAAACAGTTCAGTCCTTGAGCCAGACAGTCACAGCAACAGTGTTTTCATTGCTTTGTACCAGATTTTTTAGGCTCCTTTGTTTAGTGCTTTCTCTGCCTTCCATGAATCCCGCAGAGCCTGAACCAACACCCTCATGATTCATCCCTCCCGGGCAACCCCAGCATGTTGCTCAGTTACCAGAACAAACTGACTTCTGCAAATACAGCTACACGCAGCCACCACCAAGACACCCGAGCTCACCACTGCCTTGCTTTGAACGGGAAGGGGAATTGCAAGCAGCTAATGTGGCGATAATAATTATCCCCACATGCTTGTTGCAGAGCCTTAGCCCTAGTAAAAGCCACAGGAGGAAGTGTGACTGCTCCAAACCACAGAGAGTTAGACCACAAACTTTCTAAAACAGTTTTCAAACAGGACTGTTAAAATAGATAAAAAAGCTAGTGATGTTGATTGTTTGCTAGAACATACCCAGTAGCCAACAATTTGCAGGATGCTCTGAATTGAAAACAAATGTAATTGGAAATATCCAGAGTATTCTGAAAGTGCTGTTAATTAAGTTTTTTAGTGTTGCCATGGTTGTTGTTTCCCTAAAACACGGGGGAAAGTCACAAAGGTCAGTGTTGCTCCACCTGCTTCAGTCCCTTTGGTGTCTGACTTGAGCAAATTGGGATTTTGAGATCCAGAGGAGTAAGAGGAAGCAAAGCAGCTCCTTCATTTCTTTTCAGAACAGGGTGGTGGTGTTTTGGGTGTTGCCTTTGAGGAGTGGCTGTGTTGGCATCCCAGAGAACAACACGCTCAGACAGCTGCAAAAACAGCTGCAATTTCAGTATACCTTGCAAACATTCATCCTCACTGCAGCTCCTCAGGATTCCTATTTTACAAGGAAATAGGCACTTGAAGGAGGTAAGCAGCATGGGAAGATGCCAGCTCCCTGTCCCTGCACTCACTGGTTTATTGGCCACACTTTTCTGTTTCTACTTTCTGTTCCCAATTGCAGGCAAAAATGAGGTTTTGAGTCATTAAAATCACAGTTAAACTCGGCCTCCTGCAGACTGCCTTTTCTTCCCTCCCTTCACTCCACTGAAAGACAAAGTCTTCCGTGAAGTGAATCCTAATGTAGAAACCCAAGGTGTGCACACAGCTCACTCAAACTGCTTCCTGCAGTATTCCCAAAAGAATCTCTAGCTGCAGCAGAAACAAAAGAAAGAGAGAGAAAGAAAAGAAAAGAAAAGAAAAGAGAAGAAAAGAGAAGAGAAGAGAAGAGAAGAGAAGAGAAGAGAAGAGAAGAGAAGAGAAGAGAAGAGAAGA
>JAUBNY010000395.1:1373010-1385605 GCA_032275445.1 Crypturellus soui | reverse complement strand
AACTCAAATCTGTACCATGCAGGAATGGTTTGAAATCCCCTCTCCTTCAACCTGGCCTAGGCTGGCCCCAGTAAGGACATCTTGTGATTTTTAGGGAAGCCTGGATTACTGATGATTTTTGTTTACTCTTACAAATATTCCCAAATAAATAATTATATCCCAAATGGACAGGTAACAGTTGGATTGCTCACTTTATTGGGGCAAAGTTGGGGGATTCCTCTCTGCCTTATCCCTGTACCTTAAATTAATGAATGAAAAAAGGAAGCAAAGCTATGAAATGCTGCCTGGCTAATTTACCTAATTTACTATGGAAGTCAAAGGATTAAGATATGCGGCTCTTGAAAAAAACATGCAAAATCTTTAGTAAAAACTAAGCTAATATATACGAAATAGGATTATTGTGAGCTGCTTTGCTTCAGGAAGATGATAAGTGTGTTTGGTTTCCTGGGGGTTCAAAAAGCTTTTCTGAATTTAACTGGAAATACAAATGCATGCAATATGTATCAGAATCCAAATACACCCCCATATATGCCCATTATTAATGGGCATGAACGAGGAAATACATGTTTATTAAATGTTTAGACTTAATCTAAGCAACTCACCTCAGATAGGAAGGTCCAGAATAGAACAGATAACTTTATTGTAAAATGCCAGTACTGTGTTTTTCTACATACATTGTTAAAAATTTCCAGCATTTTCTACTAATATCTGATGATGATATTCTTGAAAATTTAGATGATCTGTCAAATATCTCTGAAATACAAATGCATTTTTCATGGTGTTTATGGGGAAGAGTAAAAATATGTTGGCTTCACATTACCCAAGATTTGATCTTCATAGTTAGGAAGGCAGCAGAAGAAGAATCCCAAGCATATTTCCATAATAGCAGTGGTCCAGCCAAAGCCGTATGCCCAGCTGAACATATTGATTCCTGTCATTTCAATCTCAGTTGAGAACTTTACAGGATAAATGACCAGGCCCATGATGGAGAACACAGCTGAAGAAACAAGAGAAAAAAAAATAAGCTAATCCCTGGCCTCCAGAACACTTACAGCTAAAACCATCCACAATTTGGAAGTTTTGAAAATAGATCTACTATCATGATAGACCTGGATTGGATTTTAACTGGGAATTAAGTGCATATAGACACTAGGTCTGGGTATAGAATCAACAGGTAGAAATATCACTTCTGGTATGGATATCCTTGTATAAGTAAACTTTATGTCATATACTGTCTTACCAGCAACAAAAAGCAAGCCACCAATCCCTCTTATGAAGTTGAACCGGAGTGTATCAATGGCAAATGCTATGATGGCCAGAGCAAAGCAGATCACTAGAAGTATAAAGCCAACAAGGTACGTGGCAGCGGCAGCTCTTCCCCAAGCTGAAATCAAAAAGAAGACGTATTAGAAAGGAGAAAAAAAATACCTTACAGTGTTTCTGGCCTGCAGTGAAAGGCTAATTTTAAACAAATTTGAAAAGAAGGCTGACTCTAACAAAGCAAAGCATGTTAACTTTCATGTATACTGTGAATATTTTTGTTTCACAATAAATCATTCATAAAGTGCAGAATGTTTAAAAATTCAAGTCTGACTTCTCATATAGAATGTAAGAGGTTCCTGTTTTAAATTTTATCTCAATTAAGCATTGAGATTAAAAAGTGACTATAAAAATGTAATTCAATAACAAATGTGAGAACCTTATCAGATGCTATAAAACCAGGATCATTTTACTGACAGGAAGAATTAAATTGTCCCTAATTAAGCTTTCCTTAAAAAAAAAAAAAAAGTGTTCTTACAAGCACTCAGGCATACAAATTTAAAAGTATAGTGATATTGCACTAATGTCAACATCCAACGATTTCTGACTTACTATCTTTTGCATTTTGGGTTATAGATCTGTATCCTAAATGGAGGAAAAGATTTGGAGGAAAAGATCTGGAATCTACTCTGTAGGAAAATTTGATCTTTGTTTTTGATCCAAAGTCAGAATTGTTTCATTTTGAAAACTTACTCAGGATACAAATGCATCAATTTTCAAGCTAGGTAACTTGTGTTATGACATGTCAGTGTTAAGCAAATGCGTTGGCATAGCAACTAAAAATATTATTATTTATTCAATATTTTAAGTCTTTAGGAGCAACTACTGCTCAAAGAGATCAAAGTGTCTGCTCTCAGTAACAAGCCCAGTCTGATATATTTTAAATTGTGTATGTAGATGGCGTAGGCAGTTGGAGTCTGCTGGGTGTTTGCAGACTTCACCCCCTTGCCTACACTATGCATTTCTAAGGTGTTGGCTTCTAACCAACCCCATGCAGCATGCGCGCTGTAAATTATCACAGCCCAAACAACCATGAGGATAATTATAAATAAACTTAAATGTAGTGGACACCAGTCAGTGAAAGTTCCTTCTGGAACTCAGTGATTTACAATTTATGTTATTTAATAACTTGCAAATTTATTTGCTTTAATCACCAGAGCGAAACCTTTCAGTCCCTGTAGGACCAGACTGGGGCCTTACTGGCCACGCTCTCCATGTTCACCCAGTCTGCACCACTTGACCTTTCCACACGGGGAGCACATGCTCCCAGATGAACATCTTTGGACGCACAAGTGGATGGAAGTCTCCCTGTTCACTAAAAAGAGTTTTATTTATTCTGCTTTCCTCAGCAGCCATCTTACATTGCAGCAGCCTACACACACATTGTCACATGCACGCCTGGGCACTTAGGACCAGAAAATGGGCTACACTCCTGCCGCTGTAACAGCCTGAGGCTCCCAAGGAGAGTCACCCACACGAGAGCACGCAAGCAGTAAAAAGCCAAGTGTCCAGTTCTTCCCGTTTCAGGCAGACATAAAAGCCCTCCGGCCTCTGACGCCATCCTGCCCTTCATGGGTGACACCTCTGTGCTCACCCTCTCTTCCCTCAGGCCCCAAGGGACTCCAAGGCTGCTATTAGACTAGAAAAATAGTCACCAACTCCCAGTTCTCCTTTCCCTCCCATCAGTCTGTCAAAACCTTTCCCTTTTTGTTTACACTTCACTCACTCCCCTTGATTTATGAACTTTGCGCCATTTCAACTGTTTCACTGCAATTTCAGTTTTATCTAGTGTCTAGTGTTCTCCTCCCTTATGCTCAAAACCTCCCATCTGCTCTAAGCCTTTCCAACCATGTTGCCTATCCTATAAAGAGCTGCCTGAGAAGGAGTCTGAAAGGGACAGCAAAGACTGGCCTGCAGTTCAACTTATGAGACTTATTTTAGCCTAAATTCTTCTTCATTGGAAGCATCCAGGAGGCTTGGGGACAGGACACCTAACGTGCCAGCAGAAGGCACGTCCCGAAGGCAGGGGGCCACCTCAGGCAGACAGTTAGCAGGAGGGTTTTCTCATACTGCTGCGACTCAGTTCACATAGTTTTGGTTGCTCCCATTCCCATAGTCTCTTTACTATCCTGTAAAATAGCAACAAACAAAAAAAGGACACTGGGTGCATGCAACCTGTCCCAAATTGGAGGTGCTGAGAAACAGTAACCTCACTGCTCTCTGCAGTGCTTCTGGCAGAAGGCTGAAATCCAAAAGAAACCTTGATGTGATGTGTGGTATCAGGGGCACAGCTGGCTGAGGCAGCAGAAGTCTGAGGCTTGGCCTCCCTGGGCATGGGGATGTCCTTCCCTAAAGCAACTCCAGAAGGCAGTCACCCGGCTGCACCGGGACATGAACAAGACCTGGTGGTGTAACCTCACCCACTGCCACCGTCACTGTGGCAGGTGCGTTTTCCAGGAAGAGCTGATGGCAGAGTGGGTGGGAAGGTCACCTGGGCCAGGGCCAGGCCTTGGGAGGGCGCTGGGCAGTTGCATGCGGCGGGGACTGGCCCACAGCGCCGTCTGTCTCCATCATGAGGCTCGCCCAGGTGTTTTTCCCTCAGTAGTGTTACAAGTGCTGTGACTGCATGAAAGCAGGTTTGGGGCACTCCCAGCCCGCGGGGCGCTGGGTGCAAGAAGAAACATGCTGGCTGCAGGATGCTTTACAGTGCTCTGCTTAATCAGGTAACTGCCAATTTTGTGACTCACACGTCTACAAAAGAGAAAAAAAATATTATCCCAATTTTGGGAGAATACCAATACGCATCTCCAAATAAGATAATAGGAGGCATTGAAGAGACACTATCTACTTTTATATGAGGAACACTACCAAAACTTCATCTGTCCTTTACAAAAAGTAGCAGTTTTTAGTAGCTAAGACCACAGAGCGCAAACACTTTACCTTTCTAAGGTACAAAGTAGAAAAATCTTTGTGTAGAAATAATTAGCACTGTCTCTGCATCCAAGACTTTTTTTTGCCTTGTGGTAAGCAGGAAATCTAGAATAACTTAATGTCTTTTTCTAGTATAACTAATACACTTTTTTTTTATGCCCAAACTAGAGGAGTTAAGTTGGCCATAAAAGACTGACCCTGTGGAAAAACAAATAGGTCTAGGTGTTACAACTGCAAATGTCTTCTGCATCTCCAAAGAGGATTTTTCCAGTCCTGACGCAAACAGAGTCATTGCGGCACCTCCCTTCCTAAGGGGAATGTTACAAAGTGCTTTGTTAAAAATTCTGTTTAAGAATAGATATTTTATTAGGAAATACTTTTTAATGTATTTTTATGAGGCAATTTAATTGTGTGTAGCAAATCTGGTCCCAGATTTTTTTTTATTTTACACTGATTTTTGCTTTAGCATTCAGTTAAGGCATGAATAAATAATTGTAATTGCAAACTCTTTTTTCCTTTAAGAGTGTGAACTCCAGGCCAAAGAAATATCACAGGTGTGATACCAACTCAGTGTACACTTGCCTAGAGAGGGAACACAACTGAAAACTGAAAGGATCTAGTCCACCTGTCATAAAATCGAAAATAGAAACAAAAGGAACGACAGGCTATAGGACATCAGGCTGAGTCTGTGAAAATATATAGCAATTTATGAGATCTGTTTTCTCAGCCCCCTTAAATGCAGCGATGTTTTGGCTGTTTAGTATGCTTGATAGAAAAGAAAGGTATGTTTACACTAGAATGTCCTTGAATACCAACAGGATCCTGCTTGCATGTTAGCTCTGTTTCTTCCTTTCCCCCCTCCCTTATCAGCTGCAAGAATGCCAATGAATATCATTAAAGGTTCGTAGGAAGCTACACACTGCCCTCCTTTCAAAACTCCTCATATCTGTCAATTTTCTGAGCAGTTTTGTCTGAAAACAAGTCAAGCAAAAGGAATGCACATTTCCCTGCCTATCTCAAGGACAGCAAATAAATGCCTTTATTTCCAGTGATCTCTAAATAAATCAGAAAAGATTTGTGAGAGTGCGGACCATCCAAAGTGAATCTATTAGTGCTTGACTCCTGGAAAATGGAAACAACGTCTGTCCACTGTAACATACCAGCATGTGATGAGACCCCTGAGCTAATTTAGGTGCCAGAGCGAGTCTGCCCGTGCCAGGACACAGCTCATCATAGCTTTTGAGCAGAATAATTAGCTGAGACAGAGCGCAATAATAATGCAGGTTTATTATTGTGCTATTAAAGCTAACCTGCTTTAGAGATAGCATGACTACCTCTTGTTTTGCTCCATCTATGCGTTGTCTGAATACCCTGCTGCTGACTGCAGCCATATGAAAGCTGATAGACTTTGTAAGAGATCCATTACTGGGACTCTCTCCAAGTTTCTGCCTTCCCAGTCTTACTCCCTTATATCTATACCATTTTGCAACACTGCAAGCACTATTTGTGTTTCAAACACAAGAAAATAAATTCACTTGCTCAGCAGTAAGTTGAGTCAAAATTTTGAGTAACCAGATCTACCCTTTTCTCAGCCTGACCTGTATTTAGTGTACCAAATAATGCCTTCAAAAAAGAGCTGTAATGCACTGAAAATAGAGCGTGGGGTCCCCTCCCCCTGTGATAAACCAACAGTTCTGTTTCTAATGTACTTGCCTCAGTTCAAAACATGGGAAAACAGACATATATGACATTCTAATCTCTTTCTTAACCTACATCCCTCAAACCACATGAACTACACAATTTCTCCTTTTGAGCTACGTTTTCTGAAAGGAACCCCAGGGTGCTCAGAAGTGCTTCTGGTCTAATAGATAAGAATGTGCTTCTTCAAATTTTCCTCATAGCTTGAAGCTAAATAATTCAACCAATACTGGAAAGAAAAATTAATGAATTATTGTCCACTTTGAGACATCAGCAATTTTCTATGTTGTTGCCAGTTCATCATTTTAACACATTAGCCACCAGAGTTAATTGTTCAGCAAATTTATGAAGGATAATTTTAACTCAGAAGAAACAAAGGGAACAGGCCAAAGGAAATGCAAAATTGCACTGAAAACTGGTTAATACCTCAGTCAGTTATCCTTTACATCACAAAGGGAAAGAAACAAAAGTCTCACAGTTATAGCTCCATTCTTAGCCACATAGCAATTCTTGCGAGACCTAAAACCTGCCACAGCAGTGATTCATCTCTGTGTTGTCTTTAATGAATATTTCTAGACTGAGTTTGGAGAGCTCAACCTGTTTTATGCCGCTCTGATTAAAGGGAAAGAGCATTATTTTGGAAACAACCCTGAACTCATGCAACTTAAATTTCTCCACCTGACGTTCTTCATCAGGGTGTGGTGAACTCTATAGAGCAGATGCTCGCTTCTTTGAAAAGGTACTGTTTTGGCCAGGTATCATTCACTATCAACACTTCTAACATTTCATTCTGTTTTGTTCTCCTAGAGAAAGTTTCTATGAGAAATGAACTTATTTGCAGAAAAAGGAGCTTTGAATGTGTGGATGTTTTTAAAGTATGGCCCTGGGTTTATTGTCATGAGGAAAACAAATTTTCCTTTATTTAAGGTTATTTATATAACCTTAGCTTGAATCTTAAGTCCAACTTGGGTGATCCATCAAAGCTCAATTTAGTTGTGGATTATGAACTCCTAGAGTATATGCAAGTCACTATCATCCAGCCATGGAAGAGAATCTGGGTGAGTACCTTGGCCAGAATTTCCTATATTACATATGTAACAGTGCAAAATCTTTTCTTCTGAGAAACAACAATTCTGTAGGATGCCAACTGTGAGGCATTTCTGGGCTCTTTTTGAAAGCAAGTGAATATAAAAATCTCTGCAAGTGTTTGCTGATCATTTGAGCTGACATTACAGAACTAGCGGTTTGTATACAGACAAAATAAATCAGAACCCATTAAAAGCATCTTCTTATGAGTAATCTGTATGTGCAGACTAAAAGCTATTGACTGAAAATAATTTCAAAGGAAGTCCATACAAATGAAGAAAATTGCATGTTATTCATGGATAATTTATGACCAGAATAAAATGAAGGGGTGAGATGGCATGATTGGATGTGTATTATTCTCCTTCTATCCTTCAGTTCTATTTGTGGTATCATCTGGATCATTCTTAAACCAACTTTCCAAAGGTTTCAATATCTTTCCCTCAGGAGATCAATAGTGGATATTTTTCTTGGGTTTGTGTAAGTTTATATCATTTGGAGCACAATACAAAACAAACATTTTTGATCCTGCTGTTTGGCATCTCTTGAGGGGGAGAGGGTAGGAGGGGTAATTCTGCTTTTTTTCCCTTAGCATTGCTGCTTCAGAACTTATTGGCAGTTAGCATAGATTTTTCATGTCATAACAGAATATTATCTCACAGCATGAAGCCATTTTCATGTGAGCAAGAACCAGCTTGTTAGCTTGTCTCTACTTAGCAGACAGCAGTGGAAGCAGAGAATGACCTATTTAGGCTCACCATAAGATAATATCATTACAAAAGTTTCTCAGTGATTAATAGCAGATCTTAGGTAAAGGAGAAAGAATTAGGGCTTCCAGTTGCCCTACAAGAGAGTCTTTAAATTACAGCAGAGCGGCTCTTTATGCACAGAGCGGCTATCAGTAAAATCCTATATATGTGAGCTGAAAAAAGTGTATCGACAGTGGTTTAATGCTGGCATGATTCTGTTTGATTAGGTGGACTTTAAAATAAGTATTTCTCATTGAGAACAGCCTCTAATTCCCTATCACGGACCTGAGTCACGCGCAGGGAAAGCCTGCATCCAAGGCTTTATATACTTCTGAAAGCCTCTTCTTTTACTGAAGTAGGCAGTTCAGCTTTGGCAGTATTCTGATGTGAATTTGGAGGGAGGAGCAGTTACGTCTCAAGGGAGCGGTCCCGTTTCATCTCCTTGCAAGCCCCAGACGTGCACAAACTTGACTTGGAAGCTGCCTGCCGCAAATCTCCTGTTAATAAGGGCTCCTCCTGATGCTTACCTAGCACCAGGAAGGCAGAAGTGACAGAGGGTGTACAGCCGCCATCAAAGGGAGCAGCAAGGGTGTAAGTTGGCCATTAAAAATAATATGCACACAGTACCTCAAAATTAGAGGCTGGATCATGAGAGAGACAGGGAGTACCCCTATCTCACATTATCTTTAGAAGTTGCATACATTCAAAACATCTCAGGATAAAAGTTTAGTTTTATACACTTCGGTGCTGTAACATTTTTCCTCCTGTTTTTCCTATTTATTCTTTAATGAGTCAGTCTGACTTGGTTGCGTGGATGGCAGGAAGAAGGTAAGATAAATAAAATGGATAAGATATTGATAAATCAGTACATATATACAGTGTTAGTTTGTCACCAAGTAGCATGATACACTTGCTCCTTTACTAAGTCCCAAGCTAAAGATGGATTAAAAGAAAGTGTAAGGGTGAATTAAACAGAATAAAGTTCTATGATAATGTATTGTGTGAACTAGGGCTTTTAATCAAAACACCACAGTGGAACCTTTCCAAAATGCTCTTTTTATGTTTTATTTTCCTAAGGCCATTTAAGGCTGAAGAACACTGCATTTGCATTTCATTTCCATATGTTCCAAGTATTGTTCTTCTCACTATTGATCTGCAATTTTCATGTTGTGAGCAGACTTTGTTCTGAAATCTTGTTGAAACTTGCTTTTGCACAAGGGACTTTCCTCTTATAGAGAGCAGCTGCAAGTCTGGATCTAGTTTTCCAAAAGAAGCAAAATTTTACAAACTGAAAATCTCACAGGCCCTACTTAATCTTCCTGTGAAGGAGAAAGATGGTTTTGGTGATACATCTTAAAAGTCTACATTGATGGCTGCTTATTGTTCATAGGGTTGTTAATGAACAAATGGGAACTGCACAGAAGCTTCCTATATTTGAGTCTAGATTTATGAATAGTGTGCTTATTCAACATAGCAGATGACAGCTAATATATTCAATTGCAGATTAGTACCTCAGCCGAACTGTTTGTGGCGTGAAATGTTACTTACTATCAGTAGAGGGAAGACAGAAAAAAAATGGGCCATAAACTAATTTGAAATTTTTGACTGATAAGCAATCTTGTAAAAATACTTGACAAAGAAGAAACACAACAGTATAAATTTCACTGATAATGTCTCCAAAGTTTCTCAGAACAATAAAAGCTGCCAGTGAGAACTGATATAGAAATGTAAAAAAAAAAAAAAAATCTTGAAAGTTCTGTTTCTTTCTTTTCCCAAGTAACTACTTTCCTACTTAAATAATTTGACTGTTTAACCCTACCGTGGAATTCAAAATTGATTTCACAGCCCTCATCAGCATTCATACCAAAGAAACTATTATAGTCCTGTTGTATCAAACTACCTTAATAAACCAAAGGAAGATGCAAGATGAAGAGAAATGAAAATTAAGCCACAAATTTGGAGATATCCTCAGCAAAGATGCCTCCTGTGTAGGAAAGGTTAGAGAAATAACCGAATGGTGTACAGTCCAAGACTTAACGGTCCTGACAATGCAAAGCACTGGGGATCTTGCAGAGTCTTCAACACCAGCGGTTTACATCATTTAATGGGGGAGATGAGAACCCTCCATACGATTGCTATTTTTCCACCCAGTTTAACTGCAATTATTAAAGGAGATGTTGGATAATAAACATTAGGATGCCATCTGTAATTGCTCTCTGTAGAGTTAATTACTGAAGAGCATAACCATTATTTAGAAAAGAGTCTGATTAAATGAATCTGCCACTAAATATGTAAAAGGACAAACCCTAAAATTACAAGGGAAAGCAAGTAATTGCAGAGGAATGAAAACTCCCATGCTAATTAAATGCTCTGAGCTTGATTCCCTTCTCTTATACCTATATGGTGACAATGGAATCTTTCCTACCAGCAGGAGGAAAATAAAATTTGTCTTTTTCTTGCTTTCTTCTATCAGATTTCCCTAAATATGGTGTTGCTGTGAAATTTTCATTGATGTGTTTTAAAACATTTAAATGAGCCTGTATTTTTTCCGTATTTTAACTTTTAGCTATTAAATTATTAATTCTGCAATCTTTTTTTTTTTCACTGATTAGTAATGTTACACTTTTAGGAGACCAATGACTTAGTAAATGATGTGTTCCTGTATACACTGTCATTAAATCTAACAACGGTCACTATGTGTGCATATATATAGATATAGATATACATATCATATATATTTTATATATATATATAGTTGTTTCATGTTCTGACTGCAGATTGAACAGCACAGAGTTCTTGTTTTCAGCTTATTCTGTATAAAAACATAAAGGCTTTGCCATATGGTTAGGGTAGCACACTGAATATAGAGATGAGCTCCGTTCAGGACTCTCTCACAGGCTTTCTGGGATAGCCAGTAATTGCCCTTGCCTTCACTTCCCTGCTGTAAAGAAACTTTTCCAAACCTAGCCAAACATTGCCAAACTCTGGGGGAATTTGAGGTGCAGAACCTACACTTTAGGAAAAATCTGCAGAAACATCCCTGTACCAACCCTTTAGCCAGCCTCAGCAGTACAGTTACTAATTGCTCCATGTTTACTCCTACATGCAGATACCCTCGGACTCAAAAGTGGAGTAGTGAAAGCCCAGTTCTCTTTCCAGGTCCTGCTGAGAAAAGCTGTATCCCAGCCTGGAACTCTGGAAGAATCCATGAGTCATTCTGCTCATTGCTCTTGCTTGAACTAAATGGAAGTGAAGAAGACTCTCCATGAAGACTCCCCATGTCAGGGATTGGTTGCCAATAGGAATGCAGGGGAAGGGAAGAACATCATATATAGCCAGGCAGTGACAGTGAGCCTCTGTGCTTGGGATGTCTTGTGCCCAAGGTGTGATGAGTCACTGGTCTGGCCAACAAAGTTAATTTTCCTGCAGAGTTGTGGGATGGCAGTCCTAGGCCATTATGTGCCCTACCAATAAAAGTCCTTTGCTGCGCAGAGATATTTCATAGCCTGTTTGTCTGCCAAGCTGTTGTGTCTTTAGCAGTAGATTTTTGTTGAGTGATTTCCATTCATGCACACTACCTCTAGAATAAATAAATGGTGTTTCATCAAAGCGACAGACTTCCAGTACCCAAAAGCCCAATATATATAAACAGGGAGAAAATCTACTAATTGGTGGGGTGCTAAAGATATTAAAGTAGTAATATTGTATTAACATTTATAGGAAAAAAAATACAATATTTATAGAAAAATATAAAATTGTATTAACATTTATAGAAAAAATAAGGTGGAATTAGCTAAAACATAGTAACTCGTTATTTGCCTGGAAGAAAAGATGCAGCAAGGTTTCCATGACAAACCTAAAAGCATTCCCACACAAGAGATATGTCCATCTCTCCACTAATCTCCATAGGCAATAAATTCTTCTAGACTAAGACCAATATTAAGTAGTATGATGTGAAAACAATTGAATATCTGGATTCTACTTGCTGTGTGGGTATGGCTTGTGCTGATTTTTTCCTCAAGTTCTCTATTGGCACCATGAAAATGAGCTCACCACTTCAACTTAAATGTAGAAGTTTGAGCTTGCAGTGTATCAATGCAAGTATCTGCGCACAGATGGGCTGAAGGGTCACATGGAACATGAGAGAGGACAAGGATACTCATGAGTTTTTCATTTTATTGTCCACCACATTAGGACTAATAACACAAAATCAGCCTTTTTCCAATAACCAAGAACGTACAAGTTTAAACATCTTCAAAGCCTGCAGTGGAATAAATTACACACTGAAAAAAAGTGTCTGACGTCTGTCAGACACACCTTGTTTAGCAGAGGTCATATAGTCAAAAAAAATCAAGAAAAACAAAGGAGTGTTTTGCCAGCTTCAGAAAGGGATACAATCTATGCATTTTCTTGGCAAGTTCAGTCCTGTCCCAGATGCATTTCATACTGTGCTCATAATCTATTTATGAAGTCTTTGTAATAGTTCAAATAGTCTATAAGCTGAAAATCTTTATTAGTTCCAAGTGGCATAACACTGCAGATTTCATTGCAGTCCCTCATCCTAAACTCTATTCACTTTTTATAAGGGTTCTAATGCACTAGATATTTTTTTCCTATAAAGCTCTAAATACTGATATAAACAGACTTGAAAAGCAGAAGACCTCTGCTAAAGTATAGATGAATACCATATGGTTTGAACTTGGAGAAAATAAGAGCATAGAAGCTATTTTTTTCTATAAAGTCTAGAAACTTTGCAAAAGTTGGGAACTGTGGAATAAAGGAGGGAAAGAAAGAGTTCATCGCTCACAAGAAAT
>JAUBNY010000395.1:1327522-1371111 GCA_032275445.1 Crypturellus soui | reverse complement strand
CAGCTTTGCTGTTGGTGCATGTACCCAGAAAGTGGGGGACCTGGCTTCAGATTGGCCTGGGGACCTATTGCAGGTCTTCCTGCAACAGATCCTAACCTCAGGCTATTGGTGGAAAAGTCACAAAGTTAGAAGGAGAGAGCACAAGCAGATAACCTTACGTGGGTCTTAGGTGCACTGGAGAAGGGGGACCTACATTTACAAGGCTGTAATGTAGACATGATTTTGCACTGTGCTGGTCAGGTCTACAGCCCTCTTACGTCTATGGCTACCCATGCTTGCAGTGCCTTTGCTTTCCATTGCGAAGGCATAAAACCTAGCAGAGACAAAAGCCTGGAAATGTAATCCACAGTCACTTGGACTATTCACTCTCACATATTCTCCCATCAGCCAAATGACTCCATCAGTCTCAGACATATTTTTGACTTTTCTGCCTGAGAATTTTGCCCAGAAGGATTCTGATGATTTTCTAAGGATTTACGTACATCGAATAAACCTGAAGAGGAACTGAGTGCATATTGTAGTCATGTAATATGTGATATTGATGAAACACGATGCTTTCAGAAATGTCAGATGACTCTCTGGTGCATGACACTAGGGAATTATTCTGCATGTGTGTACTCCATATGGGGGATAGTTCAAAGAGGGGATTACCCAAGTTTGTTCCTCCCTGCTTTTGTCTGTAGATGGTACCTAGTGGGAAATTATATATATGATTGCAGAATTTGAACACATAAGAGTGAGGCAGGATAAGGAAGGCAGGGAGATGCTGAGCAACTGGAAAGGAGCTGGAAATATTTGTATTATCAACATTATTTGTATACATTATTTGTATAGTAAAACTTATGAATATTTTCTGCCCACATAACACTGATTTTCACGATGCTAATAGTGCCTAACCAGAGATCAGGAGGAGGGCTCACTTTTCCTTAATGGAAGCCCTTTTCTAATACAAACCAGAGAATGTCCCAATCTCTGGATCACTAAAGACTCCCAACAAAGGGCTCTTTTATTCAGAGAGGTTTACAGAGCTGTCAGTTCTCCAGCAGTCTAAGCAAGATAAGGCCTACCTCATACCCGCATATCCTCATACCCAGTACAGTATGTATTTGCAGCGCAGCATCACAGTCTTTCTCCTGCTTTCCAACTCCACATGCTAGATGCAGCAAATCGGCATGATCTATATCCTGCCAAATTGCTGACACAGGAGCTGTGAGGGCAAGACTTGGCATGATGCTGAAAGAGACCAGTCTTATCCTGGGGAACTACACTAAAAGGGGCCTGCTACAATTATCTTCATTGATGGTAAATTATCCCTGAGTTTGCATCTACAACTGTTTATACATTCACTTCGTACAAGTGCATCTGAGATTCTGACCCTTAGAGAAGATGCTCTTCCCTTATAATTTGAATTGGCATTATCATAAATCATAAGAACGCTTGAACTTCCCTCCTGGCTCAAACTAACAGTTCCATCTCTCTCAATAGCTTCTTTCAGACAGTGGTCAATATCAGACGTTTAGGGAAAAAAAAAAAAAAAAAGGGCACATTTAGAGTGAATCCTTCTCTTGGCCTACTTTCCCAGCTGCAGCAGTCTAAACTTTTTCAAGCAGAAAGTTACACCTGGGTCAACACATTTAACAGCACATTTAACCAACATTCAATATATATATATAAAAAACTTTTAAAAATCTTTTTAAATCTTTTTAAATCTTTTTAAAAAGTTGTTTCATAATCACAAGACGTCTCTTTCACACAACCCACCTGCCAGAGCAGTTTCAGAGCAGCATTCTGCAATCTGAAACTCCCTGAGGATATATTCATATCATCTTACACTTTACCTCCCAGTTTCTCACTGGCACTTATCACACTAATGCCAGGTTTACAGATCCAGCTTGCTATTTGTACAGTTGTTCAGCAATAGCAATTAAGTTTTGGACAGCAGTGATTACTGAGAAAAGTTTTCTAGTTTCTTCTAAAGGAGAAATGAAATCTAATGCTGCATTTATATATTGCCATGTGTGTTTTTTGTGCCACAACCATAACACAACTTATCTCCTATACCACATTTGTTTTTTAATAGGGTGAGGGCACTTTTCTTCTCCCTTCTGTTTCTGAAAACCCTTGATACATTTCACCGAGGATCCCTATTTTCCACAACTTCTTATATAAAATTCAGATATTAACAGATAGGTATGAGAGGGCTGAGGGGACATGAGTTCAGAGATGTAACCCTCTGCTTCAGAGACTGCCCTGCTCCCCCAGTCCACTGTTGCAGATACTTACCGTAATTCATGAGGGACTCGCACATCCATTCTCCACCTGCATCTCTCCGGCAGCTCTGCCATAACGACGCCCGCTGCACATAGGGCAAGGTCTGCGATTCCAGCCAGCCCCTGCCTGCTAGCGCGATGATACCAAAGATGACGCCTATGCCCAGGAGCAGAGGTAGGATCCATCTGCAGCGAGTGTAGTCAAGACCGTACTTCACCATCTTCAGGGGCAGCCAGCAGGCTCACGGGAGGACGCTTGGGTGAGAAGAGCTGCTACTGAATCAGAGACACAAAGCAAAGAGTGTTTTTGCAAAGCTCCTTAAAAGTGAGCGTGCGTATGCATGAGCCGGTGTGTGTGTGCTTGAGAAAAGCTTTTTAATCAGGACAGACACAGGAGGGAGGGAGCTCCACCTAGATTCAAATGAGTAAGAGCTGCAACTGAGTAATAACCAGTAGAGCTGGGGAGAAGTTGCATGTTGGGCTTATCTGTCAGATACTCTCTTCTCTGCTGACTAGGTAACAAGTCAGGTGTTATTTACTCTCTGAATTCAACATTTTCCTTCTTCCACTCCCCATCAGAAGGACCATCTCACAGCAGCTGCTTTTATGGTTTTGCATTGTAAGGGGTTTGTGTAATAGCAGAAGACCACCTAGGGAAATATTTGCATTACCAGCCTTTGCATTAGTGGCCAGTTGTTTCCAAAACGTGCCACATCATAGAGCATGAAAGTTGACTTTCTTGGACTCTATTTTTAAATGAAATGGCATCTTATTGAAAAAAAAAAAAAAGCGTTCTCTAGCTGGTATTAAGTTAAGACAATAAAGAATATGTGACAGCCCTCCCTCTCCTTTTTGGGTAGAGCTGCAGGAAAAAAGAAAAAAAAATCCCTATGAATTCTTGTTAAAAATGTAGCATTGTCTGGATATAGCCTTTGTGAGAGAACAAAAACTGAGCCTTGATTTGACTGTGCCTTACGAACTCGCCCTGCATGTGGATGTGGCTGGATGTGCTCCGCTCAGGCCTGCCAGAGCCTGCCCGCGGTGCGCTGTGAAGCGCAGCTGAGACTACCACAGTCTCCAGGGAATCCACGCTGCAGGGCGCCGGGCAGGCTTTTCTATCAGTGAGCTCAGGAGCAGGACAGCCATGTTTGTAGCCCTCCATCTTTGAACTAATATGTGCTTCAGCCTGGTATTTTGGTGGAGTCCAGATGTCTTTACATCTGGAAGTAGCTGCACGACTTGCAGAGTGGAGCCGGCTTCTGTGAAGCAAGGTCAGGCACAAAGGGAGCCAAGAATTCTTTGTTCCCATGGTAGACTTTGTCAGGCAGGTCTGTGTCCAAGTGTGAACCCCGTTTAGTCTCAGTTATTTGCTGCTCTATTGTAGTTTTCATGGTGAAAAGTGACATTCATACTGAATCACAAACTCGATACCATTTTACTGAATTAATATTCATAAGTGAATAAAGAACTAAAATACAAAATAATTAATACAATGCACAGTGGAGTGCATGAAGAACTCTTGAGCTTACATGGACCCAGACTTAAAGAGCCACAGACTGCAGCCCCATGAAGAGCTGTTAGCTTGGCCATGAAAGCAATTCGAATGGGTTCATCTGACAACTGTGACTCATTTCTGCAAGGAAGGAAATTAGTCTTGGTCTGGCTGTTTTGTCCCTGATTCTCCAGCCAATTTGATCATTGAATTTGAATGTCTCTTAAAGCAAGAGCCAACTATGAAGAAGCCTCAGCTACCTTTTGGAAATTGAAATGAAGAAAAGCAAAGCAACAGTTTTTGTAAAGGGAATCACCTTTTCTTTAGGATATTATATGTTCTCCCTTGTATCCACATTTGTATTATCATTAAATTCAATGATCATTAGCTTAAATATAATATTTAAAATGTGTTTGTAAGTTCTAATATACTGCATTATGTTCTTTTGTTACCCTTAAAATAATTTACATTTTCATCAAAGCAAATATTGTTTGAAGCTCACCCTTATTACCTGAAGATATCTACAACCTGCTCAAGTCTATTTATAAACATACTTTTTGTTTTCATTGCTGAGGCAGAGTTGGGCACAATAAAGTCCAAAAAAAAAGGAGAAAATAAAGATTTGGATTTGGATACTAGCTACTTTCTAAAAGAAGGCTTCCAGAACAGTAATGTATGTCTTCTCATGTGGTAGTAGGCTATAGCCCACGCTCAGCTGTCTATATCCAGTCTCTTGCCAAGTTTCAAACCTTCAAGAACACTTACAGATTTCTAAAAACTCAATTTTTTCCTCAGATAAGGTAGTCAAATCAAACTAAAGCAATTATGTTAGATGAAATCCAACATGAAGTCAAGCACTGTCAGGTATTTAAGAGCCAAGGTATGTTGAAGAGTGAGAACTCCCTCCCTTTCTTTTCTGAATGCTCAGCCATGTTTTAGGTTAGTATTTATGACTGAAATATTTATGACTGAAGTATTTGTCATCAATTTTTATCATAATTCATTTAGTAAGCACACAAAGCAAAATATCTTGAGATACTAAAAGTGTTCATAGGGTAATCCAAGATGCTCCACTGGCTGCTGAGCTCAGAGAATAATTTTCACAGCTTTTAAGGCTTTTAGAAGTCCAGAATTGGCTTGCTGCTTGGCTTTCAAAGCCTACTCTGCATGCTTTTTTTTTTTTTTGGTAAAGCATGCCTATGCACGTGAGAAGTGCTTGCAGTGAAGACAGCTTCTTCTTTCCTTCAGCAAGGTTGCAAGTTACTAACCAGAAGATTTTTATAATAGCTTGTTTTAACTCTATGTTCTGAAACATGAGGCTGCAGTCCTGAGTTTTATTTATGTGTCCAATTCAAGGATGCATTCGGAAAACACAAAAGAAGAGTCTGTGTATGCATGTACATGGACTTCATTTTCAGCTAGTTTTTATTATGGGACATATTTTCCTCAGGAGGAATTTACTTACCTACTGGTATGCTGCACAAGGTTAACTGTTTTGGCCTTCCTTCTATCCCTCAGAAAAAAAAATGTCTAAAATCAAAGATATCCTGTAAAACAATCCTACAGTTACCAGATAAGTTGAGTTTTGATGATCTGGCAGTGATTTTGATGATCGGTGACTTCCTGGTATGTCTGTCAGGAGTACAAGCTCTTTTCCAATGCATTTGCTTTGTCTGCAGCTTTTCTTGAGAAGTTCACTTAGAAACCAAAGCTCCGATACAGACATAGAGCCAAGGGGACAGACGGAGGCAGCCAAAGGCCTGTGAGCCAGGGCTAGTTCCTTGGTCTACGTGACCCAGACTGTGGCACTGCCCTGTAGCATGAGTGATCCACACAGGAAATGTGCTTTTGAGACCCAGAAGTAGGAACCACAGAGTAGTCCCCACCAAGACATGGGTTGGCTCCTAGTTCGAGAGATGCAGCAGACATGCTCATGCAGCACAGCCTGGATTGAGGGACTGGACAGCTGTGACTGTGTAGTAAATGTATTTATGTGTAACCACACCAGATAGATAGCACCAGACAGATAGTGTTCAGCTACTAGTTTAGGAGAATATTTTTCTTACCCCTTTGGCTGGCCTTATAGCCATACAAACATTGTATGAGTTTCTATGAAATCGTATATAAACAGTTTACATACATAGAGATGTTTTTTCACTTTGAAATTTACCAGTCAAAAATAGGGTTTTGCTGAGACCAAAATTTTATATGGAAATAACCAATTTGACATGTTTCACATGGAATTTATTTGGGAAGAAAGGTGAAATGAAATTGCTGTCCTACTAACATTTTCATATTTTCTTACTGCCTTGATACAAAATTCCAGTTACAGCTTTCCTGAATTTTGCATTGCAAGCTTTGATTTTCCATTGCAAGTAAGATCAGAAATTATTTGGAAGTATCATCATTCATCTAAATTCTGTTTTCATGTTAATTTTTGCTTCTTTCTTGTTTTATGGGTTTACTAATATTAAGAGAGTTTAAAAATAGGCTCACTTCTGAAAAGGGGTTGTAATAGCCACATGTCAGCTCCTAAGGGTATGCCTCCAATTATTTTCAAGATTACGACATCTGACTAATGTACATAATTCATAACAGTTTTGCAAGCCAGCACAACTGAGGACTGGGGTTAGCTGGTTTCTAATTCTTCACTTACACCAATCCCAAAAGTGTTTTCAAGTCCCAATTGTTGATTCATATTCACACAGATGACTTAGTTGAAGAGAATTAATGGCATCAATTTAACATTCCTGATGGTGTAAGTAAAGGTCTAGCTGCAATCAGGCTGGACAGCTCATGATGACCAGTGCAAACAATAATACAGGTCTCAAATTTCTGAGACAGTTTCTAATTCCATTTTTTCCCAGTGTAAACTTGAGCACACTGGTTCTGGAAGTCCGTGTGACAGAATAACTCAAGAAGTAACAGTCTTGTTGATTTTCAGAATAGATGTCCATTTTCAGCATTGAGCTAAATGACAGGGACAGCACCCTGGTAGTGTTTCTGGCGGCTTAGCATTAGATCTAATTCCATTCTGCAATAAACTTCTTCTGTAGCCTGGACTCAGTAGTTTAAATCCCAAAGTACTGATTCCCATCTTTCACTGCTCCAAAAGCAACTATACTAAGCAAATTACTTACTACAGGCAACAATCCATTTTATAATCCATCTTATACAAGCAACTCAGCAGTTGAGTTGCTGAGTTGCTTGTATAACTCAGCAACTCAATTGTTCTTGAGGTATATGAGCAACCTTTCTCTCTTACCAAAAATGCTAGGAGTTTCTCGAGCAATGTTAGCCATAAATCATGATTCTGGCACCACAATTAGGATACTTGTGTCTCATAAAATCGAGCTACCTATTTTTGTAAAATACTCCAAAGTGTTAAGATGATAGAAAAAGTACTACAATGCTGTTGCTCCCTCTTCTTTGAGCAGAGCAGCAGAAACTTTTCCCTTAGGGTCCTAAAAGCTACAGGGAATTCCTGCAAGGACCTCCCAGTAGCCAACAGGGCTGCGAGCACAGGCAGAGAAAAGATGGGGAAACTTTGAAGTGAAAAAATGAGACCTCTTCAAAGGCCAGTTGCAGTTCAGTAGAGGCTTTCAGGACTCCACTTTTCCATGCGAGTGCTCAATTGCAACCTTTTTAAGAGCTCAGCCCTCTTGACTATGCTGTTTTCAGCTGTGTGTCCTAGGCTTATGAATATTTAATACTTATAAAATATTTCCATATTCACAGAAATCTCTGTGGAAAATAGTGTGTGTTGCATGCATTACCATAAAGAAATAAAATAGTCATGCTAATTCATCTGATAAACATTATTTAATCCTGCAAAAACTTGCCCATGAGAAATACCATTCTTGGAAAAAGTTTATATTTTAAGCTGGTACTGATAAAGTACTTAGAAACTTCTAGATATGCCTGCATGTTTTCCACTATGCCTGCATTTATTAGAAATTCAGCCCTATTCAATTGAAGTATTCAAAAATCTTAATAAAAACCCTTTGGTTATTTTCAGAATTCTCGAGTCATTTAAATATTATCTTAGGCAACCACAGTTTGAGGTTGTTGGATTTTTGCCAGATGTCTAGTTCCACTGCTGGAGTATTGTGTCCCAAACCTTTGGATGTCAGGAAATCCTAGACAAAAGACTGCTTGCTGAACTGATGCTGACCTGCTTTGGACTTGCTTATAAATATGCTGTACGTATCCAGTAAATCCAATACACTCTCTGCTACACAGCTACACAGACATTCGAGACAGAGCTAATCTGCTGCACATGTGAAGGAAGGCTGAAGGTCCCAGGTACTGTGGACTCATTGCACATGCATTTCACAACATCTCTGCATGTACTTGTCACAGGAGTTTCAGCCAAAAACTGGCAGTCCTAGCTTCGCGGAATATATCCTTCAGACCTAATTTGACTTTGCTTTATTTTGCTTGGGAGCACCAATGCTCAGGTTTACTTTTGTCATTTATTTTAAAATCTGTGCAGCTTTATCTATTGACACTGAAAATCCCATCTTTAGAGTAGGCTGCTCTGTATTACCAGCAAAGTCCATTTGTCTGAACTGTGGCACTATTACCTCAGCTGTTGTGAATATCCTAGCATTTTTGTTTCCATTGATCTATGTGATCTATGTGCTTGATTCCTCAATAATTCATAAATGCCCAATTATCTCAACAACTTTTTTTTTTGGCCAATTTTGTAAGTGCATTTTTATTTCTGTAGTGCTTATTATCATAACATGCTCCCCTAAAAAGCCATCTTGAATTATCTCAGCTTCACTGTTGTGATTTACCTATGTATACTGACACCAAAGGTCCTTCTAGAAAGTAAGGGTCAGATGAGTATTTGTAAGTTCTACCTCAACACGGAATTGTCTGAAAAAAGTCATGTCCTACATCAACTAAGAATGCAAAAGCCTGCTGAGGTGTGGCAGCTGTTCCCCTTATCCATGAGATTTAATCATTACAGTCATCCCATTCAGGTTGGTTGGCCTTTTTTAGCATCCAGTCATACAAGTCATTGAATGATCTTAATTCACTCTAAAGAGAGCCAAATATGCTCAGACTCTCGAACTGCTCTGTCCTGTCCAGAGTTACATAACAAGGAGCCAACTTGGCTCCTCATGTTGTCTGGAGTTTTTCAGTGTTTTTGATGGAGTTTTTCTGTGGACTGTGGTGAGCACTGAATAAAGCAGTAGCTGAATACAGACCGGTAGGTAAGCAAGAATACACACGTTCTTTCAATTAAAAAGTGGGTATTATACAAGCTTTCTCATTCTCCTCACCCATTTTAGGAAAATCAAAAACAAACCAAACTATTTGCCTTACTAATCCATTTAAAATGTAAGAATAATTAAAAGAAAGAAAAAAAAAAAGGCCAAGCAAACAGCCAGAATCCAAGTGGATAACTTTGTTTTAAACATTTAAGGAAGAGCCCAGCTCAAATGCTCAGGAGAAAGGTGACCTTGTCTTTCCAGAGCTAGAAACCAGCAGCAGACTGGTTTAAAGCAGCAGTGGTTGGCAGGAGATTTGGTCTCTACATAATCGCAAAGAGAGAAAGAATTGTTCAAGATGAATGACACTACCAGTGTAGGATTACATTTTGGTCAGCCATATCTGAGGTTAGACATGGGAAAGTTTCTGATCATTAGAGAAGTGTGGCCTTCCACTGAGAATAGCAGGTGAGTATTCGCCTTTTTGCATCTAGCAAAAAGGCTTAATCCTTACGTGAAAGTAGCTATTAGACATATTTCTGATAAAAAAAGGACAATCTTCCCACACCTGAGACCACCTGTGGCCTTCACATATTTAAAATATTGAAGGTTCCCCCTGAAGTTGTGTATTAAAGAGGAGGACACATAAGTGTTCTGCATCATATTCTCAAAGACTGTAAAAGATGCTGTGTAAATTTTTTAGCTCTATTTTATCAACCTGCTAGTTCATAGATACTGAAATTCTTCTCAACAGAAGAATGGCCATTTACTTGATTTTATGCACCACAAACAACACCATTTTTTCAACTGTTAATTAAAACAGCTTTAATTAAGTCACTATATTTGAAAGGAGTGTCACAGACATTAGCATTACTTGAGACTAATTAATGACTATTTGCAATAGCTTTCTCCTGAATGTCTTAATTGTGTAACATGATGGTTATGCTTCTATCCCTCCCAGTATAATCAGAAACCAGTTCATTTTACATTTATGGTTTGTGATGAGTTATGCTTATAAAAAAAAACATACAAAAGACTTAACTTAGACTAAACATTGTCATACCGTCTTTATTTATATTGGGAAGGATGCCCATTTTCTTTTGTCTTCTGTCCTCAATATTTGTGCAAAGATTTTCCATAGTTAGAATTCTGTTCTGTGTTTTGAATTCATTAAAAAGTTAGGTACATTACTCATAATATAGATAAGTATTATCAGCATTAGTATTCCTAGCAAGTGAGTACTGTACAAAAAAAAAAGACATATCTCTCACAGAATTCTCTTTTTCAGCAAGAATCATAAATACAGTTGATTGCATATGCCATTACTCAGCTTGTAACACAGCTCTAAAGTCTGCAGGTTTTTATGCTCTGTAAAATTATAAAATACAGGACTGGAGTGTACTTTGAGAAGTCACCTCACTTTTCCAAAAGAGAATCATAAACAATATACATCATTACCAATTTAGAAAAGGTGTTACAAAACAAAAAGATATACAATATATAATACAAAACATATTGGGCATTGAAAAAGCTTAGTCCAAAAGTACTTGAGTTTTACAGTATCCTGGTTAATGCTTCATTAAGTTTTATTTTGCACATGTGCATAAGTATATATACCCAGCCACTTACTCTCTCCGTGATAATAGGAAACAAGTTCCTAACTGCTTGTTACACAGTGTAACTACATAATTGCAATAGCTGGTGGAAAAACATTTCAATTTTATTTTCCTCTTAGTTCAAATGGTTAATAGTCAACAATAGTCCAGTAACAGGAATGAGAAGTCATTCCTAGGCAGCATGTGTCTGTAATGCATTCAAATAAAGTTCCTTTCTTGGGACTGACTTCGGTGGAAGAAAAGGCATGTTTTGGAAGTGTATTTCTTTGGTTCTGTTTCATGCAATTTTGTGAGGGGTGAAATAATAAAACAAAATAACTTGTAGGTCTCCCAAATGGACCGTTTAAAATCCCCCCTATTCCTTTCTATATTTGAAGCACTACATCTTTATTTGTAAGCAAATGTCAAATGTTTGAATAAATTAATGATGACTCAACTAGTTAAGAGGGAAAGGAGCCAGTAACCTACCCAAACAGAACTGACAAGAAAATATGTAAATAATACTTTAGGTAAAAGCTATTTGCTTAAAGATTCCAATGTTTTCACTAATTCATTACCAGTTCTAGGAAGTAGTCATTTGGAGATATAAGGTGTTTTTTTTTCAAGTCTCTCATAATTACATCAAAATTTACAGCAGAGTAGTTCTTCTGTTGCTTTGAGGGTTGAATGCACTTGTATTTTTGCTTTCAATTTAAGTATGGAGCTCTCTCTGGTGAGGAGTAGTAGTAGCTAGGCTTGATGTTTCCCAGGACTTCATCTTCCCAATTAGGGAGGCAGCAGAAGAAGAAAGCACAGCCAATTACAACAACGGTGCTGGCCCAACCGAAACCATAGGCCCAGCTGAACATATTATCTCCTGTCAGAGGAATTTCTTCTGCAAATTTCACTGGGTAGATGACCAAGCCTATGATCTGGAATGCAGCTAAAGGGCAAAGAGAAAGAAAGAAAAACATGAGTCAATGACAATGAATTATACTGCTTTTCCCACTAAAAGCACATTTGGAGGTAACTGCATTGCCTGTTTTAAAGATTAGCTCCAGTCTCACAGTCTCTGCATTCTTGCAGAGATACGTGACTTCTGGTAGAGGCAGATCCCCACACCTATCTGATTGCAGCTGCTAAGGCTGACGTGGTCATTTTTCTATGGCACTCATCTGCATGTCAAAACCAGCGCTACAGATGGGCGCTGTGATCTTTGTGGAGCCAGTTACCTCTCCCCTGCAGTGCTGCCCCGAGCTGCTCCATCCCCTGGGAAGGTGGGAAGCACCCGAGGCTCTTGGCTCCAAAGTGTTAAGATGTGACAGGCAGGGTCAAAGATGTTGGTTACCCTGATATACTGCTTTTGTGAAAGTCCTAGTTGACAGAGGCCACTGGGACTTCTTTCTTATCCTCTCAGAGCCTAAACCCACAAAAACGGATCATAAACCAGACAAAGACAGTATATTTCATGAGCGGGGTCCATCTGAGACGTGTTTCTGCTGATGCCTGTTTTACATATGAAGAAAATCTTGTCTTTGCACCCAGCCTTACCAACAACAAAGAGCAGTCCTCCAATTCCTCGCACAAAGTTGAAGCGCAGTATTTCCACTGAGAAGGCTATGACTGCCAGGGCAAAGCAGATGACTAGGATCACGAAGCCGACAAGGTATGTGGCAGCTGCCGCTCTCCCCCATCCTTGGGAAGAAAAACAGAAAGATGTTACACACAGCAGTGCACCGAACTTTACATCACTGTAATTCTTTTGTTTCCTGTAATTATTTCTTTGTTGGAATCATTTGTTGTAAAAAGGACACCTTATGCCAAAGCAATACTGGATGTCTTCAAAGTGCACAGCAGAGAGGTACCAAGGTAGATGGAGCAGCCCAGAACTCCTTTCCCACTAATTTGTCCCACTGAAAAGAAGATTATAGTGGTAATGCAAATAACACATCCAAAAGCAGTATCTATAAGCTGCATGGATCTTGCAGCAGATAGGGCACACTCTCTCTGAAAGTACTTTATCACCATCCCTTATGCTTAGCATATAGATTTACAAAACCACTCCATATAGAGTAAAGCATGAGAGATGACATGAGGGTACCATCACAAGTGATAATGTCTGTAAAATGATAATGCCGTCAGCACAGGACTTCTTGTCTGTTTGTTTATGACAAGATCAAAGTATGTGAAGTAAAAAATAGTAAGACCACAAAGAATTTTATTTGCAATGGCTGAGGTGGGATAACAAAGATAAAGGGAACACTTGGAGATAAATGCCTATTCACTGCTGAAAAGATTCAGAAACAGCTAAAACATAGTGGGTGGAGGAGGAAACATGGGATCAGACGCGAAGTGGAAGAGTCTTTTTTGAAGCGTTTCTTTGATATTCAGAAGGACAGGGAAATGCATAGACACTTAGATTCAAGTAACAGCACCAAGTAAATGAAGGCTAAAGAGGTCTAGACGTTGAGAAACCGACCTCACTCCAGTGGAGCAGCAGTGGGTGTTCAGAGCTCATCTATCACAGTCCAGGGCCAAGGGGCAACAGAAGGAAAACTTCTTGATAAAATAAACAATTCCCATTTTACAGTAACATGGGCATGTGAAAAGGTATCCATTATGGCTAGACTTTATTCTACTCAGGAAATATTTACCAGTTCAGGTGAACACCTTGCAAACAACAAGAAAAGGTGTTCCTGCCCTGAAGGCAGGATCCTTACCCACAGGGGCTGAGCTGTAGGAATCAGCGCATTGGTTTCAGAAAGCTGTCATCACAGCTTACTTTCCATGTCTCTGTAAAATGGGTTTCTACTTTCACATAGCAGATATAAGTAGGGCCAAATACCGAGCTCCCTCTAATGTAGGAATTGAACTAAGTCAGGATGTTTGAAACAAATTGCACATTCCAACAAAGCCAAAGTGATTCTGAAACCATTTTTAAGGTAGTCTCTGTCCAAGAAATTCTTTGTGAGAAAAAAAAATAACTGGGAAAAGACAGTGAGGCAGAGAAGATTTTTTGGAAGAGTTAAACCCCTCTGCCTTAACGGTGTGTCTACTAGTTACATAAATGGAAGTAGTAATTTGAGCCAGAGAAAGGAGTGAAAATATCTCAGACACCCCTTCTACACACATCTGTGAAAGTAAACACCAGTTTACGGCTATTTTCATTAAAGGTGTGGGTGTATGGGTGTAAGGAATAACATTCACTTTGGAAATCTCAAGTGAAATACAACTGCCATCTTTTAGCCAGTTCCCAGCCCAAGCAGGTCAACTGGCAGAGAAAAGATTTTCTTTCCCCTTCCCCTTCATGAATCTGAGAGCTACATGAGGCAGCAAAAAGATTTCCAGCTAGCTCTCTTAGTCCCCATTCCTCCTTAGACCCGTTTTACCTGTTTTAAGAGACTGCTACAGGGGGGAGGAGGGAGGGATAGAGGGCATCTAATCAGCACTGGAAGATTGAAGCCAGGTCAGTGGTCAGATAATATCTTTTCATACAAAATATTCTCCAATGTACCTAATGTGGACAGTGGATATTGTCTTCACAACAGTATTTACTCAGGGATAGCTGGTATAGGAGGATATTTAACCATAACACAGAGCCACCTCAGGAAAAATGATTCAGATCAAACAAGTTAGAAATGCCATTTATTGGTATTTGTCCTCTTAAGAAAAAAAGCAATGGCAATAACAAAAAGCACTTTTTTATCAAAGTATATTGTACATTCCTCTCCAGTGCATTATATATACTAGCACAGTGCAGGAAGTCACGTCTGGCACCTGCCTGATAAAGGTTAGCTTGCAAACTCAAACACGCAAGCAGGTTAGACACCTTGAAGTCTGGTGCAACACAAACATGACTGTAAGAGATATAAGCTAGAGAGCCCACACTGCTATCTCAGCTATTTCCGTATCCTGTGTTAGTTTACAAGTATAAAAAGCCTTCGTATATGAGTAAGCCCCGACCCCAATCATTGGGCATTATTTGCTCATCTCTAGCAGTATGAAAGTGGCAACACATTTAGCTGTAGGGGACATCTAGCCAGGAGCTTGGGAGATTAATATCATGATTTTTTTTTTTTTTTAAATCTTCATATACAGGAGAGTAGCAGACAGCACTGCAACAAGATTCACAGTAGGTTTTTTGGGGCTTGCCTGTGTATAGGTTTAGTGCTGGCAACCCAGCACATTCCTCTCCTCCTCCTCCCAGATTATCTTCTCCAGTGTCAGTAGGACTTATCAGGTCATACTGATAAGAGCTGTTAGGACTGAGGTTGGCTATTGGTGCCGGCCCCGTGTCGGACGGGTCTGCTCCAGGCAGGGCTCGAGAACAGCCCCGGCCCCTTAACAACAGTGGGGAGGGCAGAGGATCTCCTGGGCACTGCTCTGTGCACAGGGTAAGAGAGTCCCGTTCTCAAAAACTTAATCTGAAGTCTTTTAATGAGTGACTGAGGTAAGAGAGTCAGGCTGGGGCCTTCACCCTGAATGAGCATAGGGGGAAGGCCTTTTCCACACAAGCTTTTACTACCCCTGCATACCGGGAGAGCTGTTGGCATCAGTGCCATGAAGTTCTCACTGAACGTGCTGTTTTCCCATGCAGGAAGCCCACCACCCCCAGCCTACTAATGTGAGCTTTCCTGGCTGTTTTTCAACCCAGAGGGTTGTTTGATCACCTCCAGCCACCAACCCTCAATGTCTGCCTGCAGAGTCCTCCATCTATGGCTCCCAAGTGTCCGTAAGGAAAGGCACGTGCTTTCCCTCATAGTTAGCTGCTTTGAGAGCTGTAAAGTTCTCCCTCACATGCTGAGGGACACCGATCAGCCCCTGTTTCTAGTTTGTGCTCGGAAGAACCTTACAGCAAGAGATTAGACCAAATTTAAACATCTGCCAAAGCAGTAAAGATTCAGGTCCCTTAAGCTGGCAGGCAGAGTATTTCAAAACAGATAAATATGACATCTGTTTATGAGTTCAAACAATAATAGCAAAATATTTGGGGCTTCATAGTCACATAGTTTGAGGCACTAGGATTGTCCTGGTCAGCTTAACCTCAAAGATTTGAGCACTCAGCATTTCATCATAAAAAAAAGTATTTATCCATTAGGTGATGTTCAGAGCACACCAACAAAGTTGTTAGGGGCTGAAGAGCTATAATTATTAGGAAGGATTAAAAGTTTTATTATACAGTTCAATTAATGATGACTATGCAACAAAAATAAAGCTACAATATTAGCATGCAAATAACAAGGAGGAGTCAGGATTGTTTCAAGCTAATGATTATCAGCAGTAAATATGACAAAATTAAAAAAAGAATCTTAATGCTAGCTAAACTTTCTGATTTTATTTGCCTGTTCCCCAACAGGGAAGTGCTGGAAGCTCTATAGGGTAGGACATTTAAATCTAAATTTCCCTTTGCAATAAATAAAAGTGCTGGCATAATCTAACATCAGCAGCAAGATGGACTACTCTAGGATTTGCAGTAGCAAGTCTTTCTCATCTCTGTTCACTTGTTTATAAAATCAGAACTTAGTTTGCTAGCTTGTGAATATCAGGAATCTTAGAGGAGGAGTTTTTACATTGGCATAATTAGATGAGACGTGTTTTTGCAATGTAATTTTGATATTTTTCTATATATAAGTGCCAGTAACATCATTTATTCAGCCTTGAGAGCTCAGATTTGGAATGCTCAGAAAATATGTTATATTGACTAACTGCTCCTGTGAGCAGGAGAGCGTTGTCAACAATATATTCTTGCTCACGAATGTGCAAAATTCCATGACAACATGACAGGCAAAGAAAAGGTACATCCATACCTATCTTGAGTACAGGAGAGCCCAGAAAGTAAGGTTTGCTAGGAGATCTAGTTGGGATTTATTGCTGGGTTCTGTTTAGTTTTTAGAAGTCTGCCATAAGCCATTGCCATACTACCAAACTGTTAAATAAAAGCCCACTAATACAACCTGTGTTTCAGCTATCCTGCCCTGACTGGAATGGTACAGAGGCAAAATCCTGGAATATTCCAGCTTTAAGCACTTCTCTGTGCCTTACAGTAGAAATGTGCCTGCCCCCTGTGACAGCGAGCCCAATGACATGGATGCCAGCTAGACTTTTACTTTTTTTTTTTTTAATTATCTTAATTTAATCTTTTACTACAGAGTTTGAGCAAATTTGGGGGGATGTAGACAGACGCTCACAACTCTTGTATCAGCCTTTGCTGAGCAGACATCATAAACTAGGCTTGTTTGTTTACTATTCACCTTGGCATCATAAATCAGACAGAAGTATGCCTGAAAGGAGGAAAGGGTGAGATGGGTGTATCGGTAAGATTCCTCTTTTATTTATCTGGCTCCTCAGTGAAGCTGAGTGCTCAGTTTCACCAGTGATCTCCGGTACCAAAGGCCATTGCTCCAGCAGCCCTGCTGCACCAGCACAGCAGCAGTGAAACATGATTCACAAAGGCTGGGCTCCTAATTCTAAGTTCCAGCTTTCTTTTTTCTCTCTCCTTTAGCACTTATTAAAGATCCAGATGAATGCTTCTATTTTTCTAAGTCAACTATTGTGTGCTTAATGAATACCAACTGCCTGTTAGGCATTTAAGAAAGAGTTAACCATCACGGGAGCTCCTTTACCGCACACGTACACACCTATCATTTATAGTGCTAATTCAAAGCAAGTCACAGGGAACAACCCTTTAGAGCTGGCAGGACATTGCCACCCACAAATATTGTTCCTAAACTTACAGCTTCATACCTTAAGACAAAAGCAAACAGTCTTCTCCAAGTAACCGCCCTACAAACAACTCTATTCATGTTTTATGGCTTCCTGATATGTTTCAAACACATAACCAACATTTAATCCTGCAGTGGTCAAGAGTAAGTCATCCTGAGTCATACCATTCTCCAGAATGGCAGCCACGCATTGCAACATATTCATAATATACAGATGCTGCCAGGCTGGTACTTCCCAGATGCAAACTAGTACAGATTTCTAATCTCCCTACCAAATTATGTCCTATTCCTCTTTTCGCTTTTCTACTTCCTCCCTCTCCTATGACATTGTATTATGTGCATTAAGAAGCAATTTGGTTTAGGAGACATTCCTATTTGCAAATCAATATGTACCTGATCCAGCCCCTTCTTCACCATTTAAAATAAGTGTCTCAACTACTTTTTCTCACTTTAGTATGTATGCCACAGTTCAATTAAGAAACATAGCTTAAAGAAAATTAATGAGAATCACTCTGAAGTTTTGTCAGGAACAGCGCAGGTTGGTTGGTGTATAGGACTTTATGCAAAACACAAATTATGCATCTCAACTAATTAACTTTTATTTACCTACAGTAGTACTGTGAATGCCTGCTAGGCATTTTTTCCCTTGTAAATGCCCATGCTTATTTTAAGTTTAATTTCATTAACATAAAAAAAAGGAAATGAAATAAATCAAACCTGAATTCATATGTTACATCCTGCCTCTAGAGGTAAACAGTACTTAAGTAGAAGGTGGCATGCATTTCATCAGAATTACAGAAGAAGCAAAGCCAAGCTGCTTAAAATAAGCTGTAAGTAGAAGATACTTTTCTTCTCTGACACCTTGTTAGCGAGAGAGAAAAAGCAGAACGGCGCTTCTGCCCGAGACTGCCCAGGATTGAGGCGCAGCACACAACCATCACAACGCAGGGGCATGAAAAGCCCCTGTCCCTACAGAAGAAACCAAATTTCAGCAACTCTGCCATCTTTCCTTTCTTCACTGTGTGAAGGGGTAGGGATTTAGTTTGTCACAACAGGTGATTTTCCATCACTTACAGTAAAACCTGCAGTCACTTACAGGCTGAGAAATAAAGCAACTGCTCTGGCAATATTTAGGTATTATAATTATAATATATATTATATAATTATATTTTATATTATGATATTATAATCTAATATGCTCTGGCAAGTTTTTAGCTCACGCATGTGTGTTGCAATGAAGAGCTTCTGGAAGGCCACCAGGCTCAGCTGGCGAGGGACACGCGGCGGGGAAGTTCTCCCTGCCAGATCTGTGACAGGCCAAAGCTTTCCCTTTTTATGCTCCAGCTTCACCTCCCAAAGCAGCCTAGTCCAGGCTCGAAAGGCAGCTCTTTTTACTTGGCCATAAGCATTCTGTTTTGGGGAAAAGCAAATGCAATCAGCATATTTTGGAAAAAAAAAAAAAAAAGATGCAATCAATAAGCGTGTCATAGCAAAAAAAAAAAAAAAAGAAAAGTCTCCCCCCAAAGCATGGACAGACCCAGGAGCACCAGGCACAAATGCAGCTAAGGAAGCTAAAGCAGAGGCAGGATGACTAGGCTCGGAGTCAGGCCGCTGCAGCACAGCCGTGCGCGCGGCGTCTCCCTCGCTCCCGGCGGCTCCGGACCTTTCTCCCACCGCAGGGACAGAGGGAGGGAAATTTCGTGGCTGTGCCAGGGTAGCTCTGCCCAAGGAGCCCCCACCTATGTCGCTGCCTCTGAGGTTTGCTCAGCAAGGGAGCCCTACGTGAGCATGTCTCAGTCGCAGGGCTGCAGCCGGCCGGCGCGTTGATAGGAAGCAAACTAGAGAGCCACGGATTTGTGGCCAGGCAGCTCACTTTTTGTTTGTGCAAGATAACTTTCTTCTAAGGAAAAGGATTGACTTCTCCCTACTGCACAAGAAATTGCTGCCAAGCAGTTCGAGGGAGCATTTTCTCTGCTGCTTTCAGCCCCGAAGAAGCCCCACTCCTGGTGCCGCAGAGCTACCCCGGTCGCATGGGGCAGCAGAAGGAGGCGGGGGACGTCCATGTCGCCGACGTGCGCCTAGGGCACTGCTCTCCCAGCCGGGGCCGTGGAGGCGTCCGGCCCCGCACTCACCGTAGTCCATGAGGGACTCGCAGTTCCAGTTGAGGTCCTGCTCGCCCCGCGTGCAGCTCTCCCACAGCGACGCTTGGTGCACGTAGGGCGCCGACTCGGACTCCAGCCAGCCGCGTCCGGCCAGCGCGATGATGCCCATGATGATGGCCAGGCCCAGCAGCAGGGGCAGGAGCCACCTGCAGCGCCAGCAGGCCAGGCTGCACACCACCATCCTGCGCAGCTGCCGCGGCGCTCCTCAGCGGCCGGACCAGCGAGGCCGAGCTCTCCCTTCCCAGCGGCGTGCGGAGGCTGCTCCGCCGAGACGCGCGCGGACTGCGGGCAAGCGGGCGCCCGGGCTGCTCTTTAATCCGGGCGGCGGGAGGAGCGCGTCCCACCCACATTCCTGTGACTCAGGGCGGCAGCAGCAGCAGCAGCAACCTGTGGAGCTGGCGGGGAGCAAGCGGCAGGGCTGGGCCCCGCTCCGCGCTCTGCTCCTGCTCCCGGGTTGCCAAACAAACCGTCCAGTTACACTCCCTGATCCTGTGTTAACTCCTTGCTGGCTGGTGCGGCCACTGAATTTCGCCGCCCGCTCGCAGCCTCCCCTTTCAAAAACTCCTGGTGCATGACGCCGTCCTGGCCTCCCCTTGCAAGCCTGGCATAGGGACACACAAAAGCACCCGTGATGTTTTAGTCCTCAGGGATGGACACCTCAGACGGGCCCAGCAGAGGAGCAGACTGAGTGCAGTGCTTGATCTCTAAGTTGTTGTGCTGAAATACATAGGGCTGCATATGAGCAAGGGGCACATTCAAAGAGATTCTGCTTTTCTTCTGAAGTTTTCAGTATTCGTGGGTGCTGTTTCAGCCTCCGAATGCTTCTTTGCCTGCCTGTTACCTGTGTTATACAGTGGATCATTTAGGTTATACCTGACTCAACAAGTCCCAGGAATTAGTCTGTCATTCTTGTATCTCTTGTATGTGGATTCCTTGTTGGCAACCATCACTAAGCACAGCAAAAAAATAGTTTCTTATGATGTTTCACAAGCCCTGCCCTGTTCCTTGGAGTTTATCCATCTTTTTTTTCCTCTCAAAACCCAATAAAGACACATTAGAGTCACCTAAAACTGGTGAGAAGTCACTTTGTGCACTGAAATCTTACGACATGTTGCTTTCCAGTTAAAATGGTCAACTTCTTGCCCAGTTTTTGGACAAGTCAATGCAAATGAGAAGGATAAAAAAAAAAGCTGTTGTTTGAGGATGGGAATATGACGTTCTTAACAAGGAAGTCATCTCATTTTAATTATCACATGTCTAACATTAAGTTCAGCATTTCCAGAGTTTGTTTCCTAAAAGCAGATTGCAGTCATTGCCAGACTTAGAACCAGACTGGCCAGACACAGTCCAGAAGTTTTGTCCAGGATTCACATGTCCTGACTTCCACTATCCCATGTTGGAAAATGCACCCTGGAGATGACGAGAATGAAGGCTTCCCTGCCAAATGACATGAATGTACACCCAGTAATTTGGCCATGGGAGGAACACTTCTCCATGACAAGATCTGTGCACATCCCATCATGTCATTCCATCACATAGTGCCGAACTCATCAAACATCATAGGCACAGGCTGGATCCCTGCTTTACTGGAGAATGTGGCCATGAAGATCTAACTCAGCACTTGAACAAAAATTCTTGGCATTCTCATGCTAAATATTTTTAGAAGCATTAAAAAGATAGGTAGGGGGAACTGCATAACTTTCAAGGGGAAAGAGAAAGTATGATTTTTTTTGCTGGGCTACACCAAGTGAGATTTTTTACAGGTCAAAGTATGCCCAACATCAGTTCCTCAAGAAACACTGAGGGAAGTGTCTTGTGAGGAGGGATGGTGAAGCTGATTTGAATAATGTTGTTGGCAAATGCCAGGGAATGAGTTATAATGCTAAAAACAGAACAAGGTGATGCCACCATACACAAGTGGCAAATATCTCAGGCAGGTTACCTCAAACTATGAGAAGTTTTACTAATCCTCTCATTATTTTCAGAGGTCTCACGGGAAAATTAGAAAGTCTGTATACTTATCTAAAAAGTATTTTATACTTGTTAATACCAATGTGAGTGAAAAATGGATGAGTGAGAAGTAATAATTCTATCAATAATGATTATATAATTTATGTTACAAAGTAGCCTTAAAATATTATTTGTATTTTTGTTGCATAGCGTGTGGCTTTTCTAAGAGTGGAAAAGCTGTAATTTAGAAGAATTTAAAACTGAAAAAATGTGTTCTTAAGCTATTGCTTTTAAGAATTCTTGTGCTTACATACTGTTGAGGCACCACTTACCACATAGTGTCTCAAGGACTTTTGCTGGTCAGTTCAGATAGATAGGAAAAATAACAAAGGGTTAGTTTGAAAATATAAGCTTACTTGAGGTCACCTATCTGGAAAGCTAATGGCCTGCTTTTTATTGTACTATAAGTTGCATTCTGACAAGACATCAGTTTACTGCTTGGTAATACAGATGCACAAATATGTATGCATACACACACACACACACACACACACATATATATATACTTTCACATATATATCTATATATACACACATACACACACAAATTTACAAACGTCTTTTATTCATCCACCCTTAAGTTCGTCCACCCTTAAGTTCTTGCCACAGTTCCCTGACAATACTGATTCCAATCTTACCTCCTTTTGTATTATTCTTGTAGTTTTCATTACCACAACTTTGCCCCTCTCAAAACCATCTAAATCATTGCTACCACTTTGCCCCCAAAATAATCTTCCATGTTCATTTCTTGTGGTCATATCTACCATTCAGATTTCATCTCAAATTCACAGTAAAATACAGCCTTAAATAAAGTTTGTTTGAACTGTTGGCATGCATAATTCTTAAGCACATCACCCTTGCATAGACAAGAGGTAGGGGCAGAATTTGTCACCATCATTATCATCATTTTTTGTCACTGCAGCAGGACTTTATTTGTTCAGTGCTGACAGGTGATTTTCTAGCAATCTCACTGTCAGCACTAAAGTCACTTTAGAGGAAGATACAGAAGTTATTCTTTAGCACAAAAAGATATAATTGTACTCTATAGTCAGAAAAGAGGAGGGGTAGAATTTAATCTTTTTTTTTTTTCAAGAAATAGAGTAAAAGTACATCACTTGGCAGAAACTGCTAGTTTTTCTGCAAGGTCGAAAGTTAGGAAATTTCCCCAGTTGTGAAAGGAGCATAGAGCTGGCTACCACTTATATTAGTTGCATTCGTTGATTTCTCCATGTACCTAAAGTGTCTTAGTTCCCAGGCTCCAGTTGTGTTTGGAGGAACATGTCAAAAAGTGTACTGAGGTGCTTTGGGTCCAAGATCACCGAAATCAAGCAGATGTCTTGACCCAGCTTCTCTCCAGTATCTCCATGAAGAGAGAAATATAATGTTCTCCTTTGCTTTTAAGCATCTGGCTTGTCACAGGAGACCAGAGGGCAGTCCCCCTGATCGTTTACCTCATGTTCCACTTTTCTTGTCTCTTAGCAGTGCTACCTTCTGTATATTAATATTGTTTGCAATTAAGCACAACACTGAGCAACACTGGAAATTTCACTCAATGTGCAAAGGCTATGCTATGTAAATGGCATACAGGGAAAAGGAAAGTCTACTGAGAAATCTGTCTCAGGCTGGTATGCTAAAGATTTCATTTTTCTGTGCTTCTGTTGACTGTGTGCAACACAGTCAATGAAGTCATTTGCCTTCAGGTCTGGTGTTGCTTTGATCTAGTAGTGAGAAAACCTATCAAACTAATAATCTAGTGGCTCCTGTAGCAAAATAGACAGCTCCAATAGCATATGTAGCTTTTCTCACCTCCAGGTTGTGTGGCCAAGCATATGCAGAGATAACAGATGGTAGGAGTCACTTCAGTGGGACAGCAAAGATACATGCTTGGGAAAACATAGTGATATGATCATGGGAAAAAAAAACATGCCGAAATATATAATGAAATAAACTGGATGTTCACTGTACTGAGCTACCAAAAATGCCCCTACCACAACTTATATGGATATTCTAGATCAAATCTAACCCTTTTCCCCAAATTATTTTTTTTGCTTTGGAATGGAATTGTAAATAGCTTTTACTACCATTATCTTTCATTATTTGTTATATAAATAGTCACAGAGTCAGAGAGTGGTTCAGATTGGTCAGGACCTCTAAAGATCATCTAGTCCAGCCCCTCTGCTCCAGCAGGGACAGCTAGAGCACATAGCACAGGGTGGCATCCAGGTGGGTTTGGGAGATCTCCAGAGACAATAGCCAGATATTTTTATAAACTTTTAGGTTTTATATCTTTATTTTTTCTTCACAGCATAACAAAAGATATGCTACTCTAGCAGATAGTGAAGTACACTCAGTAAATCATTTACTACTGCATATAATCATTTACCAAGCTATAAAAGAAACCTGGCTCTGTGTCAAGGTGTCAGGAGTGCTGGGTGGGCCAAGCACTGAGTGCTCTCCTAGCCCCAGAGAAAATCCTTCCACCTGAGGGCGTCTGGGTCTCCTGTGAGGTTTGTTGCCTTTCCCTTGCCATCTGTGGTGCCTCATCCCACTTGCCTAACACCAGTGCTTACTGCTGCCAGCCCTGCCTAAGGTCAAGGAACAGCAGGGGAAAATGTTCCATCAGAATGAAATTTTGTCTTCATTTTCCATTTTACCTAAGTGTATTTCTCTACAAGGTTTACTTCTCAACTAAATTATTTAGGAAAAGCAATGTCTGCAGTCTGAATACCCATTCTAAAATCTAATTATTTGTAATTCGTGGGTGTTGACAGCGTCTTGTCCTTACTTTCCTCCATGTCAAAGTGCCCTAATTTTACTTAATCTCTCTTGATGCATCATCTTTATGTATCCACTAATGAGCATCACCAAAACAAGGTAGTCATTCAATACAAAAACAGGGTAGGAATAGGAGGTGCTTGGTTTAACCCTACCAACCACCTCAACAGTCCTTTTAGATCAAATTTCAATTTCTGCACTTGTTCTGAAAAGTTGCCATTATCTGAATGTAAAGAAGGCATTTTTTTTTTCCTGGACAGCTTTGCAGCAGCTTTTTTGCCTATTAAATGGCTAAAATCTACAGTGGCTACAGACACATTGGTGTAACTTTTCCTCCCTTTATCTCTTCCACTCATTTACATGTTCAAGATGTAAGAAAGGAAAAGATCAAACAGATAACTGTATCATCCTTGAACTCCGTATTACCTCTAACTCCATATTAATTTTGCTTTTGTCCAAAAATCCAAGGACCAGCATCTGTATGTGTGATGCTAAACAGCAGTAATAAAGTGTTAGGGATTTCCTAGCTAACACTGAAACAGTTTTCTGTGAGAAAATGCTGCAGCAGGTGAACATTATATCCTAACATTACTAACATTTCTTTTTGAAAATGCCCACCAAGAATACCCAGGGTTACAGTGAATTCCTATGTACAAGGTCTTGGGGTTTTGGGTCATTGTCCTTTTGGAGGGAGTAACGGGGGTTGTCTGTTTTTTTTGTTTTATTTATGTTATGTTGTTATTGTTGTTTGCCTGTTTTATGCTAACTTCTATTCACTTACAGGACAGGCTGACAAGTTCTTGCAGAGCAGCTTGCTTATATATATTCTGAATTATGTGTTCACTTTGAGTAAGCTGAGATAAGATGTGTTTTGAACAATATTATATTTGTGCAATATTAGACAAAAAGCTTGAAATACAAATATTGCAACTCATCCTGATCTATAGGAGCCCTAATAATTTTTTTTCATGCCATTCTGACTTCTGGATTCATATCTGAAACTGTTTTAGTGGGACTAAAGGTCTTCCCTGTGATTATACACTTTTTGAGAGAACACATGTTACATAAATGCTCTGTATATGATATTTACATGGCATCCAAGCTGAAGGAATTTGAGCTTACATTTCAGGCTTCTGGGTATCAGCAAAATAACTCATAGCTGTCAGAGTACTTTGAGTTGTGGTGGCTTTTCCATCCCACAGGAAGACCCAAGAAGGTCAGTGAGATGGTACCACCAGAGGGCAGAAAGCACCTTAATATATTGCTGGGCTGGGAGAGAACTGGAGGCCAGCCTCAAGCTGATACCAAAATCCTCTCTGAGCAAAGGGGTTTATCACTTCCCAGCCTCTTCAGGCGAGTGACATGGACCCTCCAAGCAGTTTCATTTGGCATGGTGGAGCCCTCTTAGTTTGCTCTTGGGCATAAAGACAGTCATCCTTAATTCTACTTCTGAGCAATGAGATATTTAAATGCGTAATTCCTCTTGAAATTGCAGACTTGGAACCTAGTACTTGAGTATTAGGTTACTCAGCTATTTTAGACCTCTGCCTTACAATGACGTGAATAGAAGTGTCTGTTTTTCTTCCTACTGATGTTGGAGAGTCATCCAGTCTATGTGTTTAGCTCATGGCTAAACACTTAACATGAGAGACGGGCGTAAGATAGACCCTACAGCCTTTATGCTTTCCAGTAGGAGTTTGACACTCTCCAACATTTGTGGATATGGATTTACTTAGGGATATGGAAACTGCTGCCTTGCTGTCAATTCTTAACACTGATATTTTAAAAATATATCATTTACTTGGTATTTTCAAGGAAAGAAACATAATTCAAATCTAGAAATCTAGAAAAAAACATAATTCAAGTATCTTGAGAGAAAAAAATGTCTTGATGCATTTACAGAAGCTTTCTTTTCCACTGATATTGGCATTTCCTTGCATTAATCCATATTTCCTATCTCAACTCCTTTGAAAATCCTTTGAAAAAACATGCATATCTCAAACACACAGAGTAATGTAGGAGATCTCTGTTTTGTTCCCTTTCATCTCTGCACAGGAAGCTCTTGTTGAATGACATCTTAGTTCCTAGCAGTGATATCAGGAGTTTCTGGGATGAGTTTTATCTTCGTGTGCATGTCCAAAACTAGGCAACGTAGGTTTCATTGCACAGCTCCACATTATAGGATATATTTATAAATGACTCATTCAATAATGCAGTCTACTAAGGTCTAATTTCAAAAAAAAATGAGATTTAAAGTAAATGTCTAAATAAGGCATCACAATATTCTGGAGGTCTTCTCTGGCATTGAATTTTTTCTTATTAAAAATATGTTCTTATTAAAAATAATAGTTACAAACAATGCTGGCTTCCTCTGTTATAGCACTGGACAGACAGGAGATATTTGTTCTGCAGCAGAAGACTTACCTTTCTTCAAAGCAGCCTGATCACACTTACAAGGTTAATCCCTTCTCAGAAACAGTACTCTACTTTAAAAGGCATCTCTGTCTTGAACAGCTTGCTTTGATAGAAACAGAAGTAGCTGAGTACAGGAAGATGACTTCCCAGAAAACAGTGTCCATAAATGCTTAAAAAGTGGAAGAAAAAATAATTAAATTACACACACACATGCAACTAAGAGAAACAGTGTTGGGAATGAGAGAAAAAGGCTGAAACACAAAAGAGAGGCAGAAAGGAGAAAACTGATGGCTTGGGGAAAAAATCCGTATTAGTAGGAGCGATATAGAGAAGCATCACTTTAGATCATGAGGGTGGTATCTACCTATGTCTTCCAAGTGTTGGAGAGCACATTCTGCAAATGCTTTTGTTCTTTACGGTAGTAAGCACTGAGATGGAAGCATCAGGTCTGTGTAGAAAATAGAAAAGACGGACTTAGTTTAAATGTTGCCACTGATAACAAACAAGCACCGAAGATCTTGGCTTACACCAAAAGAGAAGGATAGACTGGGGACTGTCTTTCTAGTTTATACATCATATGGTAGATGGTAAGTAAATTGAAATAGAACCTGTGGTACATGGTGATCAGTTGGGAAGTGAGAGCACAAGAGACTTCAGTTGATCACACAATAACAGATGGGTAATAAAACCTGGGACAATAAGGAATATTTGTGGAACAAATGGAAGATCAACCTCCCTTCTGTTGCAGAGGCAAGAAAATAGGGAAGTGTTAGAGAACAATCTAAAAGGCAAATTGATGAGGGAAAGAACATATGGCAAAGACAGAAAGTGTTAGATACACACATAGGAAAATGTATTCTTTTAAACACTCTTTACAATATGTCTATGTTTAGCCTGTGTATGCTTTTGCTTACTAGCATTTGTGAAGGAGCAATTCCTTGGATTTCTGCTGTGCAAAGCGTAAAGGAACTAGTCCCAAAATATAGGATCAGGAAAAGTTGAAAGAAAAGAACAACAGGCTGAAAAAAGAGAAAATGAGGTTTCACCGTACCCAATCCAAGCAAAAATGCTACTGAGATATTTTTTCTTATACCTACCATTTTAAAGGGGATTGTGCTACTGCATAGAAAATAAACGTAATTAGAAATAGGCTCTATGTAGACATTATGCTATACTTTTCAGTAGCATATCTGGACTGCATTTTTCAGTGTACTCCATCATCTGTACTGCTGGGAAATGAAGAAACCCCATGGGCATGAGAAGCACTAACGGACTCCTTAAATACTGGAAACTCTTTCAGCTACTGTCTGCTGGCCTGCTGGCTGCAGAGCAGCAGAGTCCTGCAGGCAAAGTTTGTTACCTGCACAGACAACAAGCCTGCAAGGGCAAATCCACGCCACTTGCTCCTTCTGGAAAATGCAGGACAAAACGCCCAGCACATCCAGCAACCCAGCAGCCACGAAGTTTTCTGCAGCTTCTTTGTGCCAAGCACTGAGCCCTGCTCCTACTGTAGCTACTCCTGGGCCTGTCTCCATGTGAAATTCATTGCAGACTCAGCAATAAGAAACCAGGTTTCTAAAATGTCCAAGATGCTACAGGGGATGCTACAGCCAGGGAAGTGGGGGTGGAGAGCTGGGATGAAGAGCTGAAAAGCCTACATGATGCAAGGAGTAAGTTAAAGCTCAGGCAAGCCTGGGCAGTGGGAGAGAACTTGTTGACAGATGCTCAGTCTCTGCATCCATGTTAAGTTCTTTGCTATAATGTAGGTAGAGTTGGGGTTTATCTGCAAGGATTAATTTTTCTCTGCTTAAGGATTGGCATGCCTATATCTCTCAGCACAGTTAAACATAACCAAAAGGAAGGTACAAGAATGTAGAGAAGTGCATCTGAACTCAGTGGAGAGTATCCTTCACCAGAAGAGTTCACATGCTCGTGAGGGCAAAGCTGAATCTGCGGAGACTTGAGCAGCTGAACTTGAGCAGCAGCACTCGCTCGGAGAGCAAGTGGTTTTGAACCGTCGAGTTGACTTAGACAAGGTCAGTTACAATAGGAGGCATTGGCCGGTCCAGGAGGCCCTGGACCGGCTTTCTCTCTCTTTTGGGTCTCCACAGCACTCCAGATTTTTGCCATCTTTATTGTTGTTAGCCAACTTGTTGTTTATGTCAACAAGCCTAAAATCTAGAGTACCTAGGAGTAGAGACTGCCTTTATAAGGCCCTTCAGAAAAAAAAAAAGGTCAATGTCTGTTTGAGAATGAGCTCTCTAAGCACAATCAGAGATATAATAATACAGTTGTTCATGTATGAAGCGTCAGAACACAATTGGTTTGACAGCCAAGTGATTTAACTTTGTGTTAAGATATTTTTATTGGGAGCCCATTAAAAAGCTGCTATAAATTCATTATTTTGGCTGAACTCATGCCTTTTCACACTGAAGCATAGGTGTAAGGCTTTTGTAGTCATCTTTCTGAAACGCTTAGCAGTTTTCATCTCTTCTAGTAATTTCATGTTTCTTTTTTTTTTAAACTCTTACTTTGTGTGTATGTTCATGTCACAAGCGCTTCCCTCAGGCTGCTGTTATTTTGTGAACATCTGAAACATTTTGGACCAGATTACATACTGGCAAGTAGGACAATGCCATTGCCATAATAAGCTAGAGCTAATTTATAGGCTTTGTAGATGTGAATGCATTAGCATGCAAATCATGAGCAGCCCGTGCCCATAAATAAAAGGACTTACCTTGCCAAGAGATGGCTGTCCCAAAAATATAATGACTATTATAAATTATAGGCATGTGTCAGATTTCAGCCTCCTTTGTATTCTTATCTGTATTTCTCTAAGGGAGCATTTAAAAATAAAACATGTACTACAATGCATGGCAGAGGCAGATATACTCTTTGCTGGCCAGTGCCATAATGACCTTTTGCCAACTGCCACTCCTTCTTTTGTAAGAATAAGAATTATTCAGGCTTGTCATCAAATTTGAATAATATGTTATTACATGGTAGCACTCTGAAAAGGAAGGTTGAACTGTGGTTAATGCGTTGAACTACAGCTCAAGAGAACAGTTTTCTGTTCACAGCTCTGCCTCAGACCTTGCACATGGCCTTGGGCAAGTCATTTAATTAGTCCATGTCATCATTTTCTTTATTTAAGAAACAAGCAAAAATTAAAGTTTGGCTAACCTGTGCTTTGAGTTTGGATAATTATTGTTTTGGGGCAGGGCCCGTCTTTAGTACCTATTTATAGAGGGTTGGCACACTCCGGCAGCAGATGGTGCTCTAATAGGAATAAACAGATCTATGTCCTAGTTCTTAGTTATAATTTCAGAGGATATTCAGGAGTTCGCTTGAGTCTCCTGGGAACAAAAATCCAAGTTCAAGTTTTTTGTTTTGTTTTGTTTTATGAGAAGCACTTCCATGACTGTTTCTGTCGTCATGAACGCATGCAATGGTGATGTCTCTTACGACTTTGCCAGCTGCCTGCCACTCTCTACTTCCACCCCAAAATTTTAAATGACTGAAGAGTAGAAGCAGCAAAAATGAGGAATTTCTACAAAATTTGTCAAACACATTGCCTTGTGGAGGAGAATCCCAAAATAGCACCTTTCTCCTCTTGGAGAGAAGCTCTGTGGTTGAACTCAGAGAGAATCGCAGGACCATAGGTTTTGCTGCTCACAGGAGTACTTGTTTCTTCCTAAAGTTGTAATTGTTTGAGGTTCATTCCAGTGGAAGAAAAACCCTGCTGAAAGTGGAATAAACTACTGGAGAGAAGGCTCACTGACAGCTTTGTTTATTTTATGGACATGTTACATTAAGCTCAGCCTTTGCCATCTGCTCTGCCCCCTGATTGGAAATGCAAGAAAAAAAATCACAACACCATCAAGGAGATAAAAGTGATTTAACAGCCTATATATGCTCTTCCAACCATACAGCTTGCACTGAAGATGTTCTTTCTCATGATTCAGACACAACTAATGAGGAAAACAGTTCACAAATGACAGAAAAGATTTTGAGCTGAGCTACAGTTTTATTTAAGCAAACCTGACTCCACAAGAGGTTTCAACTGTACTTGTATCAAATTATGTGAGCTTTATGTAGAGAGCATCTTTAAGTATCCTCTATATTGTTTGCTGCTCAAGCAGCAAGACCTTGGAGTGGGAATTATTTAAGGGATAATGGCCATGGTGGAAGGATATATGAGGTGATAAATAGCTTTTGTAAGTAGTTGAACAGTACCAGCAAGGCTATGAGATGGGTGAGAAGCACAGAAGAAATTCATTGAAAATGCATCCAAGGGCTATATTCAAAAAGAAAAAAATAAATACAAATGTGACAATTGTGTGTTTCTGGCCTTTTTAGGATTTAGGAAATCTATGCCACTACACTGCTAGAGAATAACCTTCAGAAAGCACTGATGTGAATAGATTGATGGGGCAAATAATTAGGAGTGTCTTTGTGGAAAGAGTGATGGAATTCAGTATGCAGAGGTGTCAATAAAAACGCATCATCCGTAGGAAGCTTACGTTTTGTATTCTGTGATAAATCCTCATATCGACATGCAGCCTGTAGAAAGGTATTCTCATGGCACTGTTAAGCATGGAGACAAAAGACATGAACCACCCATAAAACATGCCATGAATCACTTGTAGTGCCCATTTAAGGATTTTCCCTTAAGAAATAAAATTATAAATCTATATGTTGTGTTAATCTGTGACAAATAAAATTTATTATATTCTTATAAAGATGAATACATATTCATCCACAAATTCCTGTAGAATCATGAGAATAATGGCAAAAGATCATTCATTTAAAGATTAATAAGAAGTATATCTATTGCTTGTATTTCGCTTCGAGTTCATTAAGTTAATAAGATATTAGAATCAACAGACATTCTCTTGGACCAGATTATGAAACTTAGAGACTTTAAAATGTGGTTTAGATATACTTCAGCATAGCAAATACATGCCTGCCTCTTATAATGTTGTAACTACTGGACCATTTTCTGTCTGGACGTGTGTCAGCTCACAGTATCCAAGGAATTTATCGCTCCTGACACAGTTCTGTGACATGCCTTGAATGTCTTTCTTAGAGCTGCATATTGATTGATGACAGGGCACATACAAAACATACATCAGCAGTCCTGCAAACACATTCAGTGGCTACCCTCTATTTGCTCTTTGAAAACAGCAGCAGAGTACAGGAATGACGCTGCCCTCCTTGCACAGGGAACACGCATACCTTGAACGATCTGGCAGCTGCATGAAATGAGTGAGATACATTAATTCACATTATTGGAGAGGGTTGTGATAACTACAGAACTCATTTCCACTGCCAAAGAAAAAGCCTATAGCAGTGACTGAGCTTCGGTGCAGAAAGGTGTGCCTGGATTCACTGGCCAGTAGAGGGTAATAAGTTCACAATATTTTGTACCAGGATGAATGTGAACAAGGAGAAAAAAAATATATTTCATATAATATGTATTTATATATGCTTAAGCAACATGACTTATTCTTTTATTCTGATATCTAACTCTTATTCTGATATCTACATTGCTATTCATTCATGTGTCGACAATGATTGGCTCTTCTGCACTATAAAGAACAAACCTATCTTTGACATGGACAGCTGTTGGACTAATTTGTTCCTGAATTAATAAAACATTCAACTGAGGGACTGAGTGTCTAATAAAATAACATTTTAATTTCTCATACAAATCAGAAAAGGCACAGTAAATAAAAAGAACAATATTTTGATCAAAAGTATGATCTTGTGACTGTATAAAATAATGATTGTATCTGTGATATACTTGCAATTTATAAGGTTGGCTGGTGTTAGAGGTGGAACTGTCTTAAGATTACCTGGCAACTGCCACAATACAATCTCATTTTCTCTTGCTTTGCCAAATACTAACTGGAGCTGACATCTTCCATCTGGAAGGGAGCAAGGGTGATTGCTTTACATTTCAATCAGATTAATGTCACTGTTTTCAGACAAAAGAGAGAAGATTATGTTTTGCGATTGTTCATACAGGCTGATAACCCTTGAGAGGCTGCACTGTCCCTGCTTACTGGTGTGGAGAACTAAAAAAGTGTATCAATGGGCTGTATATCAAGATTATGCTTTTTGCTACATATCTAAAAACTTGCCCAAATCTGGCTAAATGTCAGGAAATCAGTCTAGACGTGATCAGCCGGGCTACTGAGTTTTATCAGCTATCCCTGAAGAGTGTCTTTATAATTACGTGATAATGTTCTACACTGTAAAGGGCTGGGTATATAAGATTTCCTGCACTTGTACCGTACCTGTGTTGTTTTTGTACTTCTTCTGTGACAGTCATGTAGCTTAACAATGCCCAGTTTAAGTGCAAATTGGCTACTCGTGTCCTAAAAAGAGACATAACTCAGCCCAAATTATTCCAGTCTCACTGGGAGTAGAACTGTCCCGCACGCAGGAATATGCCATCTCTAACACTCAAGAAGATCTGTGAAAGGATAGCCTCTTTTTTTTGAAGAAAGGCACAAGCAGAAGAGCCGAGGTGAAGCATTAGCAAGGGATAAGGAAGACCAGTACGATCAGTACAATGGGGAGTATGGCAAGAGGTCTGGGACAAGAAGATGATCCAAGTAGCTGAGAGAATTTGCAGAGACAGAGAGAAGCACAGGGCACCTGGGGCAGAACCAGGTCGACTGGACGGGGAGGTTGAGACTCTGGAGGCAAGAGACTGCATGAGTATCTTGGCTTTATTATAACATGCATGCACAAGGTGAATCTCAATGTCCTTTTAGTGCTTTTGTGCGTAGATGCTAACTAAATGCTAAACAGGAACTAGGTAGACAGAATAGCAGAGAAAAGACGGTAGAGCCATCATCTCTTGTAAACTACCTGTCAGGAAATCATGGTGTTATTAATCCAGAAGATCAAGCCAAATCTCAAATATTACTAAACTTACATTTGTGTTTAAATTTTACATTAAAAAAAAAATCTTTTTCAGTCCAGTGGGTCTGATTTCTTTTTATTCCTACCTCCTAGTCTTTTACTGTCCCAGGAGACAAAATGGGCTTGTAGAGAAACCCACAGATAGCAAGAAATCCAGTTAGACTATTAGAAACCAGACGAATCTGCAACCTTGATTTTGACAGCCTATACATTTTTCCTTCATTTCTAGACAAAGTATATTTTATATGGAAGCTAGTGGAATTTAAACACAGAACTCTGCAGCACTGTTTTTTTGATTTTTCTTTTCAAAACAGATACTGGGAAACACTGTGCCTTTCTGATAGGTTTCCCATTTAAAATGAGAACAACTCCCAAATGAGGCCTTTAAAAATACACGTTTAAATATCAGTGCTCCCCTTCTACCCAGCAAAGCTGCGTGCTTGGCAGAAAGATGATTACAGTGAATTCCTATTGCTGTAATAAGAGCTTTAGTGTGGTTCAATATCCACTTAGCATTGGATTTTCAGACTATGACTTAAAGGCAATTACTGTGTTCTCTTTAGCAAGTTGGAAGATGAATGCTGTATCATCCCTGACTGCTTCTCCAGAAAGGATGTGCCAATAATAATCTGAGCATTGATTTAACGTTGATAAATACTAGTAGCGGAATATAAAAGGGCATCACTCGATGTGCAGGTTCACCGGTCAGTTCATAGCAGTGCTCGCTTGCAGAGGCATGCTCCAAGCATGGGACCTTATCATAGTTCAGCAAACAATGAGGCTTTGCTGTTAATTTGCAGATTTAGGTTGCCAAATTCAAGAATCCAGTCCTGTGCCCAATGGGATGGTGAGGTAAATATATATTCAACTGATCATCTCCTAACTCATGTTAGAAGCATTGACTATACCTTACCTTTGACATAATGAGAAGTAGTGCCTCAACAAGATCACAGAGGTGCTTTGGAAGAACTTCAAGAATTCAGGTCTTACGTTTCTTGAAATTAGATTCTGCTTGCTATTGTGAAGTAAAAACAGACTATATATGAACCCAAGGGTGTTCTGGAGCTAACTTGATCTCTTAATTCTGAACATTTTCTCTCTGAAGACTTCTAAGTTAGTCTTCTACATTGGCAAAACAAGCACCACTGATTATCTAAACCATGTGTCAGAGAATTCTGAGTGTGACACAAAGAAGCAAAAATGTACATTTTCTCATGTTTTATCATTATTTAGGAATATTATATGAATGCATAAAAAAGAGACTTGGATTTTAATTTTGTCACTTATACTGTAAAATTTGCAGTATTCCCTTAAAGCTAGGAGTCATTTCAGATTAATCTGTCTAGCAGACCAGAACCTGCAAATCAACACTACTAAATAAATTCCCAGTTACCTGTCTCCTTGTATTTCTACATACTTTTCACTCTACTTAACAAATTTGAGCACCTGTCACAGAGGAATTATGCACTAAAATCTGAAAGACTTATGAAACTCTGTTTTAAGTGAAACATATTAGGTTGAAACCTAACACAATTTCAGCTTTTCTGGAAATATTTCTAGTATTTCAACCCATTTATTTATATGCTTAACACCAAGCAGGATATGTAAATCACACTGCATTTCCTAGATAGCAGAGATGCATTTAGTTAGGACTTGCTGACCTTTTCTTGACTGCTTTACTAGTATCTGACAGTTACAGATACGATGTCCTTGTCTCTTTATGAGAGACATCTTTTTCTCAGTCAAAGGCCATAACAAATTTCAAAGCAGTATATGGCCCTGCAAATTATGTATAATGCATTTGTAACTTTGACGACCTACATTTTATATAGTAATATGGGAGGTTCTCAGTTCAGTCTCTTTCTGGACTCAGCTTCAGCCAGTTTGGTTCTGCCTGCTCTTAGTATTCCTAGTTTGTCAGGGCTAGAGGGTACAATCCTTACTTTTGCATTCAACCCTTGAAACTAGCAGCATTACTGCTGTTCAAGGTTTTAACTCTCTTTGCACAAATTAAGTCTATGAGAATCCTCTGGATATGTGGCCTAGAGCAGAAATAAACCCTGTGATTTCATTATATTGCTTTATATCTATGTAGAAAAGATAATACGAATGAGGTAAACCTATGTGAGAAAGATGACAATAATAAAATCATACAAAGGAAGCCAACTGTATAAAAAAGGCAATTGCATCTTTAGAGGGAAGCAGACATCCTAAGTCTTTTGTTCTCCGTTGATCTTAATTTTTGAAGCAGACTAAAAGATTCCACTGGGAGAAAGGAGGTCAAGCCTTTTATCATGATTCACCCTGTCCCAAAGGTACTCAAAGACAGGCTTTGAAAGTTGTGCAGCTTTGTTGTTTATGAGTTCTCATGAGCCCAGTCATTACAGGGAGAAAAGTGAGAGTACAAGTCCTCTGAAGTTTAACTTTCTGGCCAATTTGGAATTCTTGTGGCATTAAGTCCAACTCCTTAGTTACTCCTAATTCCTCTTCCTCTTTAGTAGAATCTGACCAAAGAAAGAGCTTCCAGAGCTCAAATCTTTGTGCTGCCTATTTCATTCTTCTTTCCAAACTCTGATATGTCAGGTAGAAATGAACTGCAAATGGTGCACAGAAGGGCACCCAGGATGACCGAAGATCACATACAAAGAAAAGTTAAATAGACTGGTCATCTCTAGACTGGAACAAAGCCGGTCAAAGGAGAACATGCTGAACATGCACAGAATCACGAATGGCACGGAGAACGGGAACCGGGAATGCTCGTGCAGAGCTTCTTACAGCATGTCAGCAACAAACCTGTGGAAATTCCTCCCACAGGATGGTTGTGGAGGTCAATATTACAAAAAGGTTCAAAAGGAAAAAGACAAATTAATGGAAGAAAAATCTACCAGGTATTATGGAATACCCAAAGATAAACTGCTGGCTCAGGAAATACTGAGCCTGCATATTAACAGAAACTGGGAGAGCTTAACAGAGGAAGAGGCATTATACACTCTCTTGCTATCGTTAAGAATACCCAAGCAACCTTTGTCAGAAGTAAGTTATTGGGCCAAAAGGACCTGTTCTGACCCAGAGCAGCTGCTCTGTGATCCTGATATCCTCTTTGATTGTCCTTGCAATTCCTCCAGGTGATAAAAATATTATAGTAGATTCAAGACAGCTAAGGAGATTTTTTCTTTTCAAGTCTCTTTGGCTTTGCAGAAAATATGTCTCAGCATGGCCAGAGGATCCTGTCTCTTATTTCTACCCTGGCATGGATGTTGTGAACTTACTTTTGCTTCAAGCGCTCTTTACAGAGCAAAAAAGAATTAAGGTTATGTGGAAGAGACTATGCTGAGTTTATGCTGGTTATACTTGCAGCTCCTGTCCCAAAGGATTTTTCTCCCCAAGTCTGCAATCCCTGCTCTCAGCACCATTCTTTGTCGATGAGCTTTGTACTCTTTTACCTTTATTTAGCAAGGTCATGCTGTGGAGGGTGTGGAGAGCAGCACCTGTGCAGCAACAACATTGCTGAGCATCCAGATAGTAACTTAGCGGGTAATCAAGGAAAAAATGTTAGATGCCACCCTATCATCAATGATGTGATTACAGTCTAGAAGACCAAAACTGCAAACAGACCCCACCAAAGGTCCTACTTTGCAAAGCCTTGCTGCCTTCTGGGAGAGGAATGGAAGGGGCTGTCAGAAAGGCACTGCTGAGTCCACGTCCCAGGTATGGCCCCTTTCATTTAATGTTTTCTGAGCAGTTTGTCCTGTACAAGGGAAGCCAAAAATGCAGAGCTTTATGAGGCAAACTGAGTCCAGGTTGCTTTTGAAAATCTGGTTTACTTACAGGAAAGGCTTCTGGGAGAAAAGCAACCAGCTCTGCATCCTATTGGAATCCTGGAACCAGGCATTCTTCCCTGTCACATTTCTTAACATTTTCCATTTAGATTGTAAGCTTTTTGTGACACAGTCCATCTCTCCCATCTACATTGTATATTGTTGACACTGTTGACAATGAGATCCTGACCCAGCACATTGTTATACACACTGGCCAGAACACAGGTAATACATTAACAGTAATGACAAACAAGAAATATACACGATTACTTCGCAGTGTAACATGCCTCTCTCTCATAGTTCTCCACTGAACATGGTTTCTTCTTGGGATCTTAAGGACTACATTGACAAGAGAGGCATGTGGGTGGAGGATATGACCATACACCACGGGAAGGCATTTGAGCTGGTACTGCATAGCCTCGCCTGGATACTGAAAGAGGCAAATCCATAGCAAGCAGATCCCTGAAGATCAGCAAATACTGCTTCGTAACTCTCTTTACCCGCCTACACGGAGAATTGGGTTCCTCGAGTAACTTGGCTTTGCTTGCACACAGAGCTGGCCCGTGTTCAGAGCTGTGGATGCATTCGGGGACACAAGCGGCAGGAGATCAGTGACACTGGCAGCTGAGAGCTCCAGAAACACCAAGCACACCTGCCACTGTGAGTTAGCAGACATAATCCCAACGCATCCTGCACATACAAGACCTTCAAACTCCTAGATGGACAAGGCTTGAGGCAGTGGAAGTCATCAGCTGAGATGTGCCCTAGGTAGCTTTTGTCACTAAATAAATCTACTGTCTGTGGACAGCAGGGATAGTTTCAGCATTAACTGGTCTCTGTTGTTGCTTGCCTCCCAGGAAAAAACAGGAAAAGACCAGAAATTGTTCCTGGTGCTTGTTCCACAGAGTATATTGGAGAATAAGGAGGAAATGGACAGGCTGAGAATAATTCATTATCACTGCAGTTTGAGCCTTGGCTTACAGTATCGCAGTGCACAGATCCCCTGGCCCAATATACTGTTTCTAACTACTGCCAGTAGCACTTCATTCAAGAAGGTGGAATGGGCATGGCAGAGATAAGAAACTTTGGGATTTGCTCTAATCCACGTTACTGTGACTCTAGACATTTCCCATCCATCTCCAGGTCATTCCTCTATCATGCCACATTGTTATTATCAGAGATGAGTTTTACATTCTAGCTTTAAAACACAGCTTTACATTATTAAATCATTACGTTTCCAAAACACAAAAAAGATCAGCCCTTCTAAGTATTTGGACAAGGGGCTGCCTTTGAACGCGCCACATCCTCCAGGGAAAGCGGGGGCTGATTCACCAGGTGCCAACACTCAGTCTGTCCCGCTTCGGGCATTGCCTTTGACTCAGCCAGCTGCTGCCTGGGCCGCCTTCCTTATCAGCTGCCTTTCTGGTCCTACCCTGTCCGTCCTGCCTTACCTTTCCAGAGATAACACATACCCTACGACAACGGCATTAGTACAGTCGATTAACATTAACTGATACAGCAACAACAAAGCTACAAAAAGCAGCACTTGCTAGAGATAAGCAAGGAGGCAACAAACAGAAGGCGGCAGAAGCCTCGGCGGACGCGGCGGCATCAGGATGCAGCGGTGCGGCTTGCGGGAAGCCCAAGGCAGCCGCGGGGTCACCGCCTCCCCAGGGGCTGGCGCCGCGGGGGGCACGGCGGGCTGTGCCTGCCTCCCGGAGAGCAGCTCCGCGCGGGGCTCGCCTTGGCCCGCAGCTCGCGCCCGCGCACCACACCGCACCGCGCGGCCGGGCCCTGCGGCAGCCGCGGGGCGGGAAGGCTCCTGCTGCCCCAGGGCTGGGGGAACGGCTGGTCTCACCGGAGCATTTGCAATAAATCATTCCCTTGCATCCTTCCTTTTATTTTCCTTCAAAACTGCCGCCAAACATTCCTGTAAGCCACGGCACAATAAATAGCGCATGTCCCTCAGCTGTTCTTGCTCAGACTGCACAGGTGCTCAATCTGCCCTGACTCTCTGTTACTTTTCAGGCTACAGCAACAGACCAGGTGGTTGGATTTGGCTTGGTAGCCTTCAGCCTCGTGGTCTTCGTTTACTACACCATCTGGATCATCATACTGGTATGGGCCTTGCTCTGCCTGTTGTAATCTCAGCAAGTTTTCTGTCTAGACTTTGTTTAGGTGCTGATGTGTCCTTGTGACTGAAATAACTCTATTTTGCCAGCTTCCTGTTGGAAAAAAATGTCACTGTGGAATTTCCCAGTGTATAATTTGTTGGTACAGACCTTGCCCTTTCTAGGTGTGCTGCTTCTGCTTGGGTAAGACCAATCTTGGACTCTGTCACCCTGCTGCTTTCAGACACATTTGACTCACCTGGACTGTCACTAGGGCTAAAGCCTCATCATTCTGGAGGTGTCAGATAAGGAATGTTGTCATTTTTTTGCTGCCTTCCAATCCTGCGTTTGGGTGGGAGGTGACAGATAAAGATAAAAAGAAATTCTGCTCACTAAATCTAGAGCCCAGGAAGGGAAGAGTTTAGGAATGTGGAGCTCAAGCAAATCGGTTTAACAGCTTGTCCACTTCCCCAGGCACATGAGAGGTCTCTCCTTGGAAACTCTGGAAGGAAATGGCTCCCTGTGAGCCTTGTGAGAGGCCTAGTTCAGCCTTGGGCTGGTGCCTGGCTTCCCAGCTTCCCCTCAGAGCTGTGAATTCCCCTCTACAATCTGCTCGCTCTGTTGTCTAACCTATTTTAAGTCATTATTACACTGCTCTCTAGTGTCCAAAGTATTCCACTTTCCTCCGCTAACGTTCCCTGGCAGAAACAGGGTGAAACAATCAAATTCCATCTGCTCTTCCCTTACACAAATGCCGGCGAGTCCAGGGATTCGATGTGTTCGGCACCATGCAGGACGTGCGTCGCTGCCCCGCTGGCAGCGCGGAGCTGTGGGCCTCTCTGCCGGTGCCATGCGCTGCGGAGCACCGAAGTGCTCTGCCCTTTCGCTCCTTCGCATGTTGTCCGCATGTTGTCTGCACAGCAGCCCTGGCCCCATGCAGGTCTGGGCACCCTTTTTTAGGCATCTTCTTCCAGCCTGATGTTTCCATCGCTCCCTGGCAGCCCCAAGGCTGTGGTGGTGGTGAGTGGCCCTCGCGTGGTGCCTCCGTGCTGATTCCTTGTGTTTCCTGCAGCCCTTCATCGACAGCGACCACAGCCTCCACCAGTACTTCTTGCCCAGGGAATACGCCGTTATCATCCCCGTGGTGGCCGGGCTCCTGCTGCTGCTGTTTATAGGTGAGTGTTATCTCTGTGGCTCTAATTAAAGGTTTCTGAATTAGGAGGGTTGCCAGGGGGTTGGCTGGTGCGTGACACTTGTGATCCGCTGCCTGTGGCTCCTGCAGCGAGAGCTCAGCGTGGCGGTGCGGCTGTCACCCCGACCATTGCAGCTCGTGGGCGGTGGGGTGGTTTCTCTCCCCCTCTGCTGAGGTTTTGTTTCTCGCTGCAGTGTGTTTCAAAAGCACCAGTAACTGCAAAGTGTCTGATTGAATCTGTCCTCTTTCTCCTTGTAGGCATTTTCATAATGGTTGTGTTATGGAAAAACAGGAAACCTGCAAAGAAATCGGACTGAAGGCCCAAATGAGAGAGCTGAGGAGAAGGCGTCAACCCTGCAACATCTTAGCCAGGGAAAGACTTTACCTGCTGGCGCCAAGCAGAGAGCCCTTCCAAAGCCCTTTGCTGCAGCAGAAACAGTGCTGAGCTGGCTGCTCTCTCTCCCATGTTCCTCATGGACCAAAGGGAAGCAAAACTCTGACCTACAGCTGCCATCTAGGAAGGGACCAGAAGTCCAGCTATGACGGATTCGCTCCTCAGCTGCGGCTTAATGTGACAGTGGTGGCTTTAGCTGTGGGGACGAGCAGTTGGGGCTGCTGCAGCCACTGGAGTGTGACCCATGACTTACCAGGTGCTCAGTCTCCAGGGCGTTCTCCTCCTCTGCTCTTCCTGTGTCCAGTAGTTTATTCTTTATGTTTTTTTTTTAAGCGTTTACATGCAATTTGTTTAGTTTTTAATTGGATTCAAGATGTAGAGGAAAGACTCTGGACTTGGGAAAGGCAGTCTTGTCTTCTCCCCGTGTCTGCTGGGAGGGCTAATCATGGTCCTGGTGGGATCATGTTTATGAAGAGGGACCTGTGAGCCTGGCCTTGCCGAGGCCTCTGGATGGTGCCATTTTGTGCTGCCCCCAGCAGGTTCCTGCCCCAGGCAGGGCTCTGCGGCCAGCGTGGTCGGGGTCGTCCTCCCGCTGTCGGGTCTCTTCTGCTGTCAGCAGCCTCTACCCTTAGTTGTGCAGCCTCGGCAGGTCCCTTGCACTGCAGTGAGCTGGAATCATCCTCAATAAAGGTCTGCAAGGTTTGGTGTCCGTTCCCTTCTCATGTGGAGAGCAGCAGTGCAGGGGAGGAGGGGAGGATTCTCCTCCCTGTCACCAGAGCCGCTTGGCAGGGCCCTGGCGCTGCCTACAGTGTCCGCAGCATTTTGCTTGGAGAGGTCTTGACAACTTCCCTGGGTTCCTCGTGGCCTCCTGCTTCCCCTTCTCCCCGGGTGAAATCTACAGCTCCTCTTCCTGGCCCCCCAGCGCGCTGGAAATAGCTCCAGCCGGCCCCGTGCGAGTGACTTTGTGCTGACACGGGGGTATTTCACAGGGCGAGGAAAGCCAAAGGGGGAAGAAATCAGTCATGTCTCTGCGGCGCTGCCGGGTCCGGCGCGGTGCTGGGCTCAGCGCTCCCTCCCTCCCCTGCAGCCCTCCGGCCTCCGGCTGGACTCCGGCCCTGCGCCTGCTCCCTCGGCCGGGGAGGCGGGAGCGTCTGCGTGGCCCTGGGCGCTGCTGGCCCCAGTGCAGGTGAGCGCGGCGGGAGGGCCGGGGGGCTGCCAGGGCATCCCCCTGGGCAGGCTGCAGAGGAGGGTGCTACCCGCGCGGGCGCCCGGTCCTGCCCCGCATCTCCTGCGTGCAACCCCGGTACTTAACCCCCGCCTGCCTGCTCTGTCCCTGCCCTCCCAGCTGAGCCCGGGGCACCGTCCAAAGGGGGAAGGGGCTCCCCAAAACGGGCACCCTGCCGGGGCAGCCATCTGGGGGTCCTGTCCCCAAGTGAGGGTGGCCCTATCTGCCTCCCCCTCCCCCCCATTGCTGGCACCAGAGTAGCTGATGCCACCCGCGGGCACCTGTAGTGGGCTGGGGTGGGCAGGGTGCTGGAGTGGGCACCAGCAGCAGCTTCGGCAGTCCTGGGGCCATTAGGGACCGGCTGCACCTGCGTCTGCCTGGTGCCGGCAGGGGCGAGGAGCCAGGATGCAGCAGTGAGCAGCCGCGGGAGGAGGAGGAGGAGGAGGAGGATGCGGAGAGGCCGGGAGGTGCCGCTGGCTCCGGCAGGGAGTAGCGGTGTGGGCAGGGCCTGGGCAGCGCCCGGGACCCTGCGGGCTGGGGCAGACGGAGGCAGAGGTAGGTGAGGAGGCTGGGGCCAGCCTGCCCTGGGGCGCAAAACCCTGCCTGCAGGCAGGGAAGGAGAGGGAGCACGTTCAGCCCTGTGCCAGCCGCAGGCTGCAGCCGGGGATGAGTTCGCTGCAGCTCTGCGGCTCCACAAACTGTGTCTGGGCAGCGAGGGGCACCCCAGGATGCCACCCTGATGCTCCCCGTCCCTAGGGTCCCCCCATGCTGGCACCACTCGCCCTCTGCTCCGGGGGTTGCTGGCCCCTCTTTGCCTCCCTCTGCTTTTTGGGGGTGTCTCAGGACAGAGCCTGCTTGGAGCCTTTCCCACATGTCCCTGGGGTGCGCGAGGCGTCCGCGGGTGAAGATGAGGATGGGCTCCGGAATGGCTGCGTGCGCACAAAGCCGGCCGGTTCCGCGGCTGCCCCCATTCCGGAGCAGCGCCCCGGCGGGGAGCAGCACTAGTGAGGGGCTGCCAGGGTCCCCGGGTCCCCTTGCGCCGCGGGGCCCCTCTTCCCGCCGGCGCCATCCCAAGGGAGCAGCCCTGGCGCTGCTCCTCACCCCCGTGTCCACAGTGTCCCCTGGGGCTCCTCAGTGTGTCCAAGCCCCCAGCCCTGCCCCAGGCTCCCCCACTCCACCTCTACACCCAGGGGTCAAGGCAGCCGGAGGCAGCTGAGCACCTCACGGGACAGTCCCCCGCTCCGTCCCCTC
>JAUBNY010000395.1:1220674-1231144 GCA_032275445.1 Crypturellus soui | reverse complement strand
TTATTATTATTATTATTATTATTATTATTTTGTTGGAAAAGTGTTTATTAGATATCTAAATATAGAATGTTATTTATCCACATGGAGTCATGACCATGTGGTCTCAGATTCACATGCAAATTCCCCTTTTAATAATCCTAATGCAGGGAACTCTCCAATCAGAGCGCTATCCGAGCCAGGCTCCCTGATACCTGATGCCGGCTTTGCGGGTAATGTAGGCCACAGAAGCAAATCCACAGAGACCGCGGAGATGTGGTGAGAGAATCGGACATCGCTTTGCTTGCTTTCCTGATGGTGGGGGAGAGGGGACTGTCTAAGTTACTTTTTCCTTTCCTTACCGCTATAAATGGAATACAATTTATAAATGATCATTAGCTGAGAGCAGCCCAGCTGGGTCAAGGCTGGAAGGCGGGGACACAGTTGCAAGCAGTGAAGCAAGGTGGAGGCACGACAACAGAAGAGCAGGTGAATGAAAGCATGAGGTGGCTCCTAGGCAGCAGCTGGAGAAAATTTGGGCATGCTGACAGGGGAAACTACGACTGGTTAACCAGCGAACCCACTGGGCCGCTTCTGGAAACAGAGCTTCAGGTTGGTATCTTGCCTTGTCTTCATGTGGTGTCCTTTGGCTTTGTGTGTGTATGCATGAGCAAACGTTTGTACAATGCCTCAGTGAGTAAGAACAAAGTGAAAACATGGGTAGTGAGATGTCGCAAAGCAGTAAGGGCACATAGAACAAGAACGCTTATTGCTGTTAGGCTCTTTCAAACACATTTGGGGTGACAGGAAAACACTAGAAGGCAAATCTGGCTGAAGCAGCAGGTAGTAAAGTTTAATTATTTATTTTAAAAATAATACATCTGCTATTCCTTGATTTTTTTTTTTTCTTCCCAAAAACATGTTTATGTTTTGGATCTGGTTCTGCGAAGCCTTTCTGCAGATGTTAGGAGTCAGTGGCAGTCAGCAGTGAACTCCGGTCTCTAAGCTCTCCGCTGATTACTTCTGGGAGGGAGGATCACACGCAGGCAAGTGGGGGAAGGGAGTAGCCATCCGAGATGAAAACACAGCCTGCTGTTCCGTCCTGCCGGGGATGCAGAGGAAGGGTATCTCTGAGGACAGATTACAGTGTAAGGCGCACCTAAAGGAAAAGTCTAGTAAAAGTCCAAGCTGAGTAGTATTAGTAAATGAACGAGCAATGCTAGTTGGCTGAGATACCAAATATACGGGAGTGGGAGGGTAGAACAAAAGAAAACATAATTTTAAGATGTCTCTATAATTTTAACTGACTCTACCTCATGAGTAATGTTGCCAGAGTTCCAACAGCAATGTCTTCACCCCTTGAAAATGGTTTTGTCTGATACTTAGAAATGCACAGCTGCATCATCAGAATCACATTTTAAAGTGTATTTTATTCAATGCAGTTATTTATTATGAAAATCCAATGCAAAGCTAGACTTATTTTAAAATTGTGTCTTATAGGAAAATATTCTGATGTGTATTTACATATCTGCCAACATAGCTGTACGTTGTCACTTTTTAAGTGCGATAATGAATCCACTTTTAAGAAGCAGGATGAAATTTAGAAAAGCACTTGTAGACAGGCCCCAACCCCTTCATTCTCAATTCAAACATTGTTTCAAGTATCCTTAAAATATTTCAGAAATAACCTGCTTCTTACTGCAACTTGAAAAGCCATATTCAAAAACATGAGTGTAAATATGGTATATATTAATAAAAAAATTTATAAAATTCTAAATAACCTAGCAAATCATTAACAACAGAAATGCTAGAACCAATCAAACACTAACTTCAGTGCAAATTCAAGTGAACCAAGTAAACATTCAACTTTCCATGCTTTTACAAAAGTTTCCTTTAAACACATATTTTCCCTTACTGGGTCATTCCCTTCAAAACCAGGTTTTGATTTATTTTGTTGATATAAAGAGTTCAGTTCTAAAGCCATTCAATTCCTCATTATGGAAATGTCACACAATTCATTTGCTTTCTGCATTTCATTTCTTTACCAATAGGCAAGAACAAAGGCTCATCTAAACTTATATGTCATGTAATCTGTAAGCTACCAACTGTACATGCCCAGTGGAAAACCGTGGGCAAATTACCAGCAAAAGGCTTTACTACTTCTCTTTTGTCCTCACAGTTTTGGAAAACTGAGCCATTGCTTCAATCCATACAAAGTTACAAACTAAAAGAAAAAGTGTATCAGGAGGTACTTGCCATGGTCACAATGTCCTACTAAAAATCAGTCCTGAGAAAATAGTGTACTTGCAAACACAGTCGATTTTATTCCATGCACTTTTCCTTCCTATCTGTCATTATGAGACACAATACAATCTGTAGCTTGTTCCATGCTGGAAGTCAGAGACCTGTTTTTGTAAAGCATGAAATGTACAGTAGCTACCCACGATAACACAGGAAGAACATGTTCACCTGAAGTGAAACAGCAATATTGGAAACAAACTGGGGAAGAAAAACTATCAAATGAGTCCCTAAGTATGTCACTTAATGTGCTTTGTTTGGAAACTTCCAGGTGTTAAGCAATAGAGAACTTTTTTTATTTGCTCACACACTCTTTTTAATTACCAAAGATTGAGTTTCATTTATTTTTCAGTCACAGCAGCTATTTTTTGACAGCTGCATGCCTACATGTTGACTGTTTCTTCCTTATTTTTAGAAATTCAGAGATGATTTTTTAATGTTATCTGTTTAATTTTATCAAAATTATTTCTATTTTTGGCATAATCTGTTTTGTGGGCATTATCCAAATATTTATCAAGATCTTTGCATCATCTCTCAGTAGCCCCTTTGCCATTCATCCCCAAACAGGCACACAAAATATATCAGAAAAATTGTGACTTATACTGCTCAGTTGTCTCCCAATACTTTTTTTTTTGATACATATTCAGATATATCTACAAGAAATTACTCAACTGTAGTAAATGCTTCTTGAGCTATAGCTCAGTGTAAAATCAGACTATGAAAAATGTTTTGCAAGGTGCAATAACAAAATGAATATGCAACTTACTGTGATTTATGCTTCTAGCTCTGGGCAACTGTAGGGCAATCTTAACAGCATAGTTTACAAAAATACAGTTCAAATCATACCTTAATTAGATGTCACGAGATCAGGAAAGGTAGGGTTTACCATTAGCTATGTTTAAAGAGCTGTGCACACTTAAGACACAGACTCAGAAGAACTGGTCCTCAGTCTGACCTACCTACACACAAAAACACTTACCAGGCATGAGTTCATAATTCTACCTGTTTCATATTTTAATATTTTACAGAGAATCATAATCCCACTTGTGTTTTTCTCATGGTGTGTTTTTCACTGACCATGACTAATGCTTTCTCATATAAGCTTAGCTCTTCACATACCATTTATAAAATCATTAATAAGGTAGTAGTGACAATCTCAGTATAAATGATGAATAAACATAATGCAGTATATTTTTTCTCATTATTCCCTGCGTTCTAGTCACCTTATAAGATAAAGGATATTATAATTAAAAATAGGAAGTATTAATATGAAACTTTTAAAAGAAAATCCCTTTATTTTTAAACAACTTAATGGCTTCATGAGAGTAATAGATTAACTTTTTCTCCTATCTCTATTGCTTCCTGTCACTCATGTAATGGCCAGGTAAGACAATAGACTGTACTGCCAAAAACTCTTCAATAAGAAATGATGACTAAAATGAGATAGATCTTTGGTATGCTTTTCTGAGATAAAAGATAGCAGAGGAGAAAAATGTCTAATCCACAATACCTTCAAGTTATTTTAAAATTACTTGAATAGTTTTGCCTGAGACCCATTGTGGGTCTAATTCAGAAAGAAGAGTAGAAAGTTCCCCTACACTGTTAGTTTTGTTTGAAAAATATCAAAACCTATTTACTTTTGTCCATTTGGGCATGACCACATAATAATAGTTTAGTACTATTACTACTAAATATGGAGGGGTAACATAATGTACGTGTGACTTTCATTGAATAGGATGAGAATAAGCAGAGGAAGTTTTCATGGGCTAAGAAGACGGCATTTGAACTACAGACCTCTTAAAAAGCCATTACTGAACACAATTCATTTGTATTCATGCTTCTAAAGAGTCTGAGGGAAAAATAAATAAATAAATTTCTCTTAGTTTGAAAATTCACCCCACCCACGATTACAGAACTCTGATCAACTGATCTATCTAGTCTGATCACAAAATTGAGAAAAAAAACAATTTGACTACCACCTTCAAATACTTACACAGTGAATGATGATTTTAGGAGTTTTTTCCCCTTTTCTAGAGTAAATTTTTAATGAGATCCAGTTATTAGAAGCTAGAGGTAGCATCAGATGTGAAACAAGATATATTAATATTTACATGAAGCTAATATAATAGCACAGATGTTATTTTAAAAGACAGGCTTGTAACTTCTGCTAACACTACAGCATAATTCAGAAACCTTGGAACAGGGGTCTTCTGTGCTATATTATGCAGGAAATTTAAATACAGAACAGTCACAGCTGCTATGAAGCTATTTTTCCATAGTTTTAAAAGGGGTATATGATTCCTGTTTAGCTTGCAGAGCAGAATCAAGAGCAAGCCCCAGTTCAGGCTATGCTAACAAACCACATCTTATTTAGAAACCCACTTTCCCTTCTGACTTCTCATTCCTCTTGTCTTTAGCAATAAAAGTATACTATTTTATGGTCTAACAGAGAGGGTTTGGCAATACACTGTCCTATAAAAATGTGTTACTTGAGGGCCACTACAGCAAAGATAGAAAATCACAGGGAAATGCAGGAGTTATTAGGAGTTATTATCATATAGGAGGGACTGGGAAATGTATTTTCTCCCTCTTTATAAGGAGAAGAGTGTGATATACTACCTATTTGATTTAATTCCAGAGCAGACAACAGATAAGCTCAACCAAAGAAGACATAGAACCATTCCTGTGCATCATATTGCCTGCCACCATGATGCTTTTCTTGGCATTCCTGCTGCTCTTCCTGTACCGCCGTTGCCAGCGCTCCACCCCTCAGGGGCAGATCTTCAGCATTGACCTCCCCGAGGCCTTGCCTGAGCATGATGTGTCCAATTTCCTTTCAGCGCTGCCCTGGAACACTGAGCAGAGCTTCCACTACTCCACTCTGCTCCCTGAGGCCTCATTCCTCACTGTGTGTTTGCCTCCATCTTATGAGGAGGCCACCATGAAGACTTCCATGGAAGAGACTCACACTGAGCTCCCTCCGGAGCTCTCTCCAGTGCCTCCTTACGAAGCAAGCCATTGCAGTCCAGCAGCAGTAAATAAACTTCCGATGGAAGCACCTTAGCTGAAGCATGCAGCCCCTCCAGGCACAGATATTGAACTGCTCTGGCCTTTAAAGTTGGCGGAAAGATTCCAAATGAAGCAAAACCAATTAATCAAGAAAAAAAAACTAAAACAACAGGGAATGAGTTTCTTCACCTCATTCTAGAATGCTCTGTTTTCAAGTCATAGCAAACATATGCACACAATATTAAATCAAATTGATCAAACTGGTGCCAGACTGGTAACCTGGATGTTCAAGTTAATCGGATAAGGATTAAAGGAAAGGACACTTGAGTTGGTCCATCTGCAATCCCTCAGGCTTCCCTTCATTGTTCACACATTGGGTCTGTGGTCATCTTGTCAGGCCCTTCCCAAGTCCTGGTGGGGAGGTGAGGATGGGGTTTTGTCCCCTCTGTATCAGCAAATCAGAGTCCCATTAAGTTCTCCAGAACTCAGCTGAAAGCTCTACTTCCTTTCAAAACTGCTCCCCGTTAGTTGGGACATGATGTGCAGTTGAAGGGTAGACACTTCAGCCCCTGCTGTCAGGGCAGTTGTTCGTGGTCAGTCATTTAAAGAGAATTAAAGGGAGTTGAAAGAAGACGTGCTAAATAAAAATGTCCTTCAGTGAAATGGGCCCCATGAGTTGCACTGAGCATAGCAAACACAAGCAATGTGGCCACACTGGGGCACAGAGGTACTCTTTTGAGTTCTTCCTCTCAAAAGCTGGCCCACAAATCCCAGGCCCATGTGAGGGCGGCGTTTGCCAGTCGTGTCTGGTGCCTTTGCAGTGACTCAGCCAGAAAGTGGGGTTTGGAAGCAAATCTGAGGCTGTATGTGGCTCGAGGAACTCATCAGTGTGTGGGACGAGCAGCATGAGGACTTTGTACCCATGTAAAGCCCTGGGGGCAGGGGGCTCTGAAAACTGCAGGAGATTTGGGAAGGACACCTCGCCTTCCCTGAGGAGCCCTTCAGGGCTCTGGGGAGGGAGGGAGGGGGAGCTGGCACAGCAGCTCTTCCCATCTTCCTTCCAAGGGGACAAGCTGTGGCTGCCTCTTCCCACCCTTCTCAGCCCTTCGCAGGGTGTCCCAGTGTGTCAGCAGCCGAGAGCCCCAGGAAGCTCTGCAGGGGCTGGGCCCAAGGCTCTCCTTCCACCTTTGTTCTGAGGGTGTTGAGCCGAGGCTGCTGAAGGGCTCCTTTGTTCATTCCTCCTCAGGCCCCATCATCGAGTCCCACCCTGGCTCTGCAGCTGCTCCCACGGCTGCTCCCCCCTGGCAGAGGCTGGTGACAGAGCCTGTCCCGGTGCCTGCTGAGGAGGCTCGCGAGGTGCCGTGTGCAGGAGCAGCGCGTGGAAGGGCCACTCAAGCTCCCCGTGACTGCGGGTGCTGTGAACCCGCTGCGTCCCTGGCGCGAACGGCTGTGCGAGCTGCCCGTTCCTGTGGGAGATTTGCCTCATCCTGGCGTTGGCACTGACATCTGGTGGCAATGGGCAGGAAGGCCCGCTAAAATCTCCTGAAAGACTGTGCCGGCCTTCAGGGGCTAATCTGCCTTTAAGGGGTGTGGTAGGGCAGAAACCTGTAGTGACAGAGTTGCATGCAGGGAACAAGGAGTCACCCAGGGACTCCCTGCACATGGTATGTTTTTTTTTTTTCTTTTTTCTTTTTTTTTTTTTGGTGGTGAGAAACACTGGAGCTAAGGAATCCACCAAAGCACTGGCTCTTTCTGAAAAGGAGTTGATGAAAATCTGTTTGGTGCTACTTCTGCGTACTTATTGTCTGAAAGATTTCCAAAGCTTTTAGTTTTCCCAAGTGAAGGTATGTGACAAAGCTTCAACCCCAACTTTGAAGGGCATAGTTCAACAGACAGGGCAAATGGGAAAGGGCAGCAGAGAAGGCGAAGAGACTTAGGCCAGAAACAGGGGACAGTGGAGAGGGGCTAAGGAAAGTTCCCTTGACTGCTTATGGCTTTATCTGGCACAAAAAGAAGGAATGATCCCCAATAGGAGCAGCAATGTTCAATTGGGTTAACATGGATCCAGCAAGGCTTTGGTTTGCCTTTGTGTAAGGATAGAGGAAGCCTCCAGCAGCCTCAGCTGAGGCAGCCAATGTGTTCGGGGGAGCACAGAGCAGGTGCTCGAGCTCTCTGTCAGCGTGGTGTGTGCAGCACCTCTGTGCTCCTCATGCATTGTACTCCTGCTTGCAGCAGTGAAGAGGAAAGGGATTTAACTGGAATGCTATGTATGGTCTCATCAAGAATACATCTTATTTTAGCACGTTCACTGTAGTATTTATTCAGCAGTAGGATGAACACAGCACTTTTTGACTTCCAAAATCCCCCCCCAAAATTTCTACATCAAGAAGTTGTGCTTGAGCATGCCTGCCGGCACATAAACCATAGCACAAGATACCTAGAGTGCAGTAGCTCTTGTCCAAAGGATACCTGAACTTAGGAAATCCATCATCACAGTTAAAACAGAATTATAGATACAAAGGGAATGAACACACAAGCACACTTGTAACTGTAGTGAAACGCCAGCAAGAGGAAAATCATTGGAATGACAGTATGATGGGAGATTCAGACCTCTAAGGCACTTCAGTCGCAGCCTTTGAGAACTGACCAGCAGAAGCAGCCAGAAGCTCATCTGCCGCAGGGTGCGAGGAAGCAGATACGGATGTCGGCGTCTCCTTTGCAAGCCAACAGGTGGTGTGGAGGTGGGTGCTGAGTGCTGGGGAGAGTGGCCCTCGCTGTGAGAACAAGTGCCAGTGCTCTGGCTTTGCAGCCTGGCTCGGCCGCCCCTGCGACACCTCCACAAACACAGCACTGAGCCCAGCAGGGGCTCCAGCAGCAAAGGGTGGAGGCTGCTGGGGCAGACATGGGGTTGCTGCAGCTGGAGTGGCTGCTCTGTGCCCAGCAAAGGGGCTTGGGCCCCAGGGGAACGGCAGCTGCCCAGCACCAGGCACAGGTGGTGCTGCAGGAGGGAAACAACGGAACAGGGAGACACACAAAGTGATTGTTTTATTGGGATGACCATTAGGAGCGGGGAGCTGCCTTCAGATGGCCCAGCACTGGCCCCCCCACCTCCATCTCCTCCCAGGCCTCTTGCACTTCCACTGTAGGCCGGGACAGGAATGCTGTCTCTGTATCTGCAAGAATGAGGGAGGAGAAAAACAAGAAGAAACAGGAAACTTTTAGTAGCCAGGAAGGGCGGGGTGGTGGGAGTTGCTTTTCCTCTGCTGCCATCTGAGGGCAGGCTCCAGGGAGGCATACAGCAAGGACCCAGAGGAGAACATCCTGAGCAGCTGTAGCTCACACCACCTCCTGCTCTTTGCTGAAAGCAGGCCTGGCTTCTGTCATTGTCCCCAGGGCTTTGTCTTTGTGCAGACACACTGCCGTTCCCACTGGTGTGCCAGCTCCTCCTCCAGCTCCAGGAATGACTGCTCCAGAGTCCTACCCAAAAGCAGCTCGAGCAATGGCTTGACCTCCACGTCAAAGTCAAGCTGTTGGCAGCCATGGAAAGAGAGACAAATGGCCCTTGGTCATGATCCCTCTAAATGGCGCAGTGGGACAGGAGGAGCAGCAAAGCACTTGTGCTCTATACAGTGCTGAGCTGTTCAGCTGGGGGCCCCTGGCCAGCCCTGGCAGGAAGCATGAGCACAGTTGGGAGCTGCATGATGAATGGGGCAACCCTGGGCTCCTCCTGTGGCCTGCACATTGTCCCTCGCCTCTCCTGGTCCTGCTTGCACAGCCGCATCTCCCCCCTGCTGCTGTCCCAGCACTGAAGGGAGAGAGTGATCTCACCAGAGGTTCCCTCTCCTGTCTCTCCTCTTGCCTCTAACTCCCTCACTGAGATGCTCTTCTGAGGGCAGCTCTGCAAAGGAAAAGCTACAAGTTGCAGGCTGGTTGGTTTCAAGTGCTCATTTTGAAGCCCGATGCTTCAGAGCTCCAGAGACAAGGCATGGGCAGGAAAGTGACTTCTCTGAAGGAAAAAAAAAAAAACAGCAATGCTACAAGGCAACTGGAAGCAGGCACCACGTCACACCCATGATAGGGCTGGCTCCAAGAACTCACTGGCATCTGTGGCGCTTTTGGGGCAGTGGCTCCTGGAAGGACATTTCCCTCAGCAGCCTTCAGAAGTCTACAACAGGAGCTTCCAGCTAGCTCACCTCATGGCAAATGACCACAAAGCAGGCGGCGAACATAGCTCCCAAGCGTCTCCTAGGGCACAGGGCAGTTGCACACACAGTGTCTTTTGCAAACGCACCCGTTGAGGAGCCAAGTTCCCCATCAAGATTGTATGGGACCCAGACATGGTACCACTTGGCCTTGGCCTGCAAGAAACACAGGTTACAGAGGTGCTCTCAGCAGCAGGAGGATCCCGAGCGAGCTGCTTTAGCAGCAGGGCCCCCTTGTGCAAGTAGCTCCAGGGAAAGGGCAGAGCTGCTCAGACATCTGTCTGTGGAGGAGCCCCTGGTGCGGGGAGGCCAGTGCCTGGGTGCCCCACAGCAGTGCTCCTGGCCAAGGCCTCTGCTGCAGCTGTGACCAGCGTGGCGCCTCCTGCGCACGGCGCCCACCCGGCAGAGCCGCCCCCAGCCTGTGACGACACATCCCTCCTTCTCTCCCTGGCTCCCTGACACCAGGAGTTGGCCAGGCCTGGCGCGGAGGGACCCTGTGCTCGCATCCACCAAGATTAAGGAGCGCACGGTCTCCGCAGGCAACCTCTGGGCAACAGAGCAGAGAGGCAGCGTGAGCAGCTGCTGCCGGGGCTCTGTGCAGGTAAGGGGCTCTCTGGGCCGTCCGTGAAGCCAGCCCGCACTTACAGCACTCGAGGGGCGGACAGTCCCCATGAGGCAGCACCAGGGAGGACAGGCGCATCACCCCAGGCCCCTGATCTCCTCGACTGGGCATGGGGGCACAAAGGAAGAGCTCTGTGAGCCCCAGCCCTTCCGACTCCCTCCCGACTGCTAGCCTAGACCCCCCACGTTGCCCTGGCGCAGGAGAGCTCGGCGCAGCTCTAACCTCGCCCCAGAGCTGGCTCAGCAGCACCAGGTGCTGGATCCAGAAGGCTGAGTGGCACCTACTGGGAGCAGGAGTGGGGCTGCCTTGGATGTGGCTGTGGTGGGGACTGCCACAGCACTCTGCAGCAGAAAGCTGTGGCAG
>JAUBNY010000395.1:1195659-1212991 GCA_032275445.1 Crypturellus soui | reverse complement strand
GCCTTACAGGTATCCTCAGATGTAATTGCCACCTTCATTAAGCTTTTCAAAGCCCATGTCAAACTGAGCTTTAACTATTAAAAAAGAAATCACCTCTGAATAACCTCTGGCTTGGTTTTTGTAGAGCCATCAAGGAATCCCCAGAATTTAAAGCAATCTTTAAGCAATTATTATACAGCGAAAATTTCAGGATTCAATTAGATTTTAGTCCCTTGCTTTCTATTAGCTGCCATCAGCTAGCTTCAGCTTTCCCATCTCCTAGGGAACTGGCGTCTTCTGCCCACCTGTGAGTAAATTTAATCATTCCTGTCCTTGAATGGAGATGGCAACTGAGGATAATGAACAACAACTAGGGACTGAAAGGTGCCTTTCGTTAAGTCTGTGGAATGCTTTCCTAATGGTCCTAACGGGCTTCTTGTGAAACTAATCATATTCAGGCCCAGAACTGTACCCTCAAACTCACTCTCCCTCCAATCACAGTGCTGATGAGGCTATTCCGTAACTGAGGATAAGGAGTATGGAGTTTGGAATTCCTTCCTCAGGAAACTAGTCCAACACAATGTCATTATGCTGTATGTGATCTCAATCCTTCTTTTTCCTCCTAGTGGCTTTTCCACCCTGTTGTGACTTCTCTATCAAATCTGTTGAAATTACATAAATTAGCTAATTAGCTACTAAAAAGTTTCTGTGACTTTCATAGAAATAGATCTTTTATCAAGGAAAGAGACTATAACAGCAACCTCACCAAGGGATAGACTATTGTATAAGATTGTCTATTGTTAGACACACACACTCACAACTCCATATGTAAGACTCCATAAATTTTCTGTGTTATTGTGGTGTGCCTGTAGAGAAAACAAAAAGATATGAAGGTACAGGCATTTTTTTCATTCTTTTACACACAAAACTACTGCGGAACATTGAAGTTATTTCAGATTTATTTACTTTGTTACTGCCTTCTACACAGAATTAAAAGAACAAACTTTGAATAAGCCATCAAGATGAGCTGCGTTCTTGAACACCCCCTCTCTAAGGAATCCTTTAGCTGGCTTACGTGAGGTTGTACGTGCTTTTGTTCTGTCTCTGCCTATGTTTTTGGCTGTGTTTGCCCTACATGCATTAATTTGTGCAGTGCTGCCAAATGCAGGTAATAGGTTTGTGACTGGATAATACAAAGTGATCTCACCTCTCCAGATGAAGAAAGTTGGCAGACTATTATATACTTTCTTGCATTAGGGAACTGAGTTTTCATTTCAATTAACTAAATTGTGTACTGCCTAGGGCCAGAACCTGGTCTGAAATAGCTTGTAATACAGCAAAAGTCATTACCCTCTTACCTTTACATCAGTGCTCACTGGCATGACTCTTATGCAAAACCCATATATATTTTTTCCTCCTACAAAACCCACAGTTTACACAGATCATACCACAGTTTCTCCCTATTATTTCCCTATTGGATTGTTCCTCTATCACAATAAAAACAGTGTGCAAAGCAGAGACATGGAGAAGGAGGTACTTTGCAAATGCTAAGGAAATAAATTAACTTCCAGATTCAAATACCTTCTCATTTACAGACTGCTGAAAAGCTTAACTGAAGACTGCCAGCAAAAACACACATATTCGCTGTTCTTGGTTTTGGTATTCCCAGTTAGGTACCATTTCTTGGAACGTTACTTTTCCAGGTAGTATCTCACAGGGCATCAGGTTCTTAAGCAATGCAAACCAAACTGTGCAGTCATTTATCTCACCAGTTTGTTCTTTGGGATGATGCTTAATGCACGGTGTCATTGGTCCCAGGGTCACATCTTTTCACCTGTGCAAGCAACAGGTTTGCAAAGGTAGACAAACACTGTAGGAGAAATGTCCTAACTGTGAGCACAAACGGCAGCTTGATAGTGAGCCCCTGGTGAAGAAGACACTTCTCAGTGTCTGTGCAGTGAGCACCTGTCCATAACATTATTGATAACCTGGCACAGAAGCAGGAGCTACTGAAAGACTTTGGAAGTCAGTGTCCTACAGGTTAGGGCATAGAGGGTGACCAAGCCAACTACTGGTGCTGGGCCCTTCATATTTCTTATTGCTGGTAGGTCTTTTGGAGGCTCTTGATGCTTGCAGGATGTTTGAAACACAATGAGGAAGGAGCTGTTGAAGGCACATGTAACACATGAGAGTAGGCAAACTCTTTCAGTGGAGGCCATGAGGTGTGCCTCAGCCAAGGGAAAGAAAAGCTGCACAAACAGGATTAACAACAAGAAAGGTTTTGACAATAAGAACTTCTTTCCAGTGAGGGTAACAGAGCCCTGGAACAGGCTGCCCAGAGAGGCTGTGGAGTCTCCTTCTCTGGAGATCTTTCAAACCTGCCTGGATGCCACCCTTTACCACGTGCTCTAGATACGTTTGGATATATTACTAATAGACAATCTGCTACTAAAAATATATGACATTTTGTGCGAGCATCGTTGGGAGAGGAATTGATTGGCTCTTAAAAGGGCCAAGGGGTTGTATGCTCATTATGTGACATAACCTAACTGCAAGGAGGTAGATTTGCAAGATAAAATGTACTCATTCTGCTGTGAAAAGTACTACTAAAGTTTTTATTGTCTTACAGTATATGACACGCACTTATGACAACATCTTTTTAATCCATTCAGTGCATATTAATTCAGACCAGTATGTCCACAGTCATAATCCAAGGCTACATACCTATAAGTTTGTAATGTTCCAGTTTGCTTTAGTCTGATAATGTCTCTTCTGAACCCATAAAATTACCAATTCTGTCTCAGAAGTTTTTTTTTAATCTTAAATATTAGAAAAGATCGCTCTGTTATAAAGAAAATAAAGTATAATGAGGAAATGCAAAACAACCCACACACCTTTATGTTCTTTCTTACAAGTACTGAAAGTTTTTAGAAAAGTGACATAGATTAAAATTCCTCATGGTACTAAAATTTCTTTACAGATTTTATTGTTGAAGTTCATCCTTTTAATCATCTCTTATACACACTATAGCACCAGCTTTGTTGGATGAGTGACTGCTGCTATATACAGTTTTTCCAGAGTTTTGTAGGATCCAAAAGACACCCAACAAGATGCATTTGTTTGCAAAACTATGAAGACATTTGTCCCTCTGTGCCACATGCACGATGACCTTTCTTCCCTCCAGGAAACGACTGGAAAGGTTTACCAAGTTGCCAGAATACAGGCATCTTTGGAGGCCTGTAGCCTGTCAGTGGGAATTACTGAACACATGGATGTAGATAGAAATTAGGCAGGATGAATCTGAACTTTTGTCTCTCTGAACCCATATTCTTGCCCTATTTCAGGCATAGCTTTATTAACAGAAGCATTCCAAGTGTTCTTCTGTTTCAGCCTCCAACTCACCTCTCCTGTTCTGCCTCAAGTCTCCTAGTACAGATACTTATCCTTCCATTCTCACTTTAATCCCAGCAACTTCATTTCAGGACATGAAAGACATGCAGGCAGCCCCACTGTCATGTCTCACTACAGCACTTCCTGACTCTCATTGCAGACTATTATTTCTTCTCTTCTAAGCTGACATTTTATTTCATTTTGCTTTTTATTCCTCTTCTAAAATGTTTGGATGTATTTGGCCTACCTGAACTCATTCCCCTTCAGATTGCAAAGAAACACAAAAGCCCAATTGTTTTTCTTCCCTTTTGCTGCAACTACTTAACTGTTCCTTTGCCTTCTACTCTTGCTGTATGTGCTGAAGCTTCTTGTCTTTCTCTTCAAGGTTCTGCATAAACTTGCCATCCTAACGTCTTAGTGAGATTCTTTCCATTTGCTGTTTCTCTTCTCGGTAATCTTCCTGCTTCATCTTTTCTGCCCATTATTCTGTGCCTTCCTTCATGCTGAGCCATATGCATGAACCAGCTGCCAGCCTCAGGTTCTCAAAACTCCATCAAATCCACTTGTTCCTGAAATCTCTTTTAACTTATTTCCAGTGACCTTCCCAACCTCCTCTCACCCAGCTACTGTTCCTTGCCTAACTGCCCTTCATTTAAATTAGGTAATAAATGCCTTGCTCTCCAGTATACAAACATGGAAGATTCACTAAGTAAGTGCCACACAGCCTTAAGGATGAATTACCTTCTAATAATTTAAGAGCTCTAGTTCCAATGGGGACTGGGGCTACATACATCCGAGTGCAAGAGGAAAGACTATGAATATAGTCAAGGAAACATAAAATGAGTCAATGCAGAGCAAAGTTTAGAAAAAGGTTGAAGTTAAAAAATATAAAAGGAAAACCAGAAGTTAAGTTCACGTCTAAATAGCTTCAATAACAATTTTTCTCTTAGAGGCAAGCTGTAAACCAACTGCAAACTATGAACAAGCTCTGTAACAGCATGATTAAATTAAGCATTGGGATAACAACAGTCTCCTTTTTCTCCTTAGCACGGTCAAAATTCACATCTTTTTCCTCTCCTCCTAGTGCTCTGGATGTCTTTGGCAGAGATTTACTAAACTTAATCTCCACTCGCTGACCAATAAAGCCATAACTGCAAACATTTCCTAAGGAGGAAATTTCTATCATAGGAAAGTTACTTTGAAGTTTAACCTGTGACATAAAATGAAGCACTGCTTTCCACAGCACAATTAAATTGCACCAAAGTTGCCACCAGTTCCGAAACGCATCCTAGAGCTGCTGTGCTCTGAAGGCCAAAACACCTGAGTCCCTATACAATGCTGAAGGCACCTACATAGGAACATGGCAGAGTAGATTAATGGTGATGACACCATACGAAAATCTCATCAGTTATGTAAATAAATAAGTATAAGCACCATTAAAACATAATTTCAGCATATTTTGCCTGTTTTGCTATATCTTACACTGTGTAAAATGCAGTTCTCTAGCAACACAGACAGAGTTTAATGAGCACGGCCTCCTGTGCACTAGCCAAAGCTGAGCCTAGCCCAAACTCACCTTGCCCCAGAAAGGGTCTTTAGGTGCACAACTCGCACAGCTCCATAGAACCACTGCTTCCTGCAGCACTGCAGGGTTTTGCTGCCTTACACTATTTCCCCATTTGTAAACAATAACGTAAAGCCTGAGTACCTGCTTGCGAGGATGGTGGTATGAGGATTATTTACACGCAGCTTAGAAAAGGAAAGCATCTAATGTTATAAAATGACATTGGTGTGATTAAACCTAGAGGAGAAAAACTACCACCAATTCTCATTAGAAACTCAGCAGTTGCGGAATGTCTGGCACTGCTTTTTGCAACAGTCTGTAGTTCAGTATTAATAATATTGGAAAGGCTCTGATTACGTTTCAGATTAGTTCCAAAAAATTCCTTAAATTCTGTGTAAACACAGTACAAAGGTGACTGTGCACCACTTTACCCTACTCTTCTTCCAGCGTGTACAGCTGGATTCACCTTCCACTTCCTCCCTACTCCCTCTGCCTACTAACCGTTTCGCCAAGAATTTCAGTTCTGTGGGACAGGTTGCCAGTAAGAGGAAAGCAGCAGAAATGCACAAAAATGACACTGGAAAAAAAGTTTAGAATTATTTCAAGTCGTTTAGTCTGAGCATTGACATGTTAAAATGGGATGAATATGTCAGTAGTTGCCTCTAGACTGAACTGGCAAATTTTGCAGCAGAAATTAAAGATTAGTAGCTGGGTGTCTGGTTTGCAACCTTCATTTTGTTGCCATACACTGTTGGACACATCTTTTGAATGAGATTTTAATCAACTCAAAAGACAATATGGCAACTTGCAGCCTTTTCCTTTATTGAAGCAAAGTCACAGCATTTTCATTTCTGTCCCCATCTTGTGAGAGCAAGAGTTAAATGAAAACCCCTGAAATTTACATTACTAACAAGGGAAAGATCGAAGAAAGCGATTACAAGCATATTTCTCTAAAATAAATAATCTACAAGGAGTGCTTTTTCTTCTTAAAAGCAATCTAAAAATGTATAAATCCTACCATAGGGAGATCAAAAGATATTTTAACAACTTCCAGTATTTACAAACAATACAAAAACTGCGCACGCCATCAAATGATGCAAAATTCTTAAAAATTAAAAGCTTCATTCCTACTAAGAATCAAAGTTAATGGTTTTCTTTACAATTGGAAAACCGTTAAATGTTTTTTATTATTTGTAAAATATACAATAAAAACAAACCTCACTAAATTATTACGGTTAGAAAGAAAAGAAATACTCCAGGCAAATCAAAAAGGAAAGTAACTGTAACTTACTCTTTGGTAACCAAAAGTTAGCAAGTATCTGAGATTTCAAGTGATGAAAAGCAATAACCTTTCCGTTTCGAGAAATAGAAGAAAGACTTCTAGAAAAACACAATTCCCACGTTTCAATTCTGAAAGATTGGCTCCACCTACAGCTCTGTAGTGCAAGTTCTCAAAGTCAAATTTTGTTTTTAGTTCAGAAACTGATCCTTTCCGAACTTTGTTGGTATTTGCTCAACTCCTCTCCCACTTTTCTGTTGTTGGTTTACATGCTCTGCACACATCTAGTCGCTCCAGCTCTATAAAGGAATATGCTATTCAAGGAAGCAATTCACTTGAAAATTAATGTTTCATGCCACAAGTGGGCATGTGTGGCTGCACAGCAGCTAGTACTGTGTTACAAACCTATGCTCCGTTCTCTGTGTTAACTATTTTCCCTCAGGAAAAAAAAAAAGTTACCTCATCCAATTTATAATCTGATGACCTATTTGAATTAGCAGAATGTGCTTCAGCTAGCACAGGCGCATATCCCAGTAAGAAGCTGTGCCACCTCAGTGCCAGATCTACCATCTTCTCACAGGTGAGTGTGCCCCATCTGACCTCCCTTTGCTTAATGAATGTCCTGTGTTGCACCAATTAAATGCTTTTGAAGCACGTTGTCAGCTTGTGCCACCGAAGTCTTCCCATTCCTTTTCCACGTTTATCCCTAAGTTTTGCTTGCACAACTGCAATCTCGAGAAAAAGAAAAACATCACACCCCAACAGGCTCTGAGAACGCTCCCCCTTGCCTGCCCCAAGAGGACTTCTAAGGCTTTACACAAGAATTTCAACTTTAAGTCACAGACCACTCAAAGTCCTTCCCACCCCAACCCAACCATGCAGAACTATCATTGCTTCAGCATTTAATCACACGCATGCAGTTCATGGAATAAATGCTCAGCAAAGAAAACTTGTCCTGGTCTGGGCTTTCTTCTGTGATACAGTCCTCTGTCATTCTCTAGACTAACACGTGTTGCCTTTCGTCATTGTCCCTTAACTCTCTTCCGCTGAAGGGCTTAGATACTTCCGTGAAGTACCTGGTTGAGTCATTAAGTCTACATGGGTTGGATCCAAGGTCTCCTTGCAGCCAGGGTCCTCAGTGTATGGAAAGTCATGTGTGTCCATTTCATCACTGTTAAACACATCGAGCTGCCTCTCTTGTTGCTCCTCCAAAGTCCTGCGAATCCTACCCTCTGGCTGCTCCACCAGCTCCCCATCTCCCTCACTGATGACAGTCATGGGACTGCTCTGGATGCGGTTGCGAACACTGTACTTGCTGCTGGCAGCTGAGGGGGGCGTTCGGGAGCGGCCGTACCTGGTGCCGGAGAAGGACATGCTCCTCGGCATGAGGCCCTCGCTCCTGGCCCACTCCTCCTGGGCCCGCCTGCTTTTGCTGGGGGAGCAGCTGGCAGGGCTGTCGGCGAGGTCGGTGGCAGCGTCAGCGCGTGCACGGTGGAAGCGGGGGTCCGTGCTCCGCAGCATCTCCGCTGCCGACATGCGGGAGCTGCCGTCGCCACGGCTGCCCTTCTTCAGCAGCAGCGCCTTGAAGTTGTCATTGCTGGTGCTGCTCTTGCGAACACTCCTCTGGATGGAGCCAGCCTGCCTAAGGGCAGCCACGGTCGGGGAAGCACCAGTAGGAGTCACGGGGGGTGAGGGAGAGTGGTTGCGGGAACGATCATCGTCAGAATCCTTACGGCCAAGGACTTTCCTTTTGGATCTGAGGTTGGAAAACAGAAATATTGACCAGATGAAACAAAACAAAACACAATTTTGTCTCCCCTAATTAATCTCATCTTACAAGGATGACAATGAATTAAGCTAAAGAAGAGAAGGAAAGAGGGAAAAGTAATCTCAATCTAAAGTATGAGTAGGAAGACCACCAAAACTGCGTAAGAATTTATTAATGCAAGTCACAGAGGGATAAACTAATGATTCTTTTTCTGCAAATCTGGAACAATGAAACTGCTATAACTGGCAATACTGATGTCCAAAACCGTTCAAACATATTTAGCAAAATAAATTTTATGGAGACCCAACTGAGCCTAAAATTAATGCATTATTAAAATAATTCTTAATGTCATTTGTCTGTTAATTTAGAGGTTTGATTAAAAATAGGCCATCTGTTTTTTTTTTTTAACTATTTAATTCAAAGCCCCTGATGTTCTTTGGAGAATCAGAAATGTAGTTTAAGATGTTTGCCTAGAGAATTTGATATTGCAATGCACTACTTCAAAAGTTCAGATTTAGTAAAATAAGCCAGATAGGTTTGTTCTAGATTAAGTGGTTCAAAAAGAAAGAAAAAATGAAATGGGTAGTGAAAATGGAGTTATCTAGCTTCTAACAAGTGCACAGTCAAAACACACTCCTCTGCTGCTGCTCCACGAGGAAACCTTCCTGGCTTACAATAAGAAAGTTATCTTTTCCAACAAAAGGGCTGAGTGGTTTTTAATTTAATATAAAGTGCAGTGATAACATAAATTAAATGAAGAAATAACGATGGGCATGGGAATATGTGGAAACTAGACCTCTGTTGCCCCATTATTACTCGTAAGAAACCTAACAGAAGGGATGTATTAAATGCCTGTTATCTGTAGCTAAGCTTCTTTCTTTCTTTCTTTGTGGACTAAAGATGAATTGAAAAACATTGTATAAATCCTAGTTTTTCATACATAAAATTTCAAAACATCTTAAGTCAGCAGACTTGTTACAAGAACAAGGTGTACATCCTGTAACTCCATATTGGTTTTTATGAAGCATGTGTCCTGTAAAACATACTACTTCCCCAGTTACATGGGTCTTTAGCTCTGCTTTCTTAACAGGACTTGAGATTTTTCCATGGCAAACTCAAAAGACCTTATGCATTGCAGCCTACCCAAATAAATAAATTGGCTGATGGATTAAAAATGAAGTAGCTGGAGCCACGGGGTGAGTAGGTGCTGGAAAAGGCATTGCCCTACACTCTGCCAATACTCAGGAGCAAGTTTGTCTCTCTTGAGGTGGTTATTTCAGGTAGATACAACTTAGAATCCTTCCAGGCAACTGCAACAGCTGATACTTTCAGGTCTCCACTCTCGCTGACAGAAGAAGGAAATAGTGAAATCCATTCAGCGGAAGGATGAATGTACAACAGAGACAATGGCAGGGTAAAATGATGCCTTAGGACTGGCTGACACAAGAACCCTGTCTACACTGAACTGCTGCAGGCTGCAAGTGAACTTAATGCTTAGCTGCTCTGCACATCTGCATGAAAGCGCATGTGGGCATCAGCTTTAGGCAAAAGTCCCTTCAACAGGATTTTAGCTATCTGGGGGCATCTTGGAACACGCCAGTGCTGGAATTCTTAAACTGAAAAAACAAGAGGAAACTCCGAAGAAACATAAAGCAAACTGTGCTCTCAAAGACCTGCAGAGGAAGACCAGTAAGCCCGGTTGAAGTAGCTATGAATGTGGTAAACAGCAGTCAGTCCAAGCACTGAAACGTTCCAGAGAATTTTGCTGCCAGCATCTATCCAGCTCTTCCCAGCAATACGTCACAGCAGAAACTTAACATTGAGCCAAACGCAGGCTGGACAGCTTTGCTCAGGGAGAGAGAGGGGATACATCATCAAACAGGTCTGTGACCTAACTGGAGATCGACCCTCTTATTCTCCTGCCCTTAACAAACATACCACTAAATTTGTCTTGCCCAAAGACAGATTCAAGAGTGCCAAACACTAGAGTAATGCCTGTTTAAAATAATGGCAACAAACCCTTTTTTTAAATTAGCTAACAATGAAGGAAGGCAGTGGTTCAAGTCTAAAGCCAACAAAAGTGTAATAAATTAGTAACAAATGTGACCATTTTAACTATGTCACCTCCACCTCCATTGTCCATTTCCCTGGTTATGAGTTCCATGTGTGTAGATCCACAGGGACCCACTCTGTACCTGCACACACAACAGAAGACACTCACTGGACAGAGTATTTCACTGCACGCAGATTCATCTTGTTCCTAGTGAGTGAGTGTCATAAACAGTAAGAGTGCACGTGATCATTTTTAGAACTGCTCTCATAGGCCAAGTCCTGAGAGAGAGCACTAAGTTAAAAAAATCAGTATTATATAGTATAGCATATATCTGTGAAACTTTTTAACATCTGAAATAATGAGAAATGTTCAAAAAATAACATTTGCACCTTAAGTGCAGCCTCCCATCTCTCTGCCATGCTCATACACAACATTTCCCTTATCCCATAAACATCCCTGCTGTGAGAGTCAGCCATATGGGTACGAATTGAGTAGATGCCTAGATGACTAAATAAGATGCCACTGTGAATAACTGAGATACCACTAGACTTTTCTTTTGTGACCAGGCAGGAGAAGGCCCTTGTAAAGTTTGAAGTAAATCACAATGCCACAAGATGGCACCACTACCACATCGCTACTAGTTTAAATGCCAGCTCAGAGTGTTAACGCTCTTCTGTGTGTACTGTTTAAATGGTGTGTTTTTCATTTTGTGTCTTTTTAAGCTTTTTTGGTGAAAACCTAAAATGAACAGCATGAAAATCTAGATGCCTATTTGGGGTGATTTTGTTTTTGAGGGAAATGAATAATGACATTAATAATAGAGCCAGTATTACACATTTCATTCATGAACCAGTTTGAAACAAGACACCCGACCTCAGACTGGATTATGGCAAACTATAATCCAGCGTTTGCCATATGCTTTGCCATATGACTGACATGTTGTGCTACTTGCCAGTTTCAGCCACGCTTGCCATGAAGCATTAGCGTTGAGCCTCTGTCCCAAACTGCACGATATAAGCAGCGAAGAGAATAAAAGAGATGGGGAAGAACAGGAATGAAAACAAAAAGATACACAGAGAGAGCAACAGTAGAGTTAATATGGCAGATTGAGAACAATACAATAAACACTAGATGTCATTTTATATTTTAAGCGGCAGGATATTTATAATAAAATCTACAGGGATTTAACTGGGGAGTTTTAAGTTCAGATTAGGTTAAACATATTTGTAAAACAGTAAAAAACAAGTAGTTATGTTTTTCATACAAGCACAAACCTTAGTACAAAGTCAACAAATGGGTGTTCTCAGTTAAAGCAACAACTGTTTTTACTAGATGCATTAGGAAAACAATGCTAATTAAATTTTGAAAAAATTAACTGGCTGGACAGTACAAGTAAGACAGTTTCCACAGTACCTGTGAATGGCTGCAAAAAGATCCTCAGTAGTCCTTGGTCTTGCTGGTGTCGCCACCCCGTCTGTCTCTTCCCCATAACTATTGCTGGGAAGGAATGAACTATTTGCTGTATCCAATTCAAACACCTCAGCTAGGCAGAAAGAACAGACAGGATGATTCATCACTGTAAACCCAAAACCCATATAATCCTGAAACCAGCCCTCACTGCTTCTGCAATGGAACATCCAAAAGGTTTAGTGAATATACCATTGGCATTATTGTGATTTCAGATCAACGCTTGCTTATAAAACTGCAGGGTATGAAACGCCTATTCTTGTTCACACACATGCAGAGAACAAGACTAAAGGATGGTTTTTATGGTTTATATTAAAATGCAGAATTAAAATGTATAAAGCTAACCACCTCTTCATAGCATTTTTAAGCTAGCAAGCTAAGAAAGACATAATTTTTATTTCCTAATACCCTTTTGTTATTTCTGCAGCAATAATTAGTCAAGAAAGAAATTATATATATATATCAAGCATTAATCTGATCCTACAATTTTCAACAGGCTTTATTTAAATTAATCACAACCTGCAAAATTTTTACAGAAGACCTGAATGCTGCAACTGCTACCTACATTCCCCACCTTCTTTAAAATAGCTAGTGCTCCACCTGAAGCACAGTCGGAGAAGGCAGACTCACCACTTTCGTTGTCCTGAGATAGGTGCCCCTCGGTGTTACTGCTGCTGTCTTGGCTGCTGCCTGAACTGCTTCCTTCGTCAGAAGTGGGCTGCTCCTCCTGCCTGGGAGCTTCTTGAGCTGGTGATGCAGCAGGCTGTACCATAAAGGCACTAGTTTCCAGAGCCTCGGAGAAGGTGAATCCAGCAGCTCCTCCCTCAGGAACCAGGCTGCCAGAGTCCATCTCACTGGGAGGAAGTCCATCTGTGAGACAGCTCCTCGCCTCCTCGTAGCGTGCTGGCACAGCGTCTCTCTTCGTTGGGCTTGCTCTGCTTCTCACAGCATCGCTCAGATCAGCTATTTTCTCCACTGGAAGATCTAACTGTGGAGGTGGTACAACAAGGAACAGCTTAGGTTTCTTTGAAATAGGAGGGGGTTTCTTGTTTGGCAACATGATCTGAGTCTTGTCTGGAGATGCTGGTGACCCCTGAGGTGACATGCTGATGCAGCCAGAATGGAAGTCTTCTTTCTGCACTGAAGACTCCAGTGCAAGTTCAGTAGCTGTTCCCTGGAAATCAGCATCAAAAGATTTGTTTAGACCCGTTATACTTGCAGATTTTTGATCACTGTCAAACTCAGGGACATGGTCAGACAGACTCTGAAGAGGACTCCGAGGCAATGTTAGAGCTGAGTTTTTAAATGAAGCACCGTGAGTTTTCATCTCCTCTTCACCTAAGCTGCTACTCAGTCTTAGTGAGAAAGACGGCTTTAGGGAAGACTGTGGTGATGAACTTGCAGCACTCTTTTCCTGAGATGCTGTTTCAGGAGCAGGTTCAGGTGAGGGCTCACCTTCTGTTGCTTTTTTCACAGACCTCAGCTGCACCATTTGCAATGCTTTGGTAGTTACTAAGGGCATCACAGGCCGTGATGGGTCTTGCTTGTTGAATGGCTGTTTCACTGGACTGTAGCAAGAATCTTCCTGATTACGTTTCTTAAAAGAACACTGTGAGTATTTTGTCACATCTTTTGTCAGTTTGGGATCAAGAGGTGGTGCTGGTGGTGGGACAGCTGAGTGAAAAGTACTAGTAGGAGGAGGAGGAGGAAGAGGGGGAGAGAAGGAACTCATGGAGGTTTGTTGTGGAAACCATGGAACATTCTGGGCATAGGAAGAATTTCCATCAGCTTCTGGGGGAGGAGGGGGGAATGTGGGAGAGGCTGGCAATGGTGACAGATCCAAGACTTCCGCTGGAGGAGGGGGAGGGAGAAGAGAGAGATCGGGACAATGTGGAGATGTTGGAAGGGGAGGTGGTGGAGGAGGTGCACCAGAATCCAGGGGAGAGCCCGGTGTGGGCTCCGGTTTCTTCATGCTCACGCTCCCTTCAGTAGATGTATTTGAAGAAAGAGAAGTGGAAGATGAAGAAATGGAGACTGATGACAGAAGAGAGGACTTCCTCTCAGGCACTTTAGGCTTCAGCTTGGACTTCCCATTTCCTGATGATGTTGACTTTAACCACACAGGCACTGGAGTAAGTGCAGTGGGTGTATTGGACTGGCTGGAGTAGCCACTCGATGGTGAAGTAACTCGGTGAGATTTCTCCGGAGAAGCATTCTTTGGTTTGGCCAGTCCGCTGGGCGCGTGTGGCCCCGAAGCCCGGGAGCCATCACTGAGGTGGCTGCTGCTGCAGTCACTGAGCGCAGACGAGGTACTGGCTGAATGAGTCACCGGGGATTTTACCTGGTCCTCCGCCACAGCGGCATAGTCACTGTAGTAACCCCACTGGTCAGCGTACTCTGACTTGATGCTGCTCGTTTCACTCTGGGAGGGCGTCACTGTGCAGATGGAGTACAGATTGGGGGCCGCTGTGGACATCATGCTGCTGCTCGCGCTCACGGAGCTTTGGCTGCGGGAGCGCAGCACCCAGGGGTCCTCGTAATCGCTGCAGGGGCTCTGCGAGGGGGAGCTGCCATTTTTGCACTTGAGGTTCAACTGCAGTGAGTGCTGGAGGGTGGCAATGAGGTTTTCATCGAGAACCTGCCCGTTGGACTGCACTTTTTTCTTGGGTACCCTTCTAAGCGAGTCTGTTCTAGATGGTGGCAAAGGTGGTTTCTTGGCCTTTTTTAGAGAGATATTTCTTGCAAGAGATTTGTCAGTTTGGCCTGACCAGTCTTCCTTATGTTTTTTCTCTTTTCCATCGAAAACATTAATTGCACTGTCCCTGGGGCTCCCAAAACCATTAGTACTACTGCACAGCTGGTCTGACTTGAGTCCTGAGTCTGTATGCATGGAAGTGTAATAGCCATCATGGTCCACTGAATACAGAGATGTAGAATCTTCTTTAACCGATGTCCTCTCCAGGCTGCCGCTGCTCAGGTTGCTCACAGGTGTGGCACAGCCCGGGGTGGCACAAGCCACCTTGCGTGAAGGAGTCTCGCTGCTTTCTGCTGCCTTGTAGAGCCAGTGCTCCGTGCTGTTCACCACCGTGGCTGCTCGCTCCCCACAGTAGCTGAATTCGCTCCTGCCATCGCTGTCCTGGCCCTGGCTTGGTGAGGCAAGATTGTTGCTACAGCTGTAGCTCACCCCCTGCGCACCAGCTTCCACGTTCGCAGCAGCACTGAGAGAGACGGCAGAGTCACCCAGAGAAAGCACCAGGGCAGTGGCAGATGGCAGAGTATCTGAGGTCTGTGAGTGGCGTGTGGAGCTGCTTTCACTCCAGTTACCGCTTGACGAATGGTGATCTTCTTTCCCACTTACTGCATTGCTGGCAACAGGATTGTCTCTTGGCTTCGGGTAGGCAGCAGAGCTGGTAATTTTACTATCCAATGATCCAACGCTCTGGGCAGTGTGAATAACAATAACTTCTGAGGAGGATGACAGTGTTGCATTGGGTATGATGCTCGTTGAGTAGGTGGCGTGAGGAGAGACCACACATGCTGGGCTTGTGGACTTGTCGCTCTCATAACTTCTCACCTCTTGTGACTTTGGCCTTGGGAGGGTCCCTGTAGTGGGATTATTCCTCAGAGGCACAACACTATCATCCACTTGCAGTTTACTTATCTGGTGAGGCAAAGTGCCAGTGATGTCTTCTGTCTGTCTAGAGATGCCCTGTGTCTGCTCTAGGGACTGCAGAGAGACTCTCACACCAGCCCGGGGCAAGCTGTGAAAACCTATGTCGCTATTTTGTCGAGAGGCAAATATAACTGCAGCAGAATCACTCATCACCGACATGTTTCCAGATGAACTGGAGAACTGAGACATCTGGGCGGCAATGCCTTGTCCTTTCTGCGCTCGTATTCTTCTCATCGAAGGGGGCACAACCTTCACGTCCTCCGTTTGGCAGCTGGTGTCCTTGGTTTCAGAGCGCTGCATGGCAGAGCGATAGCTGTCTAGTCTCCCTAACGTGGAACAGTGATCAGGGACATACATCGAATGCCCACGGAAATCACTTTGGCCACTGCCAACTGCTGGAGTCAAAATAAAATAATTATTCCTTGAAACACAAATTCACATTTATCATCTTAGTCATTTAAGAACAAAATCCCCCTTTTTTTCCTGAAGGCTACGGCTTCATCAAAAGAATCGATAACAACAGATTTTGCCTAGTTGCTGTGTATTTTCTGCATTGCTCTTCCCTTTTCCCTTATTTCCATGAATCTTCTGCTGACAGACTCATTTATGTTCCCACCGCACATTCTGCACATGAAATCCTATTTATGACATGGTAATAATTTCTATAGTAATCAGTTATGGCAGAAACCAAGTAGTACTCTGACTTCCAGTAGGCAAAGCAGCAGGAAGAGACAAAAGCCTGTAAATGTGACACAAGTTTCCACACCAATACGTGGTGCAATAATAAAGCAAAGGGGAAGAAAAATCTGAAGACAAATTATGAATGAGCAAATCTCTTTTTAAAAGCATTCCACTTCAAATTTTCAAAGACACTGACAGCTCTTTAAGTCTTGCAATTCTAGCAAAAGGAGGCTAACAGACTAAAAGATGTATTATTATACCACAAGTAAAACATTTACTAAAAGAGCACTTACATACAAACATAATCTAACTCTGCAAATAAAGCCATTATATAATTCCTGCACATAACTACTTTCTGTTGATTGCAATAGGAAAATTTCAAAGAGTGGGAAAGAGAAACAACTGGTACTGATAAGTCTCATTCTCAACACCATCAAACCCTTGCTGTGCCCATCAGCACCTCAAAACTAAAATATCCTTTTGCATATGAAGTAATACTCACATATTGGTACAAACACTGAGGACAATAGAAAAAACTGTGTGTTAGTTCAAAATAAGTCTGTGGAAAGGAGTCTAAGGTTCTTTTAAATTTACATTTTTATTGGTAGCTGTTTCTTAAAATCAAAAATTAGAGCACTGCTTTAAAATTGGCATCTGAAAAAAGGCTCTTGCTTTTCAATTCAGATAGATTACTACAGAAACAGCTGATATAAAAGGCAGCTGCTGGAGATGATGTTTGTATCACTGATATCACTGCAGGGGAAAATGGGTATTTTTTAATCTCCACCTTAAAGTTAGTCTCAAAGTAGCTTCTCTCTAAAGCAGCACTATGATACCACTATTTTCCTTTCTTATTTACTGCATTGAAAAGTTCAGGAGGATAAGTGTTCTTATCATTCAAATTTAAACACTACTTAAAGGACATTTAATTAAAGGCTAGGGTGAAAACAGCACACACAGAAAGATTGTTTATTTTTATATTGCAGGTACATAAGTAGTCTTCTGGCAGCTTGAAGCCTATTTATTTTGCTTTGCGGAGATTCTTAGGCTCTTATAAAAATGTAGCCTGTTTCTATTAAAGATTTAGAACAAACCTATGTACTACAGATGGAGTGCTGCAGCCAATCAAAATACAATTTGCATGTTTTATATATGGTTAAGAACTGTACATACTCATAACCACGGTTGATTTTTGCTTTCCATGTATGTTTTTCTACAGAAAAAATGGCTCTTCCAATAAGGCATAATAAATCTCTGAAGCTCTTACATTACTGATGAGAACTGCTAGCCAATTAAAAATATCCAGTAATAAGAATGTGTGCACTACACGACATAAATAAACAGAGAGGTTTCTTTTCACTCTATCTACCGCTGTGAAGCACACACACAAACACGTACTCAAGCAGATGACACAGTACGGTGGGGCTGGTAAAGAATGAAGCTGGAAGCACTACAATAAGTATCTAATATTTTTACAC
>JAUBNY010000395.1:1179687-1193587 GCA_032275445.1 Crypturellus soui | reverse complement strand
CCCACCACACTCGGGAGTGGTTAACTGCCTTGGAACTTAGGGTGAAAAAAAACAAAGGGATGAAATGGTTCAAGAAGAGTACATCCATACCTCAGAAAACACTTAGAAAAGACCAAAATGGACCAGACACTTTCTGTTCGGTTAAAAAGAAGGAAAAGGCCTGTGAAAAGAAATCAAAAGGCCCAAAACTCAGCTTGCTGCTCTGGTGAGGCCTACTTATACTTGGAAGATGAACTGCCCTAAGGGCTTAGACCTGCTTCTCCTGCAAGCTAGGGAGCCCAGGAGCTCTTTGTCACTAACTGGATGTGCACTGGTACAGGCCTCTCTAGAAAGACTTGAAACCATATGAGGTGGTAGCTTTGTGAAAGGAAAACTTTAGTCTAGGAAATGAACACATTTTGCTGTCTTCACTCCAGTCATGGGAGTTTGAACATGGGGAGGAAGCTGAAGATTAAAGATCTGAGAAACAAGCAAGACCTACAACAGCCTCTTCTCAAGACCTGCTCAACTCTACCAAATGTCAGGAAACCATCTTCTTGCCCAAGAGGCAAATACTGGTTTGCAATAAAGGTCTCTGAAGAAGAGAGCTACAAATGATGGAGAATGACAGCACAGAACAGAGAAACTGACATAAACTGAAACACCTCAAAGTGTAATTTCTCTTGTCCTTTCTAAATTTGTTCCAACACTGACTCCATTAAAAATATATTAACATTTGGGTTCTGTAAGACAATGAAGGTAATTCAGAGATATGCAAAAATATTTTTAGATTTGTTGTGTTTGGCAGAGAAAGCATGCTTCATCTTTGCATTTTGGTATTGCTTGCTACATAGCACTGATGTACTGATGCTTCTGCTGTAAGAAAATGACATTCAGAAAGCCAGTGGCATCTCTGAGCTGTTAGGAATCCAGTGCTCTTGTGCTGGCTCAGGATCCCATCTCTCACATCACATATTTATGCAGCAATATTTATGCTAAAGTTTCCAGGCTGTGCAGACTGGGTCATCACTGGAACACATCTGTGAAAACACGCCAGTATTACAATGGTCCAAGGTAGGAATGTTTAAAGACACCTTCAGCACATGCCTCATGGGTACAGCTAACGCACCTTCGGTGACCTTTTAGTATGTTTGGCTAAATTTTAAGTAGGTGCCACAACCGCTAGTGGCATCTGATTTCTCCTCTGTTTGGTCGTTGCTGCTCCAAAGGAACCAAAGCAGTTGGGGAGAACTGCAGCAGCCTGGCCCAGCAGAGCTTCTCCCAAACGCTCTAGCAAGAAATGAAAATAGTTCAAGCTTGGTTGAAGCTTTGAGGTTCTCTCAAGTTTCTGCTTCTTTCCGAAGAATAAACAAGAGGTAACAAGAATCTGCTGCATGTGTTGATTATTTAGCCTGTGCACAGCAACTTTGGTGCACCGAGGGATTTTAATCTTTGTGTAAATATTGTAGACATTCACAGCAATGCTTTAGGGGAGAAATAAAAAGATTTATTCAGCTGAAACTGCAGGGAAAGTGTCAATAGACACGATGCAATTGCTTGATTTGGAGTTTAGTCCGGATCCTCGTTCCGATCAAATGAACTGTGGAATGTTTAAAAACAACCGGGTGTTTGTTTTGGGACAGCGTAAGCGAATGGGGAATGGATAGCTATGGAAATATTTGGGGAGAGACAGGGGAGAAAAGGCGGAAAGAGCACACGGATGTACAAAGATGGAAGAAATATGTAATTTATTCCTAGCCTTGCCAGCGGCCTGGTGGGCGACTCTGGCTAAGTGCTTCACTGCAGCATGCTGAGTTTTCCCATCCATAAGATCATGAAGACACCAGTAACTGTTCTCTTTTCCAACACTTTGATTTCAGCGATTTTCCTTTTTAGTGGAAAGCAATACACTAACAGGATGGAAACTGTCCTCAGAGAATTTGCCTGGCATAGAGTTTGTTCTCTTGATGATGCACCCTACAGCAGCAATATTAAGTTATGCTGACAACCTCTAACAGAGAGGTGAACTGTCCAGAGGGAGCTCCTATGGGGAGATACTTCAGCCCTGAAATTTCCGCAACATAAAATAGGAGCCAAGGAAAACCTTCAAACAGTGCAAGATGAAATGTGCTCAGCACCAAGATGAAAGAATAAAACTGAAACCATAAAACTTGCCACCCTTAGTAAGGAGATTGGCAAAAGTCACAAAGTTCTTTAAAGATGATTGTCACTGAGGACTTCTTTCTAACATGGTTGCCAGCTGCATTCTCTGTTTATTCCCTAGGTAAATTATAATTGACATTTTCAAGCATAAACCATATCTATCTAAAGGGGTCACAAACATAACCTCAAAGTTTTAGAAATGTTGCCAGCAGGAAGCATTTTCTACAGACTTGCTCAAGTACAGTTGCCAGTCATTTCAAAATTCACATGCCTGAAAGTGTAAGTAATCCCTATAACTGGAAAAGGGTAATTTGGAACAAAACATGTGTTTTGTTCAGGGTTTTTTTTTCCTGATACTCACCCTCAAGTTAAGTTCTATATATGCCAAAGTAAATCTGTCAAAAGTTGGGAACAATGACACCATTTTCAGAGGAGCATCATACAAGAACACTCAAACTGTTCATTTTCAAGTAATGTATCAATTTTGCATTGAAGTGCATAAACGTTTTTGAGGAGCAGAATCAGAAAAAAAAGTTATTTCATCAGAGTTCTAGACAAAGAGCAAGGATAATGAGTTCAAAGTGAACGAAGGGAACATAGAAAATATCCATCCGGAACAGCTGAGGAGGAAGTTTGTCTCATGCTGTTCCTTAGACCAGCTTTGAACATGCAATCTGAAGGAATACCTCAAGTAGGAGGCTTAAAATAGGAAAACAGAATTGTTTATTAAAAATAATTCAAAAATATGATCTACTTTTATTTCCAGCTTTGATCTTTGTTTGGCTAGAATAAATCTGTTTTATTTAAGTCTCAAGCTTGTTTATAGCTGATTGCAAGACTGATGTATTAGTGGTTCTCAAAAAAATAGTCACAAAATCATTATGAGACATCCCAATGTAATGAAATTTCAAGTTGCCATATGAAGAGACAGTATGATGTTGGGACATCTGATTTTTTTTCTTCATTAAAGAGGATCCACATAACAGGTCACTATTTCATTATAGATGCTGCAGGATCACAGTTCCCATTACAACCGGTCCTTTATGTACTTCCTAGACTCTCAGCTTTCCCTCGCGCGGCTCTTCCTTTCTCACAAAGTGGTTCATTTCAAACCTAAGACTCGCTCTTTGCAAGTTATAATTTTTTTTTTGTGTTGCTGAAAAATCTACACAAAGAACCAAGGATAGGAAAAAATAAATAGATGCATAATGCAAGGGAGTAAAACCTAGTGAAAGAGTTTGGTATATTGGATGATTCCACATGTCAAGCACCTAAAATTATGTCCTGTCAGATTATTTTCAGGGATAACAGAGAGGGAAGTTAGAGGGAGGGAGGGAGGAATGGGCATCATTTTACCTGTAAAATCACAATTTGGGAAAAACTGAAACATCTGCCTTTTAAATAAAGATTTTCGATACCAGATTTATATCAAAGAGCTCTGCAAACAGTGTTTGAAAGCTCTGCCAAAATTTGGACTGTTAAGGACATATAAATTATTTCCAATCAAATAATGTCGATACTTAAGAGGGGTTGCAAATTTGGTGAAAGCGGAGCTGGCAGCAGCAGCCAGGCTTCAGGCCCTCACGTGCTAGTGGAGCACGCCGCAGGCTCAGGAAGGCGTCAGGGAATCGTTCCGATGAGGAGTGCATTTCGAGGTGAATGTCTGCCCACTCCAGTCTCACTTCAAGAAAACCTTCTGGGAGAGGGGCCCCTACCTTTGGACAGGCATTAGGTCCCCAAGCTGCGGCCCTGCAGTTTTCCACTGCAGCAGCCCCCCACTTTCCAAACACCACATCCCCTTCCAGAGAGGGAAGGCCCTTGCTTCCCAGGGCATGGGGTGGCCAAGGGACACGCGCACGTGTGGGACTGCAACAAGCTATCAGACTGTACCGGCTTCATGAGCACTGGTAATGTCATTCGTTGGGTGGTGACAGGCAGTGACAGTGAACAGTGGACAGAGTACAGTTCTGATGAGCCATACCTAGCTCCTTCTGTATGTTGTCAGGGATTCCTGTAATAGTCTTTCTCCTTTTGACTTTCTTCGGGCGTCTTACCACCGTGTCTGTGTAAATTAGAGACCGCCGAATGCTGGCCTGGCGGTCGAAATTCTCCCCTAATACACGGTAGAACAAGCAAAGCAACATTACTCCAAGCACGCTGACATCATGCACCTTCTTCCACTAGTTTTGTTGTAGAAATGAAAAAAAGGCATTAATAAATGAGGTTAGCTTGGTCCTACAATGAAGGTTTACACTGAAGAAAAAGATACAGCATATCATCACAGTAAGGCTTTAGACACACTTAGGCATTACACAGATTTTCAGAGGAATTTTGACTTCCCAAATTAGATAACACAGTACGCAGCTGTAATTCAGCCGAAGCGAACAGAATCCTTGGTCAAATTTTCCTGTTCTTTTTAAGTAATGAGTTTCAGAAAAAGCAAATCTGCTCATGAAAATGAAAGATCACAACGTCTTTTACGGGAACAGCCACTGCGATTGGCAAGAGCTGTTGAGCTGTTACGAGTTCGCTGTGCAGCTCCATCATTAAATCACACTTCCTTTTTCACTCCTTATTGCTCTGAACCTGTCAAATGTACCATATTCTGGGGGGGATATTTTTAAATATGAATACAAACAATTACTATGGAGCATGCACAGACTGAAAGGATCTTGTGATCTCAAAAACATCCCAGTCAGAGTGGAAGCTGCTTAAAACTGCAGCCTTGTAAGTGATAAAACACGTGTGCAATGCCAAGAGTTCAGGAAGATAAGGTGTGTTTTTAAGTGCACATTGCCAGCCAAAGCCTTATAGTGACCGTGTGTTGTATCTTAACGGGAGCCAGAAGCACCACTATCGTTAAGTTTGAGCAGCTTTTCTTTGGAAATTCACTTTTGTCTAGAGGTTTATAATTTGGCCATTTCATGAGCAACAAGATCAAACTTGCCCTATAGTTAAATCTCGGTCTCTTCTAGAAATCCTGAAAACTGCAAATGTCACATTGACGTTCCCTCTTTAAAAGCTGAAGCACTTAAACATCAGTCCCAATTTTAAGCGTAAGATAGGCTATGTAAAGCTGAAATACAGAAAAATACTGGGTGCACATTGTCTTGTACACTTTTTTGAAAATTTATGGCCAAATTATTTACCTCTGAAAAGTGATTAAGGCATGTGCACAGTAACTAGTGCATCTGTCATAAATACAATCCCTAGCTGACTACACATCAATAATGATATGTGTCATGTAGACAGCATGGAAAACCTAATTATCTCTACAACAGTTAAAGACACACATATTAAATATAACATGTGGACTTCTTGTGAAAATACAAGCAAAAAAAGTTACCATGTAACTGTACCATGTAACAGACAGATACCGACTCTTTTAATGGAGTTTTGCGCTCCCATGAACAACATTCTTGTTAAACAAAATTCTTGCAACTGTAAATAAGTATCATTTTTATCTTCAATTTTAATTAAAGTGAGGCCACGTTAATGGACAAATCCTATGAGATCAACCAAATTTAGAGCTATGAATCCCATCGGCTTAGTAGAAGCCCTGAAATATTGAGACAGAATATCCACTGTCTGAGGCACTGCTGCTCTTAGGACCTTACGGCCCTTATGGGGTCAGGGTCAGGACTATTAGATAATCCTGCCACGTACTGAGCAGGTAACAGCTCTAACCTCACTATAACAATGCAGCAATGAAGTGAAGAGGGAAATTTTTTCCACTTCTGAATGTATCTTTACCTGTTCAAAGACTAACAAGGATGCCTGAGACTGTGAGTTTCAAGGAAATCGAATATAGTTTTGAATTTCTGAACACCCTAGAATCACATACCACAAAAACGGCTAAGGAGGGAGCCCGTAAGGTCTCACACACACACAAGCAGCACGATCATGAGGAAAAGCTGCTGCATGTCAGCCAACCCACAGCAACTTCTTCCCCCGTACTGCCTATGACCTTACTGGACCGATCCATCCTGAATTGCTTTTGCTGTACAGCTTTCTGAAAGCCACTGTGCAAATTTAGAGAATTTTAAAATAACTGCTTTAATAAACTCTTAAGTAAATAAGCAAAATCAGAATGTTTCAGTCTTTTCTTCATTGTTGTGTTTTAAAATGGCGTTACTAGTAAATGTATTTTGCAGGTTTAAAGATACCTTTCTCATTCCTTTACAGGCTTATAATAAATAATCAAAGCCTTCCACATGCAGTTTATTCATTTTTTCCTGACACAGTTTGCTTTATTTTGTTTGATTTTGATGAAACAATTTATGTGTTTAATCCTCCCTAGTCAGCCCAGAAGGACTCAAGCAAGTGCTTAAATGCTTTGCAGAATCCAGGCTGGCACTAATCACCTCCACCATCACCAGAGCAGCTTCCTCCATCTGTAAAGAAAGTTAGTTCCACAAAGCCCATCAGAGCCGACACCATTTGAATGGACACGTTTTAACCCAGAGGATATGTAAGAGCAGAGACTGGCCACCACTCAATACTCAGCCCCAAACGCTCCAGATCAAGCTCAGCCCAGCCAGTCCCCAAGGCGGAAACTCCCAGATGGGGAGGCCAGCTCGGCAGCCTGACGCAGCGCCCGGTGCTCCAGGCTCTCCGCGAGATCCGCCCAACTCCCGCCTTAGCTAGGACCTGCTCCCAAGGCGCCTGCAAGCCCCGCCAGGGCAGCATCTCTGGCACAGCCATGGAAGGGCCAGGGAACATGATCTTTCCTAACGCATCGGGGGAAAGGCTGTGCGATTCCAGCATCCCCCGTGGCGAGGGAGGCTTTATTTCAGGCCAGGAGTAATAAGTGGAAGTCTTTTTTGACCTCTCTTTTGGGCCAGTGAGAAAAAAAGCAAGCAAAGGAAAAAGCTAATCAAAACAAAAATACAGCTATGGTTCACGTTTAAGATAAACGGCATGGAATTTTGGGTCTTCTTTTTTTTCCTGCCTCATGTAGTAACATAAAAGGCTTCACAAAATAAAATTGCAGAGTGTGGGAGGGCAGAAGAAGGGAACAGATTGTGACTTTTTAAAGGGGAACAAGGAGAGGAGTCCCTATTTTTTGGTAGTCCAGAGTCTGTTACTTCTGCTTCTACTTTCAAAGTAGGAATGTAATTATTCAGGGAAAGGAAACTGTGTGGTTCTCAGAGCCCAGTTCATATACTGCAGAGGTAATTCCCCTTTACTGTACTCCTATTGATTATTATTTTATAGGGAGAAAATGCTAAGCACCAAGTTCTAGGAAGGTGAGGAATACCTTCTGCATGGTCTGTCGGGGGAAAAAAAGAAAATCCTGAGTAGGAGAGTGCAAAACAAACAACTCGGAGGCACGACATTTGCTAGACCAGTTGGATTGATCTGATTGAAACTCCAGTGAAACTCCACGTGTAGCTTATCCAGATCCATTAAGCAGTCCAAGTGACACTGCATTAAATCTGTGACTGTTATTTGATCTCCCTTACCTCAACTTCCTCTGCATCTGCTACCTCTCCTTCATATTCTCAGCACCAGGGCCACTGAGCGGAGCCACAGCATGTTCGTTCTGTGGCAACACCCAGGCCCCGCTCAGGCCTATTGACTGTGCCAGCTCATCTGACCCCCTGTCCCCACAGCTCTGCCTTCTGCACCTGCATCCCACGGGCACTGCGCAACGCCACTGCGAAACTGGTAATATTTCAGTATTGCTTTTCCTGCTGATGCTTCTCCAGAGGTGGGATGTTGGCAGCTTTTTGTGGCTTTCAGGCTATTTATTGCAAATATTTTCTGCTGTTTATTTGAATAACCATTTTTTGTTGATTGCTCAAAGCTCTCTGATGGCTGCCATTGGCTTTAAATTATAAGATATCTTAAAATTTTACCATCAGAAATATCCATCAAAAGGAGCTGCACTCTCTGCCTTGCAAAAAAAAATATTTATAAAAATGCACCTGAAAAACAATATTGGTAGTCGCAATAGAAAGACCACCATCTAATTTACTTGCAGAACAAAACCAAACATCACAATCTATTGAACAGATTATAAGAGTGAGCATGGAGCCAAACAGAGCCATATGGCATTTGAATAAATTGGATATTGAATATCATTCTGGTGTTGGCAGGAATGCAGTCAGTTATTTGAATTAACTAATAATAGACAAAGTCGATACTGTGCAGAGAAAGAGGGATTATTAAATGTAAGTAATAATTCAATCTTTCACAGAAATTCTATTTACATACATCAGGAAATCTATTCTGCATTCGACTTTTCACATGATTTAACCTCTATAGAGTTGAGTGGGAGTTCTGCAACAGTGAAATCAAAGATTATTTTGAAAATAGAAAGTGAATATACAGCTTACACCAATAAAAAATGGACTGTTCTCATGCATGGTAAGTGACCTAACAAGAAACTTTAAAGACCAGTCTCATTGTCCTTTCCTTGCTTTGCCATCTAAACCTCTTAAAAGTGATAAAATAAGACCTTTGAATTTTTTACCTCCAGTTTTGCAACACTTAGCCTTTGGAATAGAGAAGTCTCTGAAAATCTTCCTTATGTTAGCATTTTCTCAGAAAAGTTTAAAGATCATTAAAACTGCACAAACATGATTTTCTCTTACATATCTTCAGTGCAAGCTACAGCAAAACATTGTGGCATATCACACCTCTAGTACTATACACAACTCTAAATGCTGTTTTAAGCTCATGCTGTGTAAATTATCATCACTAATGCTCATTTTAAGAAATTTAGACTTTTACTCATTAGGTTCAGAGATGCACTATTAAACAGAAAACACTGTTTAAAAAAAAGGTGCAATTAGTAAAACAAAATCCACAGATCATACATACAAGTGTCAAAATACCATCCAGTGAATGCAACCTCTGTTATCCCTCCCCCAACAAGTATTCTAAGAAGTTACGGAGATTGAAAGCCTACCAGTGACATTAATAGGAACCACGTCTGTTTGCACTGCCTGTGCTTGTTGTCGCATTTTCTCTTCTGGTGTTGGCAGGGGGAGTGACTTAGTCCAGTTAGTCTGGGTGTTGATATCCGATAACTCATCTGAAACGGGTGTTTTAGGCCTCTTGATGGTAATGAGCTTTTCTTCTTCTGGGGAGGAGACGGAGCACTACGAACAGAAATACACGTGACACAATAAATACACTACCCAAAACAAAACAAACAAAAAAAAAAAAAGAAAGAAAAATCAGCACTAGACTGCAATGGCACTAAAGCACTTCAATCAGCGCAACTGGTGATACAAGATTATACATTCCCATTTGCCCAGAAATATCATCACGCTGAAATACACAAGCTTGTTTTTTTTTTTTTTCCCTCATAGATTGTGTTTATCTAATGCACCTAAGGAGCACGGACACACGAAAGCAGAGCAGCCCCAGGTAGAGCAAAGCACCACGATCATCGGCACGAGCACGGCAACTGGAGCACCGGCCCCCGTCGGCACCTTCCTTTGCCCTCCTCACTGCAGCCTGCGGGGAGGAGATGCGAGGTCACTGCCACAAGCAGGCTGCCCTCGGGTACATGGGGGCACAACACTGCCACGAGAAGCCTGCTATGAGGAAACACATCTTCAGAGAGCTCGGTGAAACCCCGAGCCAAGGGCTGTGCAAAGCTGCCGACAGGGCTCGACAAGGCAGCAAGAGTAACCACTGTGGCCTTGGAGCTCATCCCATAGACGAGTGTTCATTTTGCTCTGTTTTTAAAGGGGGAAGTAGTTCATAATGTTAGGAGCCACAGAATGGTCGGTCATTTTTTAAGTCATTCCTTATCAAAGTATTAGCCACTTTATTTTAAAAGGTGGGTTGGTGCTTTTTGTTTCTTAAATAAATAAATAAGCACCAAAAAGAGAGGCTGGAACAGCTTGCACAGATACTTCTAAAAGGCAAAGTTACAGTGCCAAAAACGACATTTGCTTTAGAGCAGCAAAGCTGTTCATTACCGTATTTGGATGGTACAACAGTATCACCCCACAGCAAACCCTGAGGACAAGCAGGTTCACAGCATGCAGAAAACACTGCATGGGCTTAGAGAAGGTGGTGATAAACTTGAAACCCAGAAGACAGCACTGATTTCTCTGCTCCTGTGCCTGTGACATGGAAAAACTGCAAACGGTTCCGTGCCAAAGGGTTTGCAGCGCTAGTGGTGCAGGCAGCCCCGCTGCCCCCGGACAGCAGCAGCGTCACCACGTGCACGGGGACATGCCTGGGAGCAATCAGGGCTCAAGCCGGGGGGAAATATCATCTGTAGAGATGATATTCACCCCTACAGTGAACTGGAGCCACCGCTCCAGCTGCCTGGTGCTGTCAGCACCAATACCCATCACTTTCCACCCCTGCTGCAGCGCGAGGCCTCAGCTGCTGCCCGACTCCGCAGCCGCCATGGACGACTCCAGCACCACAAGCGACGTTCGGCGCACTTGGTTACAGCAGCATTTCCTTGCCAGGGAAATCACCCATACAAAGCAGAACTCTTTCCCCGCCCCCGCAAAAAAAAAATTTATGAAAGCACTAAGATTAGATAGAGGGGAAAAAAATGAAGCACCTACTACATGGGAATGCTACCTATCAAGGAGAAAAGAGGGGTGAAAGGGGGGAAAGGAGGGAGGAGGGGAGGAAGGAGGGGAAGCAGAGGAAGGGGAGAAGGGGGGGGAAGCTATCTGCTTAGCAAATCTGATAATAAACACTATGTTCATAACAGATAGAAAGCACAGAACAGAAAGCTTTTTCTACTCTTAAAGCGTATTTGATTCATAGTAACTTTATTCTTGGACTTATATGGCAAGAATTCTGTGCTGCTTCTACTAGGGTATTTCACTTATATCCTGAACAGTTTGTTGGAATTTGTACTTTTTAATGGACCACAGCAAGAGTAAAAAGCTGTATGTGAAAAGGATGGGCTTAGACTTTGCAGTTTTTCATAAACACACAGTATAGGGAGATAAATACGGACTTTCAAGTGAGAATTGAAATAAGAATCCCGGAGAAAGAAGATGGCCTATCAATACACCACAAAGACAAGCTATTCCCCTTGGCAAGAGCCCGGTGTCCCCAGCCCACCTGGTTTGCCTCCACAGAGGATCCTTTCACTATCCTGGCACATTCACACTCTTCCATGGGTCCCAGCTGATAAGAGACTCTACCCTGCTTACCCCACAGCTTGTCCTGCCTGAATTCCCTGTTTGCTCTGAATCAGTGTGCAGGAAAAGGGCCATGTGCCAGTGGTTTACATTACACTGTCTGAAGAGATGGGACCTCCAGGAGGCAAATTCAATCCATACAATTGTACCTTTCAGTAAAGGAACTTGAAACTTCTAATCACGTCTCTCACCTCGCTGTAAACTGTAACTTTTCAGGAAAATAAATGAATAATAAACAAACAAACAAACAAACAAATAAATAAATAAAATGCATTGTTGTGAACAGGAGCCACAGCAATCCAAATGTCTGTTGAATTGATATTTCAACTCTGTTGAACACACGCATATTCAGCTATTCCTTTATCCTAATTCCTGTTTCTTTTACACACTTTTATTAGGTTAGATGAAGGGTCCTTTTTTTCCAAATGTACAGGAACCAAATCAAACAGTTGCATGCCCCTTTGTTGCTTAAAGAGCAGTTTTTATGACTGCTTCACTGGGAGGAGAACAGAGGGCTCATACTGTGTTCTAGAATGCTGACATGTTACAAATTCACATTAAATTACGTTTAATTTGAATCTGTTACCTCCTGCACTACGTGTTGTGTCCTATACCAAGGCCCCTAAATCCTCTCTGCCTGGTTTAGGTAGAATATTCTTATTAGTTTTGTGCACACATCTTTACTTGTACTAGACAACTTCGCTAGCACTAGTAAATCATTCATTTGTAGCCTTCACTGTCTCATTACAGGGGGGGTTTACTTGTCAGCAAAAATTACTGACCTACAAGCAAGCTACCCACTTAACCAGCCCAGCTGAACTATTCCTTTCTTCTTCTTTTACTGTTGCAATGGGATTGAAAGCAAGGAAAGCCACACTGTGCTGGATCAAAAATCCAGCTAGCAGAGCTATCTGCTTTTTCACAGTGGCCAACAGAAACTGTACATATGAGATTCACAGGGCAAGTAGGCAGTGAACACTTTTACCCACATATTCTCTCAGCATTGGATGGATTTTTCCCCCAAAGAATTTACCAGGATGCTTGCTGAACCCACACAGATTTTTACCATCTGCAGTTCTTGCAGTAATTGTATGTTCTAAGCATGTGGTGAGCAAAGAATTATCCTCCTTTGTTTGCTCAAAGAGTTTCTGTATTCATTTCCTTATGCTTTGGCATTTCATCATTTGAATTGTTATTTCACGCCAGCAAATATTCAAAAAGTGTGAAACAGTATAAAATACACCAGGGGATTGCAAAAGCACCCACACCCCTTTGCAGTGGATGAAAGGGGAGACCAGATGAGGGCATCATCACCATGAAGCCTCTAGTAGAGTTGCAAATCCACACACAAGTAACAAACTACTTCAATCTCCCTTAACACAACAAACAAAAACCTGATCCCGACTTTCTCAAGTCCCTGTAAACCAGTAAGACAGTAAGCAGTCTCTTGCAGATCCTGAGCTGACAACCAGGAGTTTTGCCGAGTACACTGGCAAAATCATATTTTTTCCCCCCAAATAAGCAGATGACACATTTTGTCACCCAAAGTTTGACAGACTACAAGGTAAAGTTCATAAGCCATGTGACAGGACCAGGGGATAAATGCCTTGAGTTTTTTGGCACATAAATGTTTGCACAAGCAGAATAAAGACATAATATATTATGTGCGTGCCTGGGACCAAATATATAACTGTGTAGCTGCTACTCATCATTTTAGAAATGATATATTGGGCCAAATCAGGATTTTTTTTCTTGTCTAGATAAAAAAAAAAGAATCAAGCAAACACACTCTTTCACTGGTGAGGATGCTTAAGAGAGGCAAATGTTAACAGAAGGAAAATAATTTTAAAAGATAGTTTATCAAGTATGTAAAGTATGCCATATTGCAGATAAAAAGCCATAATGAGTAAAAAATAAAAGGACTCGAAACACATGACAATTTTTTTTGCTGATTTTTTTTTTCCTTTTTGACAGAAAATAGAAGCAGGTTATAGCTGAGGACTATGAGCATAACAGGACTGCAAACATGCTAATGCTACACGTAACATCAAGCTGCAGGTTTGGCAGCTGGATGATGCCGCTTGTGGGCAAGGTACCTTGATGCTCCAGGGAACCAAGTTACAGCAGGCACTAACGCAAGACTGAGAGATGCAGTCTAACAGACTAGACTGTTGAGCAAGAGAAAAAGAAACAAAGTGAATGAGTGGCAAAAAGAGAAGGAAACAGAATGAGAACACACAAATAAGACAAAATACAATTAAAATGCATAACGTATACATTTCAGAACACAAGAGGAACCTGAGTTTCAAGGTGATGTTTCAAGACCTTAATACTAGGAAAAACAGATCCCTAGCGAAGGACAGGAAAACTTTCGAAGTACTGTCACCAACAGTGCTATGTAAGAGAGGAGAAGAGGAACACTGGTTGTAGTACTGTGGTGAAAAAGCCAATGCAACAAAAAACAATTTAATCTCTGACAAACCCAATTAGCATCAACAGAAATACACTGAAGGGGAATTGGCTCTGTGTTCCGCTAACACAACTTGTAAGAATAAACACAAAAGTAAGGAGGTATCTCCATATATTTCATTTTGTATCATTCAGAGACTTAAAGTTTCTGT
>JAUBNY010000395.1:1149283-1160991 GCA_032275445.1 Crypturellus soui | reverse complement strand
GGAGGTTTTTCCTTCCCCCCCCCCCCCGCCCCCCCCCAAAAAAAAAAAACAGCGAGCGCACAACACTACTTACTCTTTCTCTTGAAAAGTTTGAGGAGCGACTTAAGCTTTGTGTTGATGAAAACCACCATTTCCAAGGCGTTTAACTGTAGTCCTGGAGTTTAAATGCCATAAAAAGGCAGGAGTTGATAAAGGCGACTGGAGTTCACTTTTCCTGCTCAGACTCTGCACGCTAAATTCCTCTTTCTCGCACTTATCACTTTTCTTTTCTTTTTTCTTTTCTTTTCTTTTTCTCTCTCTCCTTAGATCATAGCTTAAAGGCCGCCCAGACTGTTCTGATGCACGAAACCATTTACAATCCTTTAACCTGAACTCCTCCCACTCAGATATAGTCTGGTGGGCTGAAACCTGCCGTTTCCCACATGCAAATAATTAGGGGGATAAAAAAAAAAAAAAAAAAAAAAAAAGGCGAGTTAATCGTTATTCACGCTTGCCCAGGACGAGCTCTTTTTCTTGCTAATTGCGCACTTCTTACTCGGCTCTTACTCAGCCCCGCGCCCGCCGCGCCCTGCGGAGCAGCTGGGGCGGCTCCCAACGCGGCGGCTCCGCGCGCAGGTGACTCCTCTCGTGCCCGCGGCCCCGGGGGCTCCTGCAGCGCCGGCCGCGGAGAGCCCCAACTTGCTGCTCCCCAGCGCGCGCCCTGGGAAGCGCCGCGGAGCGGCGAGGCGCAACCCGGCCTCCTCGGGCTTGCAAATGAGCGCCGCATTTTCGTGCAAATCAGGATGCCCTCCTTTCCCACCACTCCCATCCTCCCCCTTCTTTTCTTCTCCTTTTCTCTTTTTTTCTTCTTGCTCTCACCCCCTCTCCCCCTTTATTAATGACCCAAGAGCCGCATGTTAATTGGCTGCAACGTGTCTTTTCTCTGTGGTGCCTTCCCTTCCAGATACACTTCTCCCCCGCCCAGTACCAGACAATAACGGCGGCTAAATCTGCCCTCCAATCTTACATATTGAATTTCAGGCTGTAACACTCCTAATCCATTCTTATTAGCGTCAGCTCAGACTAGGTGCACGGAAAACAAAATCAAGTTACTTCTGTCTAATAAAGAACCTGTTATTCATCAAGTGGAACTTCTGCAGAGATGGAACGGCACAAGTTTGAGATGTACAGTAGATCTTCATACTTAAAAAAAGAAATTGTGCAGAGGTCCACAATCACCCTTCTAAGACACGAGCTACGATTTGGCAGAAATTAACGAGAAGCTAAGCACCAGGCTTTTAGCTAAGCTAAAAGCTAAGCACGAGGTCAATGTGCTCAGCAGGCCATGCCCTTCACATGGTGTCGGGGGAAGCCCGCCTCTCACACAGCAAACCCAAGGGTTTTTCCTCAAGAACGAGAGGAGGGCCAGCAGCGAGATCTGGTTGCCTCCCGTGCTGCAGCACCTCCAGCCTCGGGGGCGCAAGCGGGCAAACAGCCGCGGATGCTCCCTGAAACGCTCCAAGTTCCCGCAATCCGCTGAGCCTCAGCACCGCGCACTACAGAAACACGCGCAGGTCCTCCCCTCCCCGTGTGAGCACCGCACGAACCCGGGATATCGCAGTTACGAAGGTTGCCTTCCTTTGTGTGAATTCCCAGCAGTTCTGCTTCCAGCTAAAAGGCACGCCCTCTTCCCAAACAAACTCAGCCATTTCCATACAGCAAAGGCCCCTGCCTATAGCAAGAGCCAAGGCTGGTCAGGCCGGCACCTTGCACAGAACAAAGCTGCACAGGTGAAGGGGAGACTACACTGACCAATGCTACAAAACACAAGCTTTTTGCAAATGCCTGCCTGGTTATTTTTTAAAACAATTCACCTACTTGCACTTAGAGACTAAACTGCAGGGAGGGAGGAAGAAAGCTTGAGAAAGACTGTATGTTTCTTTTTAAAATAGAATTCCATATTTCTAGAGACACTACATTCTATTTCCAGAGACACTACTGCTGAAGTCATAGCTGAGAAAAAGGCAGCCTGGTGGTGGGTCTTTTTTGTTGTTCTTTTTGTTTGTCTTTTTTTTTTCTTTGTTTTTAAGGAGTGTAGCACATTTTGAAGCATGCAGCATATTACACACAAACTTTCAGGTGATACAGCCAAAGTCACACCTCCCAAGGAAACACTCCAAGTAAGGAACTTGAACCATCTTCCCTAGGTGCCAGCATCAATGTTGCTTGAGTCGTTATCAGTCCTTGGAAAAAACTTGCTCCATTTAAGGACTTCTGTGATGTTTAATACCCCACCCCACTTGACAATAATATCCTCTTTAGAATTTTGCCAGTATCCATGTTTTATTAACCCTGTTCTTAGACATCAACTCGCTGGACTCACTGGTGAGGCAAGACCAGAAGCACTCTGTTTCGTAGCACTGCCATCAGGGAGCAAGCACAAACAGGACATGCAAGCGAGATACATGTTGTTTAACACAGTACCACAGTACTGTGTGCCCTCCTTGAGGGCAGGGCTCACAAAGCCCCAGAATTCAGGACTTTCCCATTTCGGGATCCTCTGTGTATTGACACGATTCTCCAGTATGGAGACAGTTATTCCAAACTGGTACCAAAAAAAATCGGTAAGACGACGTCTGTCTTTCCAGCATTGCCATTTGCTCTCACCTTCCCTGCATGTTGGTGAAGACATCGGACATTGGAAATCATCCCCACAGGGGGATGGCACAACGAAAAACGCAGTTGTCTTCTCCATCTGTATTTCTCAGAGTCTGCACTACCTCAGTAAGAACCAAAACTCCTCCCTACTAGAAGCAACTTCAGCAGCTCTTGCAAAATTCAGCATGTCATCTCAATCCACTTGCCACACACAAAGAATTTCCATCAACTTTCACATTAGCTCTCTTAGGACTGAAACAAGCATGAGATAAATCCAGTTCTACACAGGTTGTGCCTCCAGATGGAGAAATCTTCTGGCACTACCCACCAATTAAATGACTTTAGTCATTCAGCAGACTTCTGATTTTATCTTGTACAATGTAAGATGCCCAGAGCCTCGGTTTCTACATCCTTAATAATAATAATAGTAATAATAAATAAATAAAAATAATTTTAAAAAAGGAATTGTACCAATTTTTTGCCTCACACAGACACTATTGCAAAGAACACAGAAAGTACTGAGATGCTGCCAGCACATTCTGATTCTGACTTCTTACTGGATGGGACTGTTGGCTAAAAATGTTTTGCCCCAGAACAAGCTCCTTCTTGACCAGCAACAATTCAGAACCTGAAACAAAAGGTACAAGACACAATAACAAAGACTCCATTCACAAATACGAATTTAGGAGATAGTATCATTAGCAAAACCGTGTCTGTCTAATCCCCAACAGTTAAAACATTCTCTCTCCTTTTCACTTACAAATTTACTTTCGTTGGTTTTGCTTTGAAATAAGCTGCATGGGCAGCATTTTAGCTCCTAAAGCCCCTGCACCTCCTTGACAGGCAGAGGAGAATGAGAATGAGTGATGCCCTCCGTGTGGACTGTTTGGAACATCACAGCCATTCCCCCACTCCACTCCTTTCCAGCTGACCTGTTCCGGGGCAGCCATCTGGGACAGCCGCCCCCTGACATCCACAGCAGCACAAAACGGCGGCGCCTGGGCAGCCCTCTGGTGATATTCACCCTCCACGGGAATATTTCAAGCTGGCCACTGGGGCGGCAATTCCTCTGCTCGACCCTATTCACCGCCTAATATCCAGAACGTCTCCTCCACGCTGCCAATCTGCCGCCCGGAAAGTTTTCATCGAGCTTCTGAAAAGCCAGTCTGGAAAATGCATATAAGGAGACTGGCCATAAACACACTGCCAGCACACACAGCAGCAGCACCTGTGGTAACTGTACAACAAGGTACAAAACACCCTGCAATTTATGAATCTCTGAATTGATGTTCTTCCTCAATGCTACTGCTTGTCAGCCTATGGAGATTTTTTAATATAGCTCTGAAAAGAATTAAGTAAAAATTAACAGTTTTGGAAATCAGATGCATTCAAACCACTCAAATTAGTTTGCTTTTTGGAGACAGCCGTCCCTAGCTCAAAACTAAGTTTCATGTGTGCCATTGCCCAGCAGCTCCCGGGACAAGGCAGAGGGGAGATGCTGCTGGCAGGGCACTGGCTTGCAGCTTGGCACACACCATCCTCAGGGTTGCTCTCCCCATCACTTCACATCCATTCCCTCCAAACAGCTGCTGTCGCCACAGGGCAGCAGCCATTAGGCCAAATAGCAGAACATCCTCCATCCCCTGGGTCACATAGATGCATCCAAGTATCTGCAGCAAAAGCCTGAACCAGATTATGGCTAGGCCCTTTCTGTGGGTTACACAGCTCTGGACCTTAAAAATGTTATTTTAACTTTTGCTTCAGACTTTTGTTGTTAGACAAAGAAATACTAAGTACCTGAGATAAGAACCTCCGAATGTGGCTGGGCCCAAGGTTTATTCCTGTTCCTGCCACCTTTACCCATGCCATCAACCATTTGCTACTGCTGAAATGGACTTGAACTCCCTCTCCAACCCTGCAGACATCAGGAATAAATAATGTACAATTAGAAGGGATTCCTCCATCCTTTCAGAGCCCATCGTGTCTGGCCATCTCTTGGTACTTTTCAGGATAACAAAAGCGCTCCCTCCACAAAGGCGCTCCGGAGCTGCAATCCATCCCGCTGCCCGCCCGCCTCCAGCCCAAGCCACTCACAATGGCCTCTTTCAAGACAACCTGACCCTCGGTGAAGCACAATACTTCCTTGGCTACTACGAAATCACAATCCTTTAAACCTGGGGTAAGGAGGAGGAAGACAGTGTGAGGGGGAGCGGGAACAAAGGAGGAAGAGGATTTTATCCTAAAGCCACCACAAGAGAACAGAAGGGCCCGCGTGTCCTGGAGAACTTGCAGGGGAGCTGGTACCGAGCAGCACAAGGCACCACTGGACAGGTACTGGGGAAAAGCCGCCAGCCCGACTGCTCCCTCGTTTATCCAGGCTCAGAGGGGATCATGGCTGCGACGCTGGGAAAGAACCTGCGTGACGGTACGGGGGGGAAGGATAAGGGGGATGGGAAGGAGAGGCAGCACAACATAAGAAAGATGCAAGAGAAAAGCTGCAGACTTTGATTGATCTGATGAGCCTATTTAGGTCACAGCACAATAAAGCTAATTCATTCCTTCCACAATTCAAAACACCGCAGACTCTCTCTCATGCACACAGGTCACCAGAGAGAAAAGGAAGAATTCAGGCAAAGCTGTACAGAGATAAAGCCACAATTTCTCTTCGTTAGAGCATCTCTTGACAAATACTTCAGCTACAAACAGTAGAACCAAGAGCATTTAGTGAATGTCTTAATTTTATTTAATGTTTTCTGTTTCAAATTGTGGGGCACAAACCTTTTCCTTTGGCCACTACTGCAGCACGTCAGCTAAGGCAACATCAGTTCACAGAGGAAGACATTTTCTGCTGTGAGAAAACTCTTCTAAAACTCCATCGAAAAATATTCTCATTTTAATTTCCAATCAACTTTAATGCTTACCCCCAAGACCAGATCAAAAGCTAGAACGGTTGCAGCAAATCAGCCAGCTTGTTCAGAATCATGTCCTTCATTTGTACCAATAGTGTGTTGTAGAGAAGATGACGCTGTTCTGAATCAGTGATGTTTCAAATTATCTTGGAGGCAAGTTCAGGTAAGTCTTGTCACTTATTCTTTCCATAGGACCCAGTGTGAAACCAATGAAACCAGATTACAAAAATGGCATTTGCAAACTTCTGTCCTATATAGTTTCCTCATTCAATCTGCAATTCCAAGTTTGGCAGCTGTGCATTTCTTGATCCCCACTAATATCCAACAGCCGTTTTAAACTAATCTTACTCTGCATTCTCTTTAGGGGACACATTCCAGACTCATTTATTTAGAGATCATAGAAAGAATTTTTGTAGCACATCTCAAATCTCCCCACCCAGAAAAGCTCTTTGGGATATTTTTATTTATATGTGGATTATCCTGGTATAAGCATTCAGCATATTCACATTTTTTTCTTCCTTCTGCTGACTACTTAATATACTCAAGGATGAGCTGCATTCAGTTTTCTAAATTCCAATACAAGAAACCCACTCTTAAAATTAGGTATGTACATCCCCTAGTTTTCCTAAGAATCTTTCAAACCATATTCAAAATATATATATATTTGCATAAAAAGATATATCACTTCATAAAATTACCTATTAGAGCTAAAAATCATAAGCAAAGTTCTCTCTAGCCCACATAGTGAGTTGAAAAAAAAAAAGTTTTTTGTTGTTGTTGTTTAGCCAGAAATTTCCAAAAACATTCCCTAAAAAGTTGGCTGTGTAATACACAATAAGAAAATGGTAAGAACTAAGGTGCAGAAGTAATAAATGAATTACAGCAGTTACAACCTTTGGTATTTTCCCTAAAATGCTAAGGCTTTTAACAAACTGGGAAAAGCTGGGCATGTTCCAGTTACACAGCAGCATATTCTGCCTTGAAAAATCTTCAACCTTGAACAGATTCATTTAACATGATCTTCCTTCAATGCCTCTAAAACAAAATGCTAGTTTCACCAATTTCGACTGCTAAGTGGTTTAACTTTCAAAATTTTCAGTGTGGATGCTACCTTAAAATGTTATTGCCACCTGCTTGATTAAGAGTCAGAGATGCAAACATCCTTGTCACACATCAAAGGCAGCCCAAACCTCATAATGTGCTGTGTTCAGTTAACATCAGCCGCTTAAAAGTTGTGATTCTTTTGATTGCTAGAAAAGTGCATCTAACACTGCTGAAATGCAACTTAAAAGGAGGCAGCACTGAGATTTTTTAACCATTGCGGCAATGGTTTTGGTAAAAATATATAAAAATGTATACACACTTATGTAGGGGTAAAATACAATCTACTTCATGAAACGGTTAAAAAAAAAAAAAAGAAAAAGAGAAAGAAAGAGTTGGGCAAGAAGGATTCTCTTCCTTGGTCTGACATTTCTGCATTTCTACCTTCATTTCCTTTCAGTAAGGAGATTTCTCTATCTTTCTGGTTTCAGGGGAAAAAAAAATTCCTCCTTTAGCTGCAGGGCTTAAGAAAATAACTAACAGTGATGCTGTTAAAAAGTGAAAGGTGTTTTTTGTCAGTGAGCCCCCAAAAAACAAACTCCTCACATAACCATTGGTTAATAAGGAAACAAAAAACCAGAATTCCATTCTTAAATCTGTAGCTTCTTAACACTTTCAGTATCAACCATATAAAACCACAGAAAATTTGCAAGCCTAGCATCATTAATACTACTTAAGTACTAAATGGATTCCATGTGATATAACTTGACATCACTTCTCCACAGTAACCTTTTCCAAGTTGTGAATTCTCACTTGAAGTCAATTGAAAATGCAAGTTTAAAATTCAACACTGCTCACACTAAACCTACCAACATATTTTAAAAACTGCCTCTCAATGTATATAATCTTGCCAATGCTCCAAGACTTGGGGGCTTCAAATTCCCGATTAGAGACTGAAGACCCCACACAAACAAGTGCATAGACAATTACACAGAGTCTAAAAGAATATTTATGTGAAGAAATACTGCGGCTTTTCCAGTCTAGTCAGTTAGTTTAAACCAATGAACTGTCTTGACAGGCTCAATCTTTTTGAGCGCCTGTCAGTATCTGTTATTAAAAAGACAGCAAGAGAAAAGCCAAGGAAATACCAGTAGTTAATGACTTCTAAACAAAGAACTATAAATAAACCCTGGTGTCTCGAGACAGTTTAAAAATAGAGCTGCTGAGTTTTGCAGTAGCTTAATAAACTACCCGCAATGATCCATATTAAACTTGCATTTACAAATTTGTTCAGAGGTTTGGTTTGTTAATTACTGACAGCTTGAACTTTTACAAATTGGACAGTAAAAATAGACTGCATTATACATCATAAATTGTAGACAAGAGAGGGGGCAGCATGAAAATAAATTTGATCACAGCCTTCTGGAAGAATGAGGCGAGAAGCCTTGGTGAGACATTTTCAGCAGGGTCCTAGGTAGGTCCTATTGTCAACATTAATTTGAACACAGGAAGGAGGTGGAAGATGAGCATGCACAGAGTTGACATCCCTAGCAAAGCACATAAGTAACACCATAGCTCTGCTTTCCCCTGTAAAATGTGTTGTACATGAAAAGCCCCTTGCTTTTTGCCCATCTTTATGGGATGATGATAAAAGCAGTCATGGTCTTCAACATCTTTCAGAGACACTGCAGCACAGCACTAACCAAAACTCAATCTCAGTTCATTAGAGCTTAATAAAAGTGTCAGCTCACATCCCTACTTTACCACAATGCCAGAAATTATTTAGGCTGATGCACACCACAATTTCATATTTTTATTTTTAAACCATTGCTGGTTTGAGTAGAGTAATTCAATCTACAGCCATTACCAGGTAGCATCACACACAGGACAAGAACTGGCACCTTCAGCTACTGGCCATAATTTGATGCTTTTCAATTATTTAATCTAACATTGCTACAACCATCTGCTTGGAGACCTGCTCGGGGACCTGCTCATGCTTTCCAAGCAGAAGCTCTCTGTCCCTGGTCTAGCTATGCCATCATATCTGTGAAAAACGTTTGACAAAAAAAGGACAGCCAGACACATTAACAATTGTTGCAGAAAAAGATGCAAAAAAAAAAAAACCCCAAAAACACTGAGAGATCATTCAATTAAGAGGGCTGTTAAGCTTCTTTGGATATGCTATCCAAAAAAACAAGTTTAATTAGAATTTCCTGGAACAGATCATGAAAAGGCAGAAAAGTGCTTTTATAAAACTGTCCATATTTGGGGACATTGGCAAACATGCTCAGTCTGATGCTAACATGAAAAACAGTGAAAACGCAGAGAAGGAAGACCACAGCTATGGTAGTTTTTAGACTCCATGGGAAAACATCTAAAGGACAACAGACAAAGAGTGCTCAAGCGGACCAGAAAAAGTAACACTGGAGGCATTGTGATTTGGATCAGCAAGCGGCTGAGTGTGGGATAAGACAGTCGGGAAAGGAAGCCTCTCATCCTGCTTAAATCACCACCTGTGCCCTCACAGCAAAAAGACAACCTCACTCAAATAATTTGCCTCTCAACCATAACAGCTACAAGGTTTTTTGTTTGTTTTTCTTTTTTTTTTTTTTCTTCTCTAGAAATTTAGTCTCAAGAAACACCAGCTCACACTAACCTGACGGGAATAAGATCTCACTAGTAAACTAGATATGTGCCAGCATGTTGACAAACAATTTTCTAGCTAGAGAGAACTACAACCTAACAGCTATGAGCAGCTCTTTGGGGAATTCTGCCTTTAAATTAATAATATTCAGACTACAGCACATCTGCGTGGGTACAGGAGACATGTGGAGGCTGACTGAGTACAGTTCGACTGTAGAAGTGGCATCCTGGGGTTTCAGATTTATTCTCTTTCAATGACTCCAGGTCAAAACTGGTCAGCTGACAAGCAAGATGCTGTTTTTCTAACTGCTGTAGCTGCAGGCACTGCCTGCCATCCAAAACTCAAGCTGTGTCTCTCCAGTTCATGTATCATCCCCACAATTCAGATTCTACTGCAACGTATTATAGCATTGATTGAGAAGTAACTTTGATGAGCCAGTTAAAGTATTTTCCTTAAAGAAAAACAAAACAAAACAACCTTTCCTCCACCCTCAAGATTTCTGCTTTGACATAGGAGTTTCAGCATTATTATTTCATTTTGCACGCCATATTCTTGGAATGGATTCAGTCTGCTTTCAACTTTTTTTTTCCTTTGTAATTGTGCAATCCTTGTACCTTCTATTGTGCTTTCCAATAAAGTTTTGCAAAGCATTTTTTTTTTGTGGAATGCATTAATTAACAAAAAGGAAAACCATTAAAAACCTTTCTCAATCCCAACTCTTCTGAGAGATTTAGAAAACACAAGCATGCAATCTGTTAGCAGTTAGGTGGGCCTAAGCCTTTAATATCAAAATATACTTAGGCTCTCTTTCAAATACCCAAGCAGACAGATTTAATCAACCAACCATCTCGAGTTTTCTAAATCATTGCACATTCTAGTTCTAGACCATGCCTCCTTTTACAGAATACATACATTTCTAGTTTATACACTAAGAGCTTACAGCTCCTTTTCTAACAACATGAATAAGCTCCACTTAGTTCTTCCTCCAGCCAGAACAGGTGACCATCAATATTAAAATAAATCCCCAAACAGGGCTTTACTGATTTGCCTAAAAGAGGTACACAGGAGCACAGAGGGAAAACTCACTAAAGGCAGGCAATAGTAAAAAAAAACTGAGAGTGCTCACATTCTCGCATTCACTTCCATTACATTTAAAGACATAGGACAAACCTAGTGAAAATGTGAACAGGTGCAGAGAGAAGCCAAGGCACTAAACGTTGCCTGCCATAACTTTATGATTCAACAGAACAGACACATCAATATCATTACAAGCTACACTAGAGGCAACCTGCGGAGGAGAAAGCCTGCTGCATTAAAAAAAAAAAAAATCCCCAACAAAAATCCACCACAAATAAAAAAAAAAAAAAAAAAAAAAAAAACGAAAACATCTCCAACAATAATTAAAAAAAAAAAAAAGAAAAGAAAAAAGGGCAGAACGGAAGTTGGCCCTGCCCCGTTAAACGCTCTTTGAGTAACCGCCTACACCAACGTCGGGGCGCGGCGCGGCGCTGCGCGCGGCCCCTCCTGCCGCCCCCTGCGCTGGGCGCGGCCGTTTGCAACGGCCCCAGTTGCCATGGTGAGAGCGGGCGGCACTCACCTGCCGGTAGGCGCCGGCGCCACCTACAGGGAGCCCCGGCCCGGCCCGGCCGCGCCGCCAGGGCCGATGGCGCCGGCCGGGCGCGGGGGGAGGCCGCTCGCAAACTCGTAACCCGCACATAACCCGCACTTGCTGCCCCCCAGACTGCTGCACGACCCTCTGACAGCGGCTCGTGTGCCCACGCAGCGTGCAAAAACCCGAGGCTTTGGAAGGTTTGTCTTCGGGGAGAACATCATGCCGCGTCCTCAAAGGCAGCGTGGCGCTAGATATGGGCAGGGACCGGCTCGTGCTGCTTGAGTTTTGCTGTAGACGTTCTGGACACGGTAAGCAAACGGTATCAAAGCTTTTATTTTTTCCCCGTTTACCTTAGCAAGGGGGGAAACGCTGCCATGAGAAGCCCTGTTCTGCTCGAGACTTACCGCTTTTACCTAAAAAGGCACTGCTACAAACTTGCAACAAAAACAGATAAAATACAAGAATTATCAAGTTAAGTTGTGTACTCCCCTAGGCTCTTCCGGCGTTGCTCCCAGGACAAACATTTCCAGGCAGAATGGATGTAAAAAGCAGAAAATGGCAAACACCCATGTGCCAACAAGAGCAGCTCTAATAAACTACAAAATCACCAAACAACTCAGTGCTGGTTGCGTAATACTTTCAAGAACACACAGTTATCATTAAAGGCACAAAAGTTTTTACTCAAATTTCTCCCGCTTTTAAACACAATCGATTTAGGAGTAAGAAGCTGCATTTTCTTCTAAAAGGGGGTGGTGATGGAGTGTGTGCTCACTGATGGAGTGTGAGCTCACTGATGGAGTGTGTGCACCCCCTCATCCTGATATTTGATACTACTCTGCTAGTTCCTCTTCCCTTCAGCACCCCT
>JAUBNY010000395.1:1136201-1149264 GCA_032275445.1 Crypturellus soui | reverse complement strand
CACTGATGGAGTGTGTGCACCCCCTCATCCTGATATTTGATACTACTCTGCTAGTTCCTCTTCCCTTCAGCACCCCTAAGTAGCCTTCACTGCATCCTCCACGGGCTCCCCATATGGTTACAGTGAATGAAGCAATTAATATGCAATTAATAAAATGGTGTGATCAACTGCTTTTGTTCATGGAAGCAGCTGGTCTGCATGTTACAGCGTAATTAGACAAATTAAGATGTAGCACTTTTGTTTGCAGATGAACTGACAACATCATTCATGCTTAAACGTCACTAAGCCTATTGGCTTTTTGTTGTTGTTTTTTTAAGCGTGCCTTTTTTATTAACACTTAAAGGTATCAATGAACCAGATTTATACACTACCAGCTGACACCAGATTTATATACTGTACTGACGGCAAAATGCAAAGCTGATTTACCTCAGAAATGTTTGCATAAGCCAGAGAACGGATTTTTCTCAAGGATTCGGTGTGCTCCAGGCGCCACAGCCTCAGAGTGCTGCTGTACAAAGCAAATGACTTTGGATTAAGGACAAAAGCAGTGGAACGGTGTACAAGGAAAGGTTGGAAAATTCTGCAACAATCTGCAAAGGATGAGACAGTATGTGTATTTTTCAATGGTTAGTCACCAGATTGGTATGGGGAAACACAGCAGAGCATTACAAATCCTTTGTCATCTATGCACTTTCCAACATGGATATGACTTCCCTTAGAAGTCACTGCTTTGGATTATGCTGGGAACAGCATCCAAAGGAAAAGGAGTTTCAGGAAGTGCTGTGAGCCCTTTAAGAGCCGAGCACTGGAGCAAATCCTGTGCCTCTGAGAGGCTGGAGGTCAGTGCGGCACCAGACCGGCCTCCGTGAGGCCCCGGCCTCCACTGTTTGGTCCCAGCTGCCTCCGCTGGCTGGGCTCCCAGCTGCTCCCTGCTGGTGGCCAACGCATCCCAGCAGCCGCAGGGAGGCCTCGCGCAGGCCCCCCTCATGGCACCGTCTCGGCACAGCCCTCTGTGGAGACGAGCTGGGAGGGCTGGACCCCCTCACTGCCCCTCGAGGGCCTGCTGTCACCAGCAGCGCAGCACATGCTTGCGCCTGCTTCTTTTACAGCACACCATACTTAGCCCGTAAGTCTGATTATATCGTTTACATCATCACTTTACTACATATCATGGGCTCTCCATAAATTGAAGAGTGGATTACCAAAATTCAAATTATGACAGTATGTGCCCTGCATAAAGCACTGAACATAATACTTGGAAAACAGTATATATTTACGACAGCATACGACAGCCTCCCTCTAAGGGGACGCTGTTGGAGCCTCTCCCTTCCTAACAGTGCGATGGTAGAAAGGCAACTGGAAGAGACAGGGTTGGCACAGGAAAAATAAGGCAGTGGCAAGGAAGCCTTTGGAGATTTTTACTTCTGTGAACAAGAAGAGAGCAGTGCCCAGTGGGATTTCTGCAGTGGGAACGCTCGGATGTGCAGGCGCCCTGACGTCACTCAGCACAGAGGTGGCCAGCAGCGCTTGCAGGGGAGTCAGCATCTGCACCTACAGCCTTGGAAAACAAGCTCCAAAAGGGGACAACAGGAAAAACTGCCCAGATAACTAAGAAACTCTCTACTCGTACACCTCCAGTACGAGGGAACATACTGTGGCTTTAAAACCTGTCTGCCTTTTATAATTTCATCTCAACAAGCTGGCCTGTTTGGGAAGGTCCAGGGAAGACAGCATAGTAAAGTGGATTTAGATTATCCTCCCATAATCCGTTTCTGATCACTGGGACACTTATTCAGCCAGATCGATAATGGCAATCCTTGAAATGCTTGTGCTTTTCTATGGAGGTCAACATTTTCCTCACTGTGCGCTTCAGCTTTAATCCAATTTAAGTCCAATTTTCTTATAGCACTCAAACCTACTTATTGACTACAGACTTCTAGATAGCACAACCATGAGTGAGATCTGCAGGCACAGTGTGTCTATCGCTCATAAATTCCATGAGTTTTAGTCATATTAAGTACTAAAGAGCCTGTTCATTCTACCACTAACCACCATACACAGACACAGACTTTCAAATCTCACGTTTCAGATATGAATTTGCAGTTATGCTGCTCCATAATTACAGCAGATACTCACTGCTCCAGTTGCTGAAAATACTGCACAAAGAATGTCTCTGAAATCTATTTTCTTCCAGACTCCTCCAGAGACACTTGAGAGATGTTAATGAGCTCTGTATCAAAACCTCCCCGCCTCTTCCATGTGCCCATGACTGCCACATGCTGCTTCTGCTTCAATAGCGCGCAACAAGGAATGTGTAAAAACCATCCACAACACGTCTCATCTTAACACAGCGCCCAGATTACTTCCTTCACACCTAGCAGTGAGCAGCCAAGCAACGCACCTTCATACACATCACTGATTTACTTTTCATTAACCATATTACAATATCCCAACATCAATCTCTTGTTGCTTAGCATATTCCAGTTTCACGCCTGCAGCACTGCTTCGTTCCTCTCTTCCTCCCTGTATCCCCAAATCCATTTTTTATATGACTTTCAAAAGGGCTTCTGAGCTGTAGGACAACAGCTGAACTGTGTACAGGAGACCAGGAGCAGGGTGTCCATGTACCTGTCCAGAAAGCACCTGAAAGGGAGGCAGGGACGCTTCTTCTGCACAACAGATGCACTGAACTTAGAGCAAGAGGGCTCAAAATACCCATCTGCACATGCATGGTTATTAATCTAAGACTTGAAGCCATTTAAGACTAAGGGACTAAAGCTCCTTCATTTTGCAACATTTGGGCATTTTTGTTGTTGTTGGTGGGTTTTTTTTGGCCAACCAAGTAAAATTTCCAAGAAAACTCAGGCATAAGCTAAGCCCTCATTAAGAACAAGGACAGAAAGGGACAGAACAAGGACAAAAGACAGACTTTTTTTTTTTTTTTTTAAGCACATAAGATCATATTTGAGTTACCAGCTTAGTTTAAAACGCGATGGTGTGCGTCAGCTACTAGGGTACAAGCTATATCCATCAGGGCAAGCTGAGAGATAGGACAGCTACTGGCTTGCGTAAGGTTTTTTAAGTTATAATTACAGCTATTCTCTGACAGAGGCTGAGGCCTTCTGGCACTTGTAACATAAATGTCACAAACAGGGGAAGACACTACATTTCTGAAGAAGGAACAATAGAAGATCCAGTAATACAAGATCTAGCTTGCTCTTAGTTTAGAAATAGATTTGGTCATTATTCTTTCAAATTATATTTATTTTCATAAAATGCATATCACACAGAGAGACCAAAAAGAGAGCTTTGCAGTGAAGACTGGCACTGTTTTCCTCAGAAAGCTAATGAATGAAAAGGAATAAAAGAATGAAAAGGAATAAAACATTCTTTCATGAGTTAGCGAGCAACAAAACACTGAGAAAAGTCTCAGTAACAGCGGCTACTGTTTAACAAACATTAAGAGGTATCCACTAGTGCAGCCGGCTTCCTCCCAAAGCTGCAAAAGGAAGAAGACAGTTCCAAAATCATCACTAAAACTTCACTGTCCTACAAACCAGATAGATGCAACGGTTTAGGTAGGTCAGCAATAGCATATTCCATCTCTAGCCTTTCCTATGCTAAAAGAGGGAAGTACTCTAGACAGGAGGGGCTGGCAGTCTCCAAAGGTAACAGTCATTACCAACAGGCTCAGAAAAGGATTCAGTGAGCATTTCAACACCACCACCACCATAATTCCCTCCTTTTTCTGATCACTCATATCAGTTAGGATCTCAACCTAACTTTTCTGCAAGAAAACCAGCCTCCAAACACAAGAGCGCTGCAGAGTTAGTCTAGAATCATAAATAAGCATATGAAGATGACAGTGCCTCCAATACTGTAATACTGTTTTTCCTCCAGGGCAGGAAGGCGGTTGAAAGATGTGTGCCTGAATTCTGGCTGATTTTCATCCTATATCCTCTACTTACAAAAAAACAAGCCTGCAAAAAAATGGTGGAAGGGCACTACAGACAAAGAATGGAGGCCAACCTGGTCACGCAGAGCCTTCATTTCTCAGTATCGTTAACTTAGCAGTTTTATTAGGCCTACGGATGCAGCTGAAAGAGGGAGAAAAAAGATAAACAAGCGAACGCCTACCACGGCCTCCTGACTGTTGCAGCTGCGACAACCCAACACAAAGACGGGCTTGACTGCCGCAACGGGAGCGAGAACGCCAGGAGCAGGGCCGCCGCGCTCCGTGCCACAACGGGAGCGAGAATGCCAGGAGCAGGGCCGCCACGCTCCGTGCTGCAACGGGAGCAGGAACGCCGGGAGCAGGGCTGCCGCGCTCAGCACTGCGAAGCCCGGCCCCAGCCCGGGCGCGCTCAGGGTTACAGTGTCAAATGGCTGCGGTGCCCCAGACATGCGGAGCAGGGCTGTGAAACCTCTGGAAAGGCCCTTCTCATGCTGCTTGCTCGATAGGGACCCCAAAGGGAGGCCTTTATCAGCAGCGATAAAGCACAGCCAATGATCCCAACTGCGCTCTGCAGTTATCACTTAACCTGACCCCAGAAAGCACTTCAGCTCCCAAACGCTTTTGTTCCCTAAAATAAACATTAACAGAATGCAAGAGCAACACAAATCTCCCTTTCTCAAAGGGAAACAGAACCTGTCCAACAGGGAAAGCTTTGCACTTAACAGCTCAGTTGTGTTTCCATTCTTCTTTTTCTCTATGGACTGCGGAAGAATAAAAAGAAAAGGCAGCCAACAAGGCAAAACTGGGGTGCCAAATGCCCACCTTTGTACCATAACGGGACACAGTCCTTGCAGTGCAAGCAGCTCCACAGAGAAAAGTCAGCGTGGTAAGCTGAGACAGCAGGTTGACTAATGTTTCCATTTAAAGGATTCAGCGTAAAAATACAGAAGCTTCCATGGTTTGTAATTTGAGCAGAAGAAATAAAATGAATAGGATCATACTAGACATCAATGAATTTCAACATAAAGGAACCCACAATAAATTCAGTCTGAAACATAAAGGTTTATTGCTGAAGGCAGAAATTACTGTAAAAAATAAAAAAAAAGGGCTCTAGCAGATCACAAGCCAAACAATTCAATTGCTTAGATATGTGATACATCCTAATTCAACTGAACTAAATCCACAGATAACTTTTTGAAGTGTAAAATGAAGGTAACTCTCTCTTCCCTTGGGCATATGCTTGAACAACGACAAAAAATGAATGCACCTGGACTGGAAGAGCAGACACACTGCACACAGAGGAGCTAAATAACACAGTTCACAGGTATCCTTGCCACAGGTATTGATATGATTTCAATTCATAATTCAGAGCTCACTAAGCTCTCATCCAATCACAAGAACAAACTAAACAGTGCCTCCAAGTGACTCAGTCGCTTAAAAGCAAAAAAATCCCCCAAATCACATTTCACAGCATTCAGACTTATTAAATTCAAAAAAAAAAAGAGATCTAAGACTACCTGTATATATTTAATATTTCTTTCTAACGCTAAATTCCTAATGAATATTCTCCAAAATATGGCATAATCCCTTACTCCTATTACTCCATTCTGAAGAGCATTATAATTTATATTCAGATGCTAAAAAAAGGAAGCATAATCTTTTCCCCAAACACAGCACAAAGAGGAAACAGGCTGCTAGTAGCAACCAAGACTGAGTACTCTACATAAGCTCTTTATTCTCCCTTTTTTTTTTTTTTTTTTTAATCATATTTTGCCCAATGGGTTCCTGCAGAATAACTGTTCCAGATACCTGAGACCAGCTGCAGGAGGAATACCTCAAAGTACACTGAACGAAGCAGCTCGGAAGGTGAAGTTGACAATTTAACCTGCGAGTTTCCGAAATGGACTAAAAATGTCCAACAGAGAGCAGAGCAGCAACAAGTTTTCCCAAGGCTGTTTGCATCACACGAGACCTTTCAACAAGGCTGTCCCTGGGGTGGCTTCTCAGTACTTTTGAGCACCTACATGTGCTCTAATCAGCCACTCTCCTGCCAGATTTTTTTCCTCCCAGTTTGTACAGTAAAGAGGCTATTTAATTTTACACAGAAGTAAACTCATTCTGAATGAGCCAAAAGTGACTCCGTGCTCTAAAACACCAACACGCAGCAGGCGAGCTGACCAGAAGGGTGAGCATGGTGTCTCCTCGCCTGCCTTCTCAGAATCTACTTCCTCTTGAAAAGGTCCAGATCACTCCTGTGGGAAAGCACACTCCTCCTACAGGATGGGACACCAACCAAGGCCTGCTTAGCACTAGATGAAGAACAATGTAATACAGACAGTTTAGGTGCCTGTAATTTCAGTACTCAAGTGTTAGGGTCGTGCAGTGCTGTGTGGATAGAAGGTGATTTTCCCCACTGCTGGTAGTAACCAGGCATCACCAGATGATCAACATGGGAGCAGTGAGGAAAAAAAAAAAATTAATACAGTTCCAAATTTAATAACGCTTTTTTATTTTTTCTCTCTTTTTCCTTTTAACAGGTCTGGTGCATGATAGGCAGTTGGTTTTTGCAGGAAAAGGTTTCTTTGTCCTGTGAAATTTCTGTATAGAGCTGGGTGCTTGGGAGACAAAAAAAAAAAAAAAAAAAAAAGAAAGATGCTGAAGGGATTTGGGGGTTTTCTATCGGTAAAAGGCAAAAATGAAGAATAAAAAGGTTTTCTAAGTGAAAAGGGCAGGAGAATCGGTGCAGGGAAGGGACTAAAAGAGGCCTAACGTAGATTGCACCAGAAAAAATGAATTTATCTAGGTCAAAATGCCGAGAATTGCCAATAGCAAAGTGAATAACAAGGGACAAAACATGCTGTGACCATGGCTCCAGGAGACCAGGGTGTCTTCAGGGTAGTGTTTTCTTCTCCTGCAGTTCTTTTAAAGAGTGCTGTACTTCAACCAGTTTTATCAAGAAAACAGTATTTAAATTTTTATTATCTAGTTGCCAGGGATTAGCTATATCTTATATACACATAAGCAGAGTAAGAATAATTATGAAGCCAAAATAAACAGTACCGAGTTATTCACATAGCCACTCCGTATTTGCACTAGTGTCACTGAAATTACCTCTGCAGCCCTTATGAACAAAATTATCTGCTTTTTCTTTTTGCTTTCTTGCCCAGGGTTTTATTAAATGTGTTTCCTGGTGCCCTGGGAGCCCACAGCAGCCTGAGCACCCATCAAACCTGGGATGCCACTAAGGCTGATGATGGCCTAACACCCAGCCGGAGGAGGCTGCAGTCTACATGTTGCTAGGCAAAATCTGTCTTCATTTTCTTCACTTTTCTTTAAGATCTTCAGACTTTTTCTGAGTTTTTATTCACTTTGCATTGGAAAAATTGTCTATTTCATGTACAACACTTCACTTACAATTCTTAAGACCAGTTACAGAATGAATTTGTGACTTTGGAATACTCTTTCAACTGAACTTGCAATATGCCCAGCTTCCTGCTTACAGCAGCCTAAAATTACAATCTGCAGTGAAGTAAACTATATTTTCAATGACCCAAAGTTGGTATTTAGAAGCAACTTTGGCAATGCCAGAATCTGCAGAGTAGTTAAACCATACTACTGAAATATGTAGTGCAGCTGATACCCTGTTGTCCTCCTTCCTAAGACCCCTCAGAAGGTTATTAGTTGTAGTCTCATTTTCGATACAATTCCACTGCTTGGGCCAGATGCTAATGGGTACTATGATGATATCAATAAATAAATGATACCTCAAACAAGCCAAAACCAGTGCATTTGCATTTACGTCCTGCAATACGCAACAGGGATTCACATGCAGAATTCAAACCAAACTTAATTAACAAGAGTTCATACAGACTTGAACAAATCAACGAAGGTTTCCAACGACTGCAAATCCCAGAATGGATATCTGTATTCAAGCAAATACATGATTTGAAGTTAGCAAGTTCTCTTGGTTGTTTAAATCTGAAAAGGTTAGTAGAAAAAAGTTAAACTCCTACAGTCTTTAGAAGCACAGAAAGTTTCTATACCGGTTGGAAAGCCAGGCCACTAATCCCTGCAGCGGCAACGAGACGTAATCAATCATGTTCTTCATTATTACCTCAGTTGCTTCAACAAGAATATGGATTTGGGCACATTGTTGTAGCTTTGCAGAGCCAGTCTGATACGGTCAAAACTTTTTAAGGGGATAAATCAATAGCACTGATCCCTAATGACTCTCTGTTGCCAATTTTAACATTAACATGCAAATCTTCTCATCAAAGCAGGCGAGAGCATCAAAAGAATATTCAGGCTCAGCTATGACAAGGAGTTAAAAGGCGGATGGGGAGAAAAAGTCAACCCATTCTTCCACCAAATGGAAAAGCCCTGCAGGCTAAACAAAGTACATGCTATTTTATTTGAGCTAAGGATCAAAAAATTGCAGGCCTCTCATGAATAGCTGGTCACACTGATCGCTGCTGCAGTAATTTCCCAAGTGATGCTGGATACAATATAATACTTCTACCTCCACAAAGAAGTTCAGCTCAAGTCAATATAGAGTCTTCAATTGCTTCCTAAAAGGCATCTTCAAACTATTGCCCTCCCCCAAAATAGAGAATAGTGTTTTCTGAAAACACTTGGCCACACTAGTGTTTTTATTTCCAAATATACTTTTTTTTCCTGGAATACAAACTTATCCAAGGTGAAAAAGAGGGACTGCCCTGAGACACTAACAATAGAATTATTTACTCCTACATTTACTGGAGTGAGACACCAACTGATGCACTCAAAAATTGCCAGCATTAAAGAAATGCAAAGAGAAGCCATGAAGGCAAAATAGTTAAAACAGAAATGAAAGTTTTTCAATGAATATAAGATTATTGACTGGTAAAACCCACAGGAGAGGCTATCAAGAAGCTGATACGCACATGAAGTTATCAAGTAACGATCTGTGATTTCCCACTCAAAAGAGAACAAAGTGGAAAGAAGAAGATGGCACTGGCTGGAGTACCCGAACAGCTTTATAAAGACTCACTAGCGTCTGAAGCACAAGCAGTGTTCAGTTAGTCAAATAGAAGTATCTACATATGAAGGAAAATTTTAAGAGTCAGAGAGGATGTAATGACATTAAACATTTAATGACATTAAACTTCCTGTGGCAGAGGGATTTTGTGTGCGTGTCCTTTCTTTCTTTTTTTTTTTTTTTAAACCCTAAACTCTTCTGATATCAAGTTAAAGTCAGCTCTACATTTGAGAAGAGGACAGAGTTCACAGAGGCACGTGCACTACCTTTCACAGAAATCTTGCAGAGCAGGCAACGCAAGGCTAGCGGAGACATTAAAATGAAAAATAGATCTCTGTTTTAAAGGAATGAGAATCATTCCACATTTACAATAATACTGTCATATAACATCCATATTTTAAATATACAACATAAAAGGAATAAAAACACAGTTCTTGAAGTATAATAGGCTTTATTCCTTTAGACTTCAATGTGCAGGGAAAAAAGGAAATATAAGGGCAAACGACATGAGGCTTTCACTACCTTGGGGAAGGTGGTCCACCGATTTTTAGAAACTTTTCTCTGGCTGAGAATATTTAAGCTATGCGTTTATCAAAGTACCTCAGAATATAGCTTACAGTCCATGGAGTTTGCTTCAAACAGAACAGGCCCTTTCAAGCTGCCGGAGGAACATGTTGCTCGTCTATGCAAAGATTCACTACAAAGCCCAGGAGAAGGCTGCTGTTACCTCCCGCCCGAGTGCAGCTGATTAAGCACGTCCTTCACTGAAATCGCCTGTGTAAGTGACTTTTTGCTTGCAGGAACCTAGCCAAACTGGGAAGTTATCACTTCGCTATGGGGTAGGAGAAAAGATAGATGGCTCTTTGAATGAGCTTCAAACTGGCTGTTCAGGAGGGATTCTGTAACCCCCAGGAACAAAATTCTCAAGTCAAGTCACCTGGTTGTGCATCCTACCACTCTGCATCTATCTGCCCTTCCCATCTCCCTTCATGTCCAGCTGGTTTGGACAGCCTCAAGATGGGAGACTCGTTGGAAGACTCGTGTTGACTCTGCATGTGACCAAGGATGAGAAGTCTTCCTGTTTGTACAACAAATTAACTGTCAACACACAAGAGATCACACAAATTATGGCCAAATTTACAAGGACTATGTCAAACTGTTAAAGTGAATTCATTTTAATAAAAATAAAATAAAATCACAAACAACCCTTTCAAGAGTCACTATATCTGACTCAACCTCATCTTGAGTTTTTGATTTGCCAGTTATTTCAATAGGGACATTCTGAAATATGCTTATGTCTCTATTTGGGTTACAGAACAGCTTTCTTATTTGATTCAAAGCATTTGGTTCAAATCTATTTCAGGCCCAGCTCTGTTGCAAACCTGTGTCACAGTGCACAAGGCTATGCGGGAAACTGACATTTTCCTGGCTCTTCTTTTAATCCTCTGTGTGCAAACCACATCCAGCATGTTTAAAGCATTGCAGTGTGTTTTTCTCTTGCTACAACAGTATCATTGGTACAATCTGCAGAGTGGATGCACTGTGGTTATAGTAAATGCATGTCCCGTGACAAAGTACCTCGGGCATAATTTAATGGAACCATTTTGAAAAGTCTATTTAAATGTGTCAACTTGAAAAACTTATTTGATGGTACACATGAACCTCAAAATGGAGACCAAGGACAGGCTTAATGCGGAGCTGCTGAAGTTCACGAGAATTCTAAACTTCATGCTTTTCCTTACGCTGCCCTACGTCAATCTTATTAAATTTATTAAACTTAACCTTGAGAAAATATTCCTGTGGAAGTAAGCTCTCTCTGGCTATGAGAGGACTCGTGCATTCACAGGTACATTATACTTAAATATTGCAGAACTGACACCAAACACAACAAAATCAGGTAAGGCCACCAGTACAAAAATGTATTATACCAGTTCTGTAGCTTAATTTTTTAAAATGGCCTCATAGACATTAAAATGAATTTAATTCTTAGACAAAACCAAATGATACAAAGACTATTTTAATTATGAATAAACTTTGTAATGCTAAGGAACTGTGATGTGATAAAGATATGAGTGTTTTTTTTTTTTCCTGCATTGGCAAAGAAAAAACAATATGCACTTTTTTGCCTCTGAGGTATTTTTTTTCAAATACATTATATTAGAACAATGTTTTCTTTATCATCTCTTGGTTTTGCTGTTCTAAGGCTTTATTATATTCAAATTTTTTTAAGTCATACAGATCGGAGATAAATACACAGAATTGAATAGTGCTAATATTATCTCAAGAACAAATACACATTTCATTTGCCTTTTGGTGCTACTGAGTTTCTTCTGTAATCCAGTAAAGCAACTGAAAAAAGATGTCTACTTGCCCACCTTGATACTGTATCCACAGTGGATTTTGAAATTCTGAAACAAGAACTCCTTCCAGTAAGAAACAGAAGGACTAAAAATTCATAAATCAAACTATGTGAGACAACAACCTATTTTATGTCTTTGTTCCCTGTGTCCCTGGGGGTTTTCTCCTTTAAAAATGGGCCGAACTCCATGCCCGCAACCAAATAAAGACAAAAAATATCAAGCTACATCCTTGCCTGCTATAATTCTCAAGGTGCATTCTACCAGTGCTAAACCAGCCTTAAAAGAGAACAATATCCATTGATTTCTTCCCAAAGAATTGAGGATAATTTTTCTTAAACGGGAAGGTTTTAATGGCCGCTATCAAAGGAAACCTTGATCTGCACATGAGGACAGACACAGACCCTGTTAGAGGCAATTAGGTGGGTTCTGAGCTCCTTCCAAACTCAGCAGCACAGTGAAGCCTCCCTGCAGCAGAGAGGACCTAAAACAACAGAGCAGGCTTAGCAGGACCATCTATTGCCTTCCAAAATAATGGCTAAATTTAGTCTGTTTTAGCACTTTGCAAAGTATCTCCTGCCAGCACACAAATAATGATTTAATAGCTACTTTTTCCCCTCATTTTACAGAAAAAGGAAACAAATGCACAAGCAGTCTGGAGTCAAAGCAAAGGATCTGCAAATGTGGTTTAAGTTAGTCATATACTTAACCTCTGTTTATAGACAAAATGCCTTTGCCAGAAGCTGGGAATCCAGTTTTGTTTCTCATTCCCATCGTATGCTTGGTATTAATGAAATTAATAACGATTTGCTCCATTGAGACATAGTACAAAGGTAATTCTTAGCCAAGTGAGTATTTTCTCTGAACACAAACAGCACTACTTGAACAGACAGGTGTACAAGAGCAGGACTGACACTGCCTTGATGCTCAACATTGAATTTAAACCTGAGTATTCCATTTATTTTGCAAGGTATCTAATCATCTTGCAGAAATTTATTAAGAGAAAGATATTTATTTTTCCACATGCAAAGTCTTTGCCAGTAAAGATCAGCATTCTATTTCAATTATTTTCTAGAAATAATGTTTTGGATAATATGAGTCACAGTTTTGAGTTAGTATTTAAAATCTAGGTAGCAGCTCATTTGGCTTACATACATCACAGGAAATTTTTAGCTCATGACGGAAAGAGCATATGACTAAGAGTGGATCGTGTGAAAAGCTGCATATACTGGTTTGAAATTCATCCTCTATTAATAGTCCCTAATTATTAAGTCTTGCATATGAACTTCCCTGCCAGCAAAAATCAAAGAGCATAGACATAAAGCAGAAACAAAGAAGGTGAAACAGTTTTCAAAGCAAAACCCTCTGAAAGTCAAACCAATATTTGGAGAAGGAAAAAGATCACAGTGTTCAGCTATCGTATAAGTGGAGAGCAGGAAAAGGGGAAGATGAAGACATGCAGTATCATCTAAAGGACAAGCCGTGGCTTCAGAGTTGACACATATTGAGTCATATTTAGAAGTCACATATTGAGTCATAATTAGAAGTCAGAGATTTGTTATCCCCAGTCTCTTGACTAACATAAAATTGCTGTTTATTCCCACTGCCTGCATATGGAACACATACTTAGTTATTCCTAAATTCGTTTTGGTTTTCCATGTGTAGTTAATACAACCTTATGCAATCAATTCTCTTCAAATATGCCTCATTTTTCAGCAGCAGTCCTATTCTATA